>BTPG01000002.1:130992629-131232823 GCA_036245525.1 Semisulcospira habei | reverse complement strand
TTAGTTCCAAGGCACGCCAACAGTCCTGTTCCTGTTCAAACCGGTTTGTTTATGCCTGATTTCGAGTGCAGAATATGAATGTGGTCATGATCAAGCAGTTTTCTCAGGTACAAACTCGGTCAGCACTTTCTCGAGTGTGGTATCTAATAACAGTCAGGCCCAGCACCTCCAGTGCTGTATAAACAGTCATGCAGCTTCTCTCGAGTGCTTTGTAAACACAGCCATGTAGTTTCTCCAGTGTATTAAATAATAACAGTCAACATTAAACACCCCGAGTCAGGTTCATCAGTGCTTGTAATGTTGACATAAGCACGGGCCTCTCTTTGTGAAAAAGGGGTGGGGTTGTCTGTGATTTTACATAAAATGGAAAGGCCAGAAGGTTTTCGTGAATACGGATTGGAGTGCGGTACATATCGTGACGGGTGGCCATATGAGATTTCGGTTTTATAGAGCAATCTAGTCTGGACATGAAAATGTGAATAATTGCAGCGCATTTATGGTATATCTGAATAGAGGTGGATGTCTTTCAGACAAGCGTAGACATGAGGTGTTTGTGTATGTGATAGCTCCAGGGTTACCAGCATGGGGTGTGGGGGGTGGGGTGGGGGGTGGGGTGGGGTGGGGTGGGGGTGGGTGGGGGAACACAATGACTGAGTTAACCCCTTAAGTATTATTTTTGATTTTCATAAAAATGTGTCTGTTTAAATAATAATGATTTAGGGGTAACTTCCAATGGTATTTACTCTGTGCGGGGAATATGGACAATGGAGGGTAAAAAAGATATAAATAAGGGGTTAACTCAGTCATTATGATAATGGAGCTTTAATCCGCTCAGTATTTATATCTCTCCCTCGACCAGACGCGTCTACGAGGGAAAGTGGCGAGTACTACGGTCCTGGTGTGCGGACCAGCATCTCTCCCCCACCGAACTGACTACCCCTCAGCTCGCCGAGTTCTTCCTCTGGCTCTTCGGCGACCAGGGATTAGCCCCCATCACGATCAGAGGATACCTGTCCATGATTGCGGACACTTACCGACACCTCGGCCGCCCAGACCCCGGCGAATGCAAAGACCTCGCCGACCTTATGACACACTTTGGCCTACAGTGCCCGGTTCCCCGCTCGCTGATTCCACGCTGGGACCTGCCCTGGGTACTGACGTGGCTTAATTCAGACAGATTCGAACCGCTTTCCTTGGCCCGGTTCGCGGATGTGACCCGGAAGACCTGCTTCCTGTTGGCCCTCGCCATGGCGGCCCGAGTAAGCGAGCTACACGTGCTCTCATCGCGCCCTGCCTGCCTTCAGTTCAGGATGGATGGCTCCGTGCAGCTACTCACTGACCCTTCCTTCCTCGTCAAGACTAGGTCTCCCTTGACCACGCCCCAGGTAATCACCGTACGGCCGCTGAAAGGAGTAGACTTTCCCCGGGAGACCAGGCAGCAAGATCCAGTGTGCGCCCTGCGAATCTATCTTCGCCGGTCCAAGCCCGTCCTGAGGGGACGGTCTCGCCTCTTTCTGCCACTGACCCCAGGCAGAACTGACATTACAGCCCAGACGATATCTTCCTATCTTCGCTGGGTTATACGGTCCGCCCACCAGGACCTCTCTCCGCAGGGAGCTAAATGGCTAAGGATCCGCGCACACGAGGTTCGAGCCATGGCCACGAGCATCGCCTTCTACCGCAACTGTGCTGTCGGAGACATCATGGCAGCAGTAGGCTGGCGGGCAGTCAACCTTCGCCCGCTTCTACCTCCGGGATCTTGCAGGCCAGCGAGGCAACCTCGCACTGGTGGGGGACATCACCGCGGCGCAACACTCCCTCCCGACGTCAGAGGCGCCGTAGGTAATACTTAACTAAAATTGTCAGGAGTTTGCGATCTGGAGCTCATGTCTGGCTAAGTCCCTTCGGGGGTGTTCTTGCAAGTTACAGCGGCACCCTCCTCCTTTTCGCAATTCTTCCATATTGTAATATCATTGGTAATGTTTTTGAGGAAACAAATGAATTTTTCTCTAAAATGTATTTTTTTGAAAACTACTTAACGATGACATTACTCGGAGGACCCCCCCACCTGCCCCGCTTGCCGCTGGTAAGCTAAGCATCCCAACTGGCGTGCCACCATATGGCACGTTACCGGATGGCCAGGGATGGGAGGCTACTCACAGCCCTGGTTAGGGATCCCTGAGTGCCTCCCTGGTTGTGTGGGAGCACAACAGGTTCTTAGGCTAAAATTACATAAGATAGTAGATTCTTCCATATAGTAATGTCATCGGTAAGTATTTATTGATGGCATTACTCGGAGGACCCTCCCACCTTGCCGCCTCTACGCTAAGTGTAAGACTGGCGGGAATGCATGGCTCACATGACCAGATGGAGGGAGGGGAGACTACCCGGTCACTTGGATACAACTCTCTGAGTTATGGCCCTTGTCGTGTAGGTACACACAAAGGGTCTTAGGCTGAAATCGGGAAGTTGAGGGGTATATTCCATATAGTAATGCCATCGGTAAGTATTTTTTAAAAAAAATACATTTTAGAGAAGAATACATATTTACTTACTGTCTTTTACCGACTTTCTAAATTCAGGCGGATTATCCCTGTACCTACCTAACCATACATGTTACAGTGAGAGATTGTTAGACCATCTAGCATGGTTATGAATTGCAGTTGTGACATCATTTTCTTTTCCTCTGTTGACAGCATCAGGTAACATGTCTCTGGAAAACTTTTCACCTGGATGGTTCCTGCTTGAAAATCACCACAATGCTAGGTAACCACCTTTTCTTTCCAGTTTGTGCCCGTGTAATAATAAATAATAATTACGGTATTTATAATGCGCTTATCTTATAATAATTATAACTCTAAGCGTGCACTCACAACTCACGCACGCATGCGCACGCTTTAGACAACGACTCACGTACCACAAATAGTGAAATACATTACGACAGTCAGCTTGGGGTGGGGAGTGTGGTGATATAGTCCTAGAACTGTTGAAATAGGTGAGTTTTGAGGGTGGACTGGAAGGAGGAGAGAAACTGTTTCTGACGGAGAGAGAGTGGGAGAGTGTTCCAAGTGGATGGACCGTATACTGAAAAGGAGCAGGGGCCGAAAGTGCTGAGTTTGGTGCGGGGGATGTGGAGGAGGAGAGGGTCAGAGGCGGAGCGGAGGGAGCGGGGAGGAGTGTAGGGGTGAAGTAAGTTTGAGAGATAGGCAGGAGCGCAGTTTTCAGGGATTTGTAGCAGAGAGACAGAATCTTGTATTGGATGCGTTGGGGGATGGGAAGCCAGTGAAGGAGTTTGAGCAGGGGCGTGATGTGGTCGGATTTTTTCTTTCTGAGGATGAGGCGGGCAGCATTGTTCTGGACGCGCTGGAGAGTGAAAGTGGTGGACACAGGGAGGCCGGAAAGGAGAGAGTTGCAGTAGTCGATGCGAGATAGGATGAGAGAGACAGCGAGTTTGGTGGCAGCTTCGGTAGTGAGGTATTTTCTGATCTAACTGATGCGATGGAGGTGCAAGTAGTATGCCTGGGCCGTGGCGGAGACGAAGCTGGTCATGGAAAGAGAGGAAACAAGGATAATGCCGAGGTTTTTGGCCGAGTCAGAGAGGGAGATGGGGGTGCTGTTGAGTTGAAGGTGGAGAGAGGGCGGGAGCTGGGAAAGTTTCTGGCCAGTGCCTACCAGCATGGCTTCCGTTTTGTCGTTCAGTTAGCTTGTTTGCTGTCATCCAGTTTTTCACGTCTTCGTAGCAGTCAGCCGTGCGAGTCAGTAGTGACTGAATGTTGTCGAGTTTGTCTTTGTCTAGTAGTTGTGAGTCATCAGCGTAGGGGTGGTGGTGTATGTGGTGAGACTGGATGATGTTGGACAGGGGAGAGGTGTTGAGTGTGAAAGGACCGGGCCCAGTACGGACCCCTGTGGAACTCTGCAGGAGAGCCTGACTGGGTTGGAGGAGACGCCGTCAATGGTGACAGACTGCTGTCTATCGGAGAGGTAGGAGAGAAACCAGGAGTGAGCAGAGTCAGTGATGCCAAAGGAGTGGTGAAGGTGGTGGAGGAGGATAGAGTGGTCTATCGTGTCGAAGGCAGCAGAGATGTCGAGTAGTGTAAGAAAAGAGATGTTGCCCGAGTCGGTGGAGAGAAGCAAGTCGTTTAAGATATGTAGAAGGGCTGTTTCAGTGCTGTGATGTTTGCGATAGGCAGACTGGAAGGGACTGAGGAGAATGTTGTCGGCGAGGTGGAGATTGAGCTGGCGTTCCGCTTGTCATCGCTCACGCTTGGCCTCAGCTATGTCATCGGTGAGCCAGGGGGAGGGGGGTCGGTTGGGTATGGAGCAGGTGGTGACAGGTGCATGGGTGTCTAGAAGTTTTCGAAGAGAGGAGTCGAAATGGGATGCAAGATCAGGAGAGGAGGCGGGGTCCAAGAGAAGGTTGACAGCTTCGTCAAAGAAGCTCTCACGGTTGACAGATTTTAGTTTGCGACGGGAGACAAGGAGCTTGGTTTTTTTGGGGGGAGGTAGGTTGAGGGAGATGAGAATAGCGAGGTGGTCAGAGGGAAGCACAGAGGAGGTGTCAGAGTCGAGAAAAAGTTGATCGGAGGTGCGGGTGATGATCCAGTCGAGGGTGTGGCCGAGTCGGGTGGGTTTGGTGATGTGTTGTGTAAGATTGTGGTTTGAAAGTGATGTGCAAAGGCGTTTTGTGTCAGGGTGGTCGGGTTTGTCGAAGTGGAAGTTAAAGTCGCCGAGAAGGATGTGTTTTCCGGGTCGTGTGCTGTAGTGGTCGAGGAGGTGGTCAAACTCGGTGAGGAACTTGGAGTTTGTGAGTTTGTTTTGAGAGCTTGGAGGGGGGCGATAGATACATGAGAAGATGAGGGACTGGCCAGGGAGTGTTGCTACGGCCTTGACAGATTCAAAGGAGGGATGAGCAAAAGGGAGAGACTGAGAGAAGGAGAGGTGAGCGGAAAGACAGTCTCTGTAGATGATGGCAATGCCACCCCCTCTGGAGGCACGCGGGAAGGAGGCCAGGCGGTAGCCACTCGGAGTGACCCTGGCGATGATGGGTTCATCACCAGCTGAGCGGAGCCACGTTTTGGTGATCATGACAACGTCTAGGTCATTGTCTAGAATGAAATCTGAAATCACGTTGGCTTTGCCATCTTTGCAGACAGACTGTGCATTGAAAAGACACAGGTTTACGTTGGGTGAGACAGAAGAGGAAGAGGAAGAAGAAACGGCGAAGAAGAGGACGAAGGAGGAGGGTGGGGAGGGGGGAAAGAGGATGGAGTGGGAAAGATGAGGGAGGGGGAGAGGGTGGAGGAGGAAAAGACGGGGAAGGAGAACCGGGCAAGAAAGAGGACGGGAGGGGGAGGGGAAAGGGGGAGGAAGGAGAGTAGGAAAAGATGAGGAAGGGGGAGGGGGAGGAGAAAGGCGGGGGGAGGGGACGAGGAGGAAAAAGCAGACAAAGGAGGAGGGGGTGAGGGGAGGGAGGGGGAAGAGGGTGGGGGAGGAGGCGGCCGAGGAGAGCAGGGAGTGGTAGATGAGGAAGAGAGGAGAAAAAATGGGAGAAGAAGGAAGGGATGGGGAGTAGACGGGGGAGGCGGAAGGGGTGAAAGGGCATACTAGGAAAAGGGGAAGAAGTGTGTGGTTTTGGGTGTGGTGCGGAGTCGTGCCTTCTGCTAATTCCACCCCTGCGGCCTCTCTTTCGTGATCGGATGCCACATAAGGCATTTGCTACACTGTCAGCGGCACCAGCCGCGCAGTAGGTGGCGTGGCGACGTAGAGATAGCAGTTGTTGGCGTGTGTACCTGATGAGCATGATTGTTTGTGAGGACATGGAAGAGAAAGATGGGACAAGGGTGCAGTAGGGTGTGTGTGTGTGTGTGCGTGTGTGTGTGTGCCGGTGTGTGTGTGGGTGGTGTGGTAGGGGAGTGACCTGATAATACGCAAGGGAGAAAAAGTACAGTAGGTGTGTGTGTGAGTGTGGTAGGGGAGCGACGCTGATAATACGCAAAAACCAACACTGAAAGGACAGAAAGGATACAGGGGAAAAAATTACAAGCGGACAATTCCGGTCGGTCTGCGGCGAGATCACAAGTGGGGAGGGCGAGATGTCGATGGGAAATAACAAATTTGGGGCAGCACATGTACAAACCTATAGGACGCCAGGAACACAAACAACAACCAGCAACAGGTGCAGGTAGCGAACAGACTCGCACAGTAAACACTTCGCACACTAGCGCCTAGCGCGTAAAACAGGGCAGCGGAAAAGGCCCTGCGAACCGGCCACTCTGCGAGTGAGGCAAAATGGCGACGTAAACAAAGTTCAAACGACAGACACTATTCAATACAATACCAAATCAGCAGCAAGCAGATCTGATGAAAAACAAGCATACAATCCTCATCAGCGCACTCTTATGCGATACTCAGCAGACTTTCAGCACACATGAACACAGTACATCCAACAAAAAAGCACTAAAACACTGGGAGCACAAAACACGTGGTGGTCGCTCAAACAAGATGGCGCCCATCCATCCGACACATGTATTTCCCAAATTTTGGAGGCATCATCGAACAACTATGCACAGTTTCAGGAGATGGATCGACCATGATAATTCAAGGGTAGTGCCAGATTAGCTTGGCACTGACAGGTGCCAAGCTAATCTGGCACTACCCTTGAATTATCATGGTCAACTCATCTCCAGCTGTAGTGCGTCAGGGCTGAATGGGGTAATATGATTTCATTTGTTTGCAGCTTTGAGGATCTAAAGGCTGGATTAAGCTACATGCAGCGCAAAGCTGCCCAGCGTTCAGAGGGTCCTATAACGGTTGTTCGCTCCAACCTCACCGCCATTCTCGACTGCTTGGACAGTCTCACAGGTGCGAGAAATACAAATTTCTTCTCAGTGATTTGATTACCTTGTGGCTCTGCGCCGAAGTGACCTTGGGTCAATGTGGCTTGATCATTTTCATCCTGATGCACTATTGTTTGACTATGATGGTTCAAGCGCCAAGCTATCCTGGAACCACCCTTGAACTGAAATGGTTGATCCATCTCCTAATCTGTAATGTAGCCTTCATAGGACAATAAGCATTTAAAAAAAAAAAAATCAGCCGCAGGATGTAATGGGTTAGTGCATTCAAGACGTGCCACATCTGGATATGCTGTAAATAGTCACATATCTGAATGCAGTATGTCTCGTGTGTGTTAAGGGTAATTCTTGTCACATTGTCAATTCACGGAGCTGCTGCCAACAACTTATCTGTTCATAACAGGTATGGACACTTCTTAACCCTTTGGCTGTCTCAGCGTTTATTGTTGTGTGACAGAAATCACTGCCAACAACCAAAGGGTTAAGTCCTTCGTGGTCTACATTCAGCTGCGTGATGCATGACATATACCCAGGAAACAAGAGGTCCGCTGGCCAATTTGGGCCTCAGTTGACCCATAAACAAGTACTAGTAAGGTTGATAATGGTTCTGGGGCCTTTTGTTTACTGGGTAGGTGCCCTGTTCCTGTTATTATCCATCGACTCTGGCTGAAGAGGTATGGACAAGTACATCTTTCAATGTGTCCATGAAGATGCAGGATTTTGCCATGTTTTGTGTTGGGGTGATAGTAACTCACTGTCACTAAAAATGTTAGCAATTGTTGTGTTTGATTTGGTGTCCATGTACAGCCTCCTGATTCAAGAAGCCCTGTTTTGTCATTTCTGTAAATGGTTCCAGTAAAAATACACAGAACATGATATGTGTTGTGTGGGGTTTGATCATTTTGGTAATTGTTAATATTTTCCATGTGTTTATTTTTTCCAAACAGAGACATACAAGAAATTTGCTGCAGATGATATTAGAGGCAACTGCATGGATTCATATGCTGTCCTCTTAATGCGTGAGTATTGTGATATTAAAAAGTTCCTTTAACTCATTCAGCCTGACGCACGTATTTTCCAAATTTTGGAGGCTGTCGCGACCGCGCTTCCGGGGCGCGAACTATGAGCTCTACAACTCGAGACACACCCGACCCACACTAACACAACCCTAACACAAACACCAGAGGAACAATAACGACGACATTTCTTACATATAACCCTAACAATAACCAACTATTCTCACTCAACCCTAACCACGCACTCACGCATCACATTCACACTCACACACATCAAAACTCCCCACCCTGAATATCCGTTATGCACAATACAAAATAACAAATTTAATAAACTAAATATCCCTGAAACACAAAAGGTTGAGAAAACTAATATATACAATATAAAACAAAATACAAAAGAAAACTGAGGCTGAAAAAGCTTAAGTCATAAGCCACTAGACCCTGATGGAAGCACAAGCGTCGAGCGCTAACGCCAGTTAGACCAACGCCTTTGCTTCCGCGAAGAGTCCCTCACAGCACGTGGCTCCTTAAGTAACAGTATCTCAAATAGCACAATATCAAATATACGATGAACCAAATATGCTTACTAAAACAAATAAAGATCAAGGAAAGTAAATATAGTTTGGAAGCTACTGAATCTCCCCAGCGGGAGCATGAACAATAAGTTCAAATTAAATTAATGCTTTCGCAATCTAGACATTCACAGCACTAGGCTCCTTTAACTAACGATGTTTCAGAATAACCAATATCACGTATACAAATGGAACAAATATCCTTAATGTAACACGACTGAATATATTTCAACGTCACTGGACCTTCTCACCGGAAGCACAACCGTTAAGCTCAGCTCAGCTCAACGCTCTTGCTTCTGCGATAAGGCCCTCCGTAACACAGGCTGCTTTTAAATACAATATCTCAAAAACTTTCCTTCACCGTGACAAAGCTCCTCTCACAACATAGTCACTACGAGGAGATGAAATAAATCTCACAACGTTCCTTAAGAGATTATAAACAAGCAAAACTTCACTTAAATAGCTTAGAAATAATTAGATGGGACGACCCGACCTGACTAAACACGGGCGTGCCGCGACACTCGCAACAGCACCCAGGTCCGGCGTCGTAGCCCCACAAAGCAGAGTGAAACAGTCAGCCTCCAACAGGGCTTCTGTTTTAGTGCGTCTGTGCGTCTATGACGCATTAAAACTCAAAATCACGTACTGAAAATGTAACTAAGGGGTAGTTACTTACTTACTTACGCCTGTCACCCCTACCCGGGTATAGGCCGTCGACGAGAGACCTCCAGCAACTCCTGTCCTGTGCTTCTCCTTCGATTCTACTCCAGGTGGTTCCCAGTCTCTTGATGTCTGCTTGGAGGTCTCAATGCCAGGAGTTTCTCGGCCTACCTCTTTTCCTCTTTCCCTGGGGGTTCCATGACAATGCCTGCCTAGTGATACTGGAAGCTGGCTTTCTCAGGCTGTGACCGATCCATCCCCATCTTCTTCGCCCAATTTCATTCTCTGCTGTTATCTGCTCTGTTCTGTCCCAGAGTCTGACGTTGCTGATCTTCTCTGGCCAGTGGATTTTCAAAATTCTTCTAAGGCAACTGTTCATGAAGGTCTGTACTCTGTTGACTGTGGTTTTTGTCAATCTCCAAGTCTCTGCTCCATATAGGAGAACTGCTTTTACATTGGAGTTGAAAATCCGGACTTTGGTGTGTTGTGACAGCTCTCTGGAACTCCACACTTTTTTTAAACTGGAGAAAGGCTGCTCTGGCTTTACCGATTCGTGCTTTGACATCTGCATCAGTGCCGCCTTTTTTGTCTATGATGCTCCCGAGATAGGTGAAGGACTCCATCTCCTCCAACGGGGTGCCAGCAAGCAAGATTGGTTATTCCCTGGTTGTGTTCAGCCTCATTGTCTTTGTTTTCTGTTTGTGAATGGTGAGGCCCACTTGGGACGAGATGTCAGCAAGCCTCGTGGTCTTGTCCTGCATTTGTTGACGAGTCGTCTGCAAAATCGAGGTCGTCAAGCTGTGTCCACAGTGTCCACTGTATTCCACTTCGTCTGTGCTCTGTGGTCATCTTCATGACCCAGTCTATGGCCAGTAGGAAGAGGAACGGAGACAGCAGACACCCCTGCCTGACACCAGTTCTGAACTGGAGCTCCCTGGTGAACTGCCCTTCGTGGATCACGCGACATGTCATGCCATCATAGCTGCTCTTGATCAGGCGGACAAGCTTTGTGGGTACCCATCTTTTCCAGGTAGCATATCAAGATTAGCTTAGTCTGGATGTGCTGCCTGGAAATGTTGGTTGTTTCCCCATGTTGATAGGCTGTGTGTGTGTGTGTGTGTGTGTGTGTGTGTGTGTGTGTGTGTGTGTGTGTGTGAGTGTGTGTGTGTGTGTGTGTGTGTGTGTGTGTGCGTGTGTGTGTGTGTGTGTTTCGTGTTAGGAATGCGCCTACATGGTGCGAGCAGATGTTTATTTAAAGAGTGAGTGCGTTCTAATTTTTCTCCTTTTTAATATTTTTTTTTTTTTGTGCTGTAAAGCGCTCCGAGCTTGCTGTTCGTGGGGAAGGGCGCTATATAAAAACTATGTATTATTATTATTATTATTACACCGTAGTGTCGTAGGAGTTTCCACAGAGTCTCTCGGTCCACGCTGTCAAATGCTTTCTCATAATCCACAAAGTTGACGTACAGCGGGGGAGCTCCACTCCAGAGACTGTTCCACGATGATGCGGAGAGTGGCGATCTGGTCTGTACATGATCGGTTCTTCTTGAATCCTGCTTGCTGGTCTCTCAGCTGGGGGTCAACGGAGCTCTTCATTCTCTCTAGGATGATCCTGTTGAAGACCTTTCCTGGTACTGACAGCAAGGTGATTCCTCTGTAGTTGGAACACTTGCTGAGGTCGCCTTTCTTGGGAAGCTTGATTAGGTACCCCTTCTTCCAGTCAGTTGGCATCACCTCCTCTTCCCAGATCTTTCTAAACAGTGGGTACAGCATCTCCACTGTTGTCTCTAGGTCTGCTTTCAGAGACTCCGCTGGGATGCCATCTGGCCCTGCTGCTTTGCCATTCTTCAAAAATGCCGCTGCTCTTCTGATCTCTTCCCGGCTGGGTCACAGCTGATGGGTAGGTCGGTCTCTGCCGGCTGGATGTCGGGGGGGTCGGGTGGGCTAGGTCTGTTCAGTAACTCTTCAAAATACTCGGCCCATCTGTCGAGTTGGTCTGCTCTGTCTGCAATAGGCTTGCCTTCTTTGTCTTTTACTGGTCTTTCTGTATGGCCATACTTACCCGACAATCTTCTGGTAATGTCGTAGAGCCGTTTCATGTTGCCGCTGCCTGCTGCCTTTTCTGCCTCTGCTGCCAGGCTGTCTGTGTAGGCCCTCTTGTCTGCCCTGATACTCCTCTTCACCTCGCGGTTGGCTTCCGAGTATTCCTCCTGTGCCCTTACTTTGGCTGCTCTCGTGCGACTGTTGTTGACCGCTGCTTTCTTCTGCTTCCTCGCTTCTATCTTCTTCAAGGTCTGTGCCGACAGCCAGTCCTTGTGGTGGTGTTTCCTGAACCCTACAGTGTCTTTGCAGGTTGAGTTCAGCGCCTCTCTAACTGCCTTCCACTGCTGCTCTGTGGTGACCGCCTCCTCTTCATTTACTAGCTCCTGTAGCGCTTGAAACCGGTTGGACAGCACCAGTTTGAACTCTTCTCTAACTCCAGTTTCTCTCAGGAGGCCTACATTATAGCGCTGTCTTCTTGTTGTCTCGGTGCGGCTTTTCTTTAGCTTGAGCTTCATTCTTAAGGTAAGCAGATGGTGGTCGGAGGCAACATCTGCTCCCCTCCTCACTCGAACATCTTGAAGGGATCTTCTAAATTTCTTGCTAATGCAGATATGGTCTATTTGGTTCTCTGTTGTATGGTCAGGTGAGACCCAAGTTGCTTTGTGTATTCTTCTGTGTGGGAAGATGCTGCCTCCAATGACAAGTCGGTTTAGAGCACAAAAGTCTACAAACCTCTCCCCGTTCTCACTCATCTCTGAGCCTAGTCCCTGTCTCCCCATCACCTCTTCGTATCCGGTGTTGTCCTCCCCTATTTTGGCATTAAAATCGCCCATGACGATGGTGATGTCTCGCTCCGCACATTTGTCCACGGCACTCTGGAGTCGGTCGTAGAACTCTTGTTTCTCTTCCTCGTCACTGTCATTGGTGGGCGCATAACACTGGATGATGTTCAGCTTGAGCTTTTTCTTGGTTCTAAAGGCTGCTGTGATAATTCTTGGCCCAAGAGGTTCCCAGTCCATCAGCGCTCTCTGTGCCACTGGTGACAGCATGAATGCTACTCCTTCTGTATGGGGGGCATTCTCCTCTTCATGACCTGAATACAGAATCATCTCCCCACTTAACAGCCTTTTCTGGCCAGACTGCGTCCATCTGGCTTCACTGATACCTAGCAGGGAAAGGTTGTACTTTTGCATTTCCGCTGCTATCTGGGCGGCCTTGCCGCTCTGGTACATGGTCTTGACATTCCATGTGCCCATGGTTGTGTCCCTGGATAGAGAGAGGCGGCTCGGTCCTGTGGCTTCCGAAGACTTCCGGCTTTCACCACAGGACGTCATAAGTCTTCTAGTAGAAGAACCTTCCTCCTCCAGGAAAGGAATTACTGTTAGTCTTTTCGTCGGCGTTTTTGTAGCTATTTCCTTTTTTGCAGGGTGGGGAAGCTACCCCCACGCCCAACCCCCTTACTAGGAGGACCAGGGGTTTTCTGTCGGGGTCACCTTCCCTTAGACCATGTTGGTTCACGGCACCTTATTTCATTCAGTGCACCCCTCTCACGAGGGACCCCCTATCCACCACCCAGGGGACGCGCCTCAATGCCATATGGTCCCAGCGTGAGGCTAAGGGGTAGTGAGACGCACTAAAATTCAGTGCATCTGCGTCCGAGATGCATTATCTCTGCGCCACCGTGCTTACCATAACAGAGGTCGGTGACAGTCGTTCTATTTTTAGTAATGAGTTGGTTCGTGTAGCCGCTCGCTCAGTCGCGGCTGTGTTCAGAATCGACCCGACTCCGGGGTCCGTGCGAGTGTAACTGGGCGGGCAAACTGTTAGTTTATGTGTGGTGTCAGCATGTTATTACAAAGTGCGTGCTACATGTTGAACGCGTTACTTGCTGTGACGTCACCATACATACTATTATGGGATACGGCATCGTGCGTTTCACTTTTGATCTTGAACAAAGTTGTAAATGGTGGAGAAAAAGCAAAGGAAGCTTGAATGCTTCGGATTCTTCAATCGGCTGCCACCGTCTGATCTTGATAATCGCTAAGAGGAAAGTTGCACTTCAACACCGCTATCTCCATCGACAAGCGACAGTACCAGAAATGATACACCTGGGCCGTGTGTGGCACCGCCGCTGTGACGCAGTTTTCAGAGTTCGTGGCTGCGCTGTGTGTATTTCCATAGCTAAAGCACGACACATGAATGGCATGCGCAATGTGCACTGAGGCAAACTCAAAAAGCAAGTCCAGAAATTTTAACAGAAATAAGTTTGTCAGGTTTTTTTAAAATCGTGGTCGATCCATCTTCTGGTACACAGTTATTAGGCAAAAATTGGAGAAACACGTCTTTCTGAGTTGTTAAATGGGTTGAAATAAACTTTTATGTACATCAGTTCACACACACACACACACACACACACACACACACACACACACACACACACACACACACACACACACAGTGACAGAGAGAGAGAGAGAGTTTAAACAAGTCACACTTTGGTTGTCAATCTGCCCCATTCAGCAGAAAACGCTACTATATTCTCCATTACAATACATTATCAAACGATCATACAAATAAATAAATAGATATGTTTTTCTGTGTGTGAGAGAGAGCGAGGAAGACAGGCTTTTGCGCGATAGCTCACCAGTTAAAGAATCAGTATTATAGAAAGGACCTCACACACACTATCACAACACATAAAGAGGAGAGAGTGAAATGAATTAATTTATTTTAAGGAACATACAGATGATGCAGTTTTTCTTAAATAAATATGCGGACCCTCTATAATGCTCAGATGGGGGTCTGTGTACCCTCTAAAATTTATACCTGGGGGTCTACAGACCCTTTAGCCTGTTGTGAAAACAAGCCCAGCTCGACTCTCAGTACCACAGCACGTTGGCAGATTTAGCCGGTTAGATCTTTAAGCTTTAGGCCGTTGAATTTGGACCATTGGATTAGGATGCATTAAAACACAGGTGCAAAAATACACATATAAATAACTAACAAAAAACCCAAGATAATCGCATCACCCTTCCCCCAACTTTAAATGCTGTCTTTTATATTCCCTTCACCTCTCTTCCGCAACAAGAAATTCAATCTCAACAGAATACATATTTACACGTCACCACATGACTCGCTTCCGATATTTACATTCAGACGCAAAATAGTGAGGTGGCCTTAGTCGCCTGATCGGCGTTAAATCCCAATAACTAATACAACACTAGATACTACAAAATACAACAAATGGCATTCACTTCTACGTTCTATTCTTACACTTGCCCCCCAATACACACTAACCAAAATAATAATAACAGAACAAGCAAACACAAACAGACCCCCCGAGCAAATGGCCACTAGAGACTTGTTGCGTTTACTTACTCAAATACTACCATCCGTGAAGACGCCCCGGCTAGGATGAAGACAAACAAGGACAAGACAAGCCAGGGGTAAAGTCGTCGCAGCTTTTCTTCTCTCTCCTTCCTAGGACACCGTATTGCAGGGCCGATACAAACGAACGACACAGTTACTTGAGGCCTCCAGCAAATGGCGAACCACGCCTGAAATACCACCCTAGGAGACTGCTGGAAAAACGAGTGAATAATACGTATTGCAAACAAGCGCTCAGTAAATCGAGCAGTAATAATTCACGTGAAACAAGTACCACCTGATTGCGTTTAGACCGAGCGATCACGTGTGTTACGCTGACCTGCAAACTCTCACACGGCAGCAAATACTTGTGTACAGGCCAAATACTAGACACCTATGCTAACGCTACCCGGTGACTAACTAAATCCTGTCACCCCTCTAAACTTACTCCCTTACAAAATTAGACGAAAAAAAACCTGTGTCATGACAGAGGCGTCATCTGACTATGCACCTGTTGCAGGAGATGGGTCATCGCCAAGCTAATCTGGCACTACCCTTGAATTATCATGGTCGACCCATCTCCTGCTGTAGTGCGTCAGGGCTGAATGGGTTAATAACAGTGACTATCATGCTCTCATAGTACACTGTAGAACTGTAATGTCAGCCATTTGCGTGTTTGAAGAATGGAATCTAGACTGAAACAGCAACTGCCAAGCATGTAAAGTGCACAGAACCAAGAAAGAAAGAAACATACATAGAATGATGTAAATGTAATTGTCCTTGCTAAACGTGTTTCTTTATTTGTTTGAAAAATAAAACAGAGCTGTGCTTTTTTGTGTGAACCTTTATATGCAACTCATTCAGCCCCAACTCACTTCAACTCACTTCACCAAGATATCCATCGACCACAATAGTTCAAGGGTGGTGCCAAACCAGTGCGCAAAAAGTGCTCGTCGCCTCTGGCTGATGTTGGCCCAAAGGCCTTTCCTTGTTGGGAGAATTGCTTCTGGCACCACCCTTGAACATACAGTCGATTTGTCTCTCGAACTGTTATTTAACTGTCGGAGGACAGCTCTCAGATTAGGGAATTTTGGCCCTGGGGCTCAGTGTGTTAACCCTGTGGCTTTCCTGCAGGAATCGTGACAAAAACCTCTACGGACAGCCAAGGGGTTAATAAATGCAAATTCGCACGATTTTGTTGGTGATTTTTTTTCAGGTTTACTAGAACGCCTTGACTGGTCCTGATGACACATTTTGGCAGAAAAGACTTCTAGTTAACCCTCTTAACCCCATGACCGCACTTTCAAACATTTGGAGGCATCGTCTAACGACTATGTACCAGTTGTAGGAAATAGATTGATCTACTTCAAGGGTAATGCCAGATGAGCTTGGTGCCTTCAGCAGTGATGTTGCTATAAATTTTCAGCATTTATTAACAACAAAACAACATAAAACTTAATGAAATAACTAGAATGGATGTTACGATTGTGGTTGTGTTATCCTGTGAGGGCATACATGTGTTGATCATAGGTAACGATCTGTTGTTTATTTGAGCTATCACGGTTACGATTCACGTGCCTTTTTAGTTGTGATTTTTTTTTTTTGTTCGTGAGTAGAGCCGATTTCGTTTTGTTGTGTTTAGTCCGGTGCATTCTGGAAAGGTCGCACTGTCTAGTGACATCGTAAGTGTCACGTCGGGTAGTTGGCATCGCAACATTTTTCGCTACTTTTTGTTTTCCTGTGCGCGTGAATTGAGCAGCTTTTATTTTGTTTTGGGAATGTTCTCGTACCTTTTTGAGCTATCATGGAACGTGGTGATAGGGATACCATACTTTTATGTGTCTTCATTATATTTTAGAATTTAGAGCTGAAGTAAGCAGCCGAGTTTTTGTAGCCTGTTATAGTTTTTTTTGAAAGTTTATGTTAATGAGCTTCGGCTGCGTGTTTCGTTCTGATTGGTTGAGTTGTATGATTTCCGTAGAAGATTCTAGAATTTGATAGTATATATAAGGAGGGCGCTGGGAAAGCCCGTGAGTACATTGTCTTGCTTTGTCAGTTGTAGAGACACGTAGTTTTTTGGGAGAGACGCTGTGTATGAGAAACTTTGAGTCGTAGTATGGACATAGCAGAAGAGACTTTATATCAGTAGTTTGTGCATTTGAAAGTGCATTACTGTGTGGATATCGCATCGCTAAATTAAATATTGTTGGAACTGTTACTCCAGTATTGTCTACATCCTTAAGCCACGTGTGACGGATTGCAGCTGAACGAGGTTTATTTTAAAGAAATCTACTTGTGTGTCTGGTGTGTTTATCATACTTCGACTAAAATTCCACCACGTAACATTTTGGTGACCCCGACGAGATCTCTTCAGTTGGTTCAGTGGAAAGGGTAGCAGGAGAAAACAGCCAGCAGTGAAAAGCAGAGATGGCGACGTCGGAAATGGAGACATTCCTGAAAATTGGAAAGGAATGTGGACTCGAAGGAGCTCAACTCCTCGAGTTTGTAAAGGAGAGAGAGGAGAAGAAAGAAAAGAGACGAGAGAGAGAAGAAAAGGAGAGACTGGAGAGAGAGGAGAAAGAAGAAAAGAGACGAGAGAAAGAAGAAAAAGAGAGACTGGAAAGAGAAGAAAGAGCCAAAGAGCGTGAAATTAGGAAACTCGAAATTCAAGCAGAAGAGGCGGAGAGGCAGCGACAACACGAAATTCATCTGAAGCAGATGGAGATAGAGGCACAGAGCCAGAGAACTAATGCAGCAACAGCATTAGTGAGCAGAGAACAAACAGCCCGTGCGCCAAAGCTTCCACCTTTCATTGAAAATTCAGATAAGATGGACGCTTATCTGGAGCGATTCGAGCGCTTCGCAAATAGCAACAATTGGAAACAAGAGACTTGGGCTGTTAAACTGAGCGCACTTCTAACTGGTAAAGCGCTTGAATTTTACACCCGTTTGCCAAGAGAAGAAGCTGAAGATTATACACAGTTGAAAGCCGCCCTGCTGAGACAGTATGACTTTACTGAAGAGGGTTACAGGCGACGATTTCAGAACTGCAAGCCTGAAGAAGGAGAAACACCCGGCCTATTCATTGAGAGAATTAGAAGCTACCTGGAGAAATGGATAGAGCTGGCTGGTTTAAACAGAGAGTACCAGGACTTGTGTGACCTCATCATCAAAGAACAAGTTTTCAGCGCATGTTCTAAGGACCTGGCTGCCGGTGCCCACCTCAGAGAGCAAAAAGACCAGTCACTAAAGGCCCTGGCCGACTTCGCTCAAAGATACCTTGACGCTCACAACATGAAGTTCGGGTCCAGTGAGCCACAGCGTGTGTCTGCACCAGCTGAGGAAATCCACAATGTCAGAGACACCCCGAGATACAAGCCGGTGGAGAACCTGACATGTTTTCTCTGTGGAAAGAAAGGTCACAAAGCGATACGGTGTCCTTCTAAAGATGTTCCCCGAGGTGACAACATCAGAAGATCCAACCAAGATCGTGGGATAGCAGGCAGAAGCAGTACCACATATCAACACAGAGCTGCCGCTGTATTAGCCAATGATGTGATGTCATCCAATGACTTTGAGTCTAGAGAAACGCGAGTGACACCAGAGCTGATTGAATCTTTCAAAAAGAATGGACGCATCCCAGTAGGAGATGGGGCTACATTTTTACCAGTCTCAAACATCGCGCTGCCTGAGAATGATGTGCCGAACATGCCGGTGGTGTCAGGACTCGTCGGCGACACACCAGTGAGAGTGTTGAGAGACACTGGTTGTAGCTGCATCATCGTGAGAGAGGACCTAGTAGCTGAAGACCAGAAGCTACAGGAGTGGACCACCCTCATTTTGGCTGACGGAACTGTAAGGATTATCCCCCTTGCCAAAGTCAGTGTCGACACCCCATACTTGACAGGAGAGGCGAAGGCGTTGTGCGTGAAGACACCAGTCTACGACCTCATCATCGGAAACATTGATGGTGCCAGAAACGCAGACAATCCAGATCCAGAGTGGAGTCCTGAAATATGTTCTGTTACCACGAGAAGTCAAGCAAAGAAGAGTCATCAGACCATCCCTCTTAAAGTGGCGGACAACACGAAAGCAGCTGTCGTGAATAGGGACAGGCTGGTGGAGCTGCAGAGAGGTCAAGACAAACCAAAATTAGCGGAATTGGTGCGTCTTGCTGATGACGAAAGACTAGACGACGAGAACCTGTTTGATCTTAATGAACTCCGACACAAAGAGGATTTAGAGGATATCCAATTCGGTCAGAATCTGACCCAGACTCAACGTGAAGAACTGCGCGTCCTGACTCAAGAGTTCGAGCATCGGTTTACACCTGACCCAAGGACAACAGACACCATCCTGCACGAGGTAAACCTGACGTCAAACGAGCCAGTTCGCAGCAAACCTTATCGTCTTCCTTATAACACGAGGGAAGAATTGAAAAAGGATATCAGGGAAATGCTGAGTCTGAATGTCATCAGAGAGTCCAAGTCACCATATACATCCCCAGTTGTCATCGTGAAGAAACCAGATGGATCCAACCGAGTGTGTGTGGACTGTCGCAGACTCAATAAACTAACAATCTTTGATCCAGAGCCTATGCCCACAGCGGAAGAACTGTTCCAGAAGGTCAGTGGAGACCGATTTTTCTCCAAAATTGACCTAAGCAAAGGGTATTGGCAAATCAAGGTTGCAGAAAAAGATATCCCCAAGACAGCGTTCGTCACACCCGACGGTCATTGGGCCATGGGAGTTCCTGAAGATGCCTTTTGGTGTGGTGAACAGTGGTGCCACATTGAAGAGAGGACTGAAAAGAATCCTAGAAGATATGCAAAATGTGGTCTTTTACTGGGATGACATTTTGATCCATACCAAAACTTGGGGGGACCACCTCAAAGCCCTCTGAGAACTGTTCCAAAGACTGTCAGATGCGAATTTCACCATCCGCCCAAGCAAGTGTATTCTTGGGGCTGACAACATAGACTTCATTGGACATAAATTGAGCGAAGGTTTAAAGGGACTACACGACGCTAACGTGCAGAAGATCAGGGATGCCCCGCGACCTACGACCAAGACACAAGTCCACTCATTTATGGGCTTGGCGAACTACTACCGGGAGTTAATACCAAACTTTGCAGCAGTCACAGCACCCCTGACTGATTTGCTGAGGAAAGGACAACCTAACATAGTGAAGTGGGAAGATGCCCAAGAGCGAGCATTCCAGGTGGTTCGAGACATCCTAACCGAGAAGCCTGTTTTACACCTTCCTGACCCGTTGAAAACGTTCTTCCTGAGAACAGACTCCTCCAACGAAGGAGTAGGTGCAGTCTTGATGCAAGAAGATAACGGAAAACTCCACCCAGTGAGCTACGCCAGCAAAAAAGTTGACCAGAGCTGAGAGAAACTACTCGACCATTGAGAAGGAGTGCCTAGCCATCATCTGGGGAGTAAGGCGATTCGAACTGTACCTTCTGGGAGTGCCATTTGTTCTCCAAACAGACCATCAGCCCTTGAACTATCTAAACTCTGCTAAGTTTACAAATTCTCGTATTATGAGATGGGCGATGTTCTTGCAGAATTTTGACATTAAACTACCGTCTATCAAGGGTTCGCAGAATTTTGGTGCAGATTACCTGAGCAGAGCAGTTTAAATGAACATTTTTTTTGTCCAGAACTTTTGTATGAAACATTTCGATGCTCAGGACTGTTTACAGGAACTGTGAGACGTTTATTTTAATTTGATTTTTGATGTGAAGTTATATTTGTTTAGGGTTTTGTGTAGATTTACACAGCCACAACCGTATTTTGAAAATTTGAGAAGAAATTTTTGTGAAATTTCATTCTTAAGAGGGGGGGGGGGGGGGGGGTGGTAATGTTACGATTGTGGTTGTGTTATCCTGTGAGGGCATACATGTGTTGATCGTAGGTAACGATCCGTTGTTTATTTGAGCTATCACGGTTACGATTCACGTGCCTTTTTAGTAGTAAGGTTTGTTTTTTTTGTTCATGAGTAGAGCCGATTTCGTTTTGTTGTGTTTAGTCCGGTGCGTTCTGGAAAGGTCGCACTGTCTAGTGACATCGTAAGTGTCACGTCGGATAGTTGGCATCGCAACATTTTTCGCTACTTTTTGTTTTCCTGTGCGCGTGAATTGAGCAGCTTTTATTTTGTTTTGGGAATGTTCTCGTACCTTTTTGAGCTATCATGGAACGTGGTGATAGGGATACCATACTTTTATGTGTCTTCATTATATTTTAGAATTTAGAGCTGAAGTAAGCAGCCGAGTTTTTGTAGCCTGTTATAGTTTTTTTTGAAAGTTTATTTTAATGAGCTTCGGCTGCGTGTTTCATTCTGATTGGTTGAGTTGTATGATTTCCATAGAAGATTCTGAAATTTGATAGTATATATAAGGAGGGCGCTGGGAAAGCCCGTGGGTACATTGTCTTGCTTTGTCAGTTGTAGAGACACGTAGTTTATTGGGAGAGACGCTGTGTATGAGAAACTTTGAGTCGTAGTGTGGACATAGCAGAAGAGACTTTGTATCAGTAGTTTGTGCATTTGAAAGTGCATTACTGTGTGGATATTGCATCGCTGAATTAAATATTGTTGGAACTGTTACTCCAGTATTGTCTACATCCTTAAGCCACGTGTGACGGATTGCAGCTGAACGAGGTTTATTTTAAAGAACTCTACGTGTGTGTGTCTGGTGTGTTTATCATACTTCGACTAAAATTCCACCACGTAACAATGGAATTGAGTTAACACATAAAACTAAACAAAAAATTGTACTGGCATGACATCTGACATGACTAGTAATGTCCCTCAATCTCTGAAGACAGGCTTCATGGGTTACACTTTAAACCTTTCTGAGTTTAGCCTTCTCCCATACAGATAGTGCTTTGTAGGGGTCAATGCTTCCCTGATGCAGCTTGACTCTCAAGAGCATGTCCTGATTTTCAGGTGTAAGCCTGTTTCTCAGTGCTGTCAGGATAGTGTTTTGTGCAGAGAAGCCTCTCTCACAGCCTGCTGTGTGGACAGGGCTGGAGAGGGCCAGATGTGCCAGTTTCATCATGTTGGGGTAACTCCTCCATGTGATACTGGGCTATGAGTTGCCACAATTTGGCTGTGTCATCTTTGGGGTACCTCTGTGCCACAACAGTCTTCTTGAGGTCCATCCACTCAGACTGAGCAGCTTCTGCACAGAGAAGGGCTGCAGATGTTGTTGACTTTTCAACTTTGTTACCATCTTCGTCAAGGACAGTGAACTTGTGAGTTTGATCCTGGCCGTAATAATCAGTCAATCTCTTGATGTCTTCATTTCCCCAAGTTTCAACGTTTGAAGCTGTCAATACAGTCAGGGGTCTCATTCCCATCACTCCAAAGGCTGCCAGCAAGTCATCATCTGGAAACCTTTAATTAAAAGAAATATGTTTGTTATGTTAAACATATTATTATTATTATTATTATTATTATTATTATTATTATTATTATTATTAATAGTAGTAGTAGTAGTAGTAGTAGTAGTAGTAGTAGTAGTAGTAGTACCTGCTTTTTATATTCTCAATGAGTTGCTGAATAAACTTGGTCTTGGCACTGACGACATGCTCAGTAGGACAACTAGACAAAGCATACTCTCCCTTGGCTCCTTTGTAAATATGACTTTCCAAGTCCAAGGCATCTCTGAGCATCATTCGATGACAGCCGTCATTTTCAAAGAGCTTCTTGAGATCACTGGTGCAGTGGTCTACATTCACCTGAATAAGTAAATAATAATAATAAATAATTAATATAAATACAGAGACTGAGAAGAAAAAGAAAAGTGTGGTAACTGGTTTCAGAACTGCTTCTCTCCCTTTATCTGTGTATGACACAGCTGATACGATAAATTTGCCAAAATAAAATACCTTGATCAAGGCATCATCAACATTCTCCTTTTGGAAGAAGAGGTTGAGTTTCCCAACCACTGGAATGATGTCCATCAAGATGTACAGCAGTGAAATGAACTTCTCTGTAGCAATCTGCAAACCACATACAAGCCACTATAAAATATTTTGTACAGTACAATCCCCAAACCCCTTAACCCCCGTTTATTTTTTTTAAATTATTAATTTGAAGGAAAAAAAACCATCAGCTGAATAAATTATAATATAAAATTTTACTGAGTAATATCATGGCAGTTATGAAATAGTTATTTAAACCTTGTTCCGTAATCCTGCTGCCTTGGGGTCCTTCTGCTTAGACTGGTCATCTAAGTAGGTCAGCAGTGGCTCCAGTGTCCTGAAAACGGTCTGTAAGGCATCGAAGAAGGAGAGCCACCGAACTCCATGCACCGCCTTTACCATGAGAATTGGAGACTCCAAAATCGTCTGAATGGACTTCAGGTTTTCACACCGAGTTGCAGACTGCTTGAAGTAGTAGAACAGGTCACAGAGAATCTTCTGAAAGTCATCAAGCATCTTGACATCAGCAGCGGCTTGGCTTGTACATAAATTGAATCTGTGCGCAACACAATGCACATTGACAACATGAGGGTTTGCCCTCTTCATCACACCTGCCACACCTTCCTTTTTCCCTGTCATCAAGCTGGCTGCATCGGATCCCAGGCCCATGATCTTCCGTGCTTCCACTCCCCTGGATTTCAACTGGTGAAAGATTTCTGAAGCAATAGCTTGACCTACACTAACACATAAAAAGAGCACACATCACTCTTTCAGTAATGATTATAATTTAAATTACCTCAAATTTATAAAGAATTAAGACAATAAATAAACAAATTTAAACAAATCAATTATTCTTTTTAAAATACAGTGTAAAAATTAAAAATGAAAACAAACATTGAATATCAATCATTACCTGTGCTGCTGTGAGAGTAACATCTGTGATGAACAGAGTTGATGGCTGTACGGTGACTGGGTCTGTTATCTGAGCATAGATGACTAGTCTCTTCTTCACTGCTATGTCTGTTGACTCGTCAGCAAGTACAGTGACATAAGGAGAAGATTGCAGTTTTTCTTTCACTTCTTCTTCAGCCACAGTAGAGAGAGCTTTTAAGAACTTGACGCCACTCCACCTAGAGGAGTAGAGGCTAGACGAAGGTTTGGCCTTGCTCTCAGAAGACTGCATCAGCACATCTGGTGTGTTCAGTTCTGTCAAAAGAGTGAGAAGAGACTCGAATTTTGAGATAGGGAGACCCTCCTTCACAAGCCAGTTCATAACTTTAAGCCTCGTCAAGATGCGTTTTCGTGTGTCACTCAGTAGCTTTTCAGACATGACTTCCTGGTTCTGCTGTTGGGCTGGCACCAGCAGAGCGTTCTTGTGATCCTTTCCTTCAATGTGATCTGTAAGGGCGGATGATTTGAAATTCCGACAGCCTGACTGAGTGAAGACATTCTTGCAACCAGCATTTTTGCACACCGTGCAAAACATGGCCTTGCCATCATAGCTGAGCCAAGGGTGGTGAGCCTTCCATTTCTCTTGAAACCCACGGGCGGCAGCAGATTTTCCAGTTTCCTTAGCTCTTAGTGTGGTGGAACTGGAACTGGAAGTGGCACTTTCACTTTCAGTATAAGTCGAGTCCAATGTCAATGGCGCTGCATCACTTTGATTTGTCACAGTCAGAGAGGTTGTTCCACTCTCTTTCTCCTTTTCTTTCTCTCCAACACCAAACAAGAGGAAGCGCTGGCGACTGATAAGTTTTGGTTTCTTTTTCGGCGGCATTTCGAAAACGAAAATGGTAATGCCGGAAGCACGCCGTTAGCAACAAGGGGAGTTACTCTCTCTCTGCTGATGCATTTGTCGTCTGCTTGGCGCTTCCGATACGTGATGCTCGACAATAACTCGTAACTCATAACACCTTTATTTATCCGATAGGAAATTAATATGGCCAGAAGCAATAATAACGAAACAGACATGAGACAAGCAAACAAAAAACGGACAAAGGGTGGCCGAATGAGGCGTAAAACCTTAGGACAGCGGGCCAATCAGAACGTCACTATTTCGGACGTTTTGGAATTTTATCGGTGAATGGCCGATTTGCCAACGAAAATGACATCACTGCTTCAGGTGCCAAACTCATCTGGCACTACCCTTGAATTATCATGATCAATCCATCTCCTGCTGCAGGGTCCTGGGGACAAATGGGTTAAGTGTCTTTTCTGCCCAGCAGTATCGTATCATCTCTCTTGGCTTGACTTCGCGAACGAAGATTTTATAGGAGTTGCCCACGACGTCTGCAGGCTTGTTCGTGGCTGCGGAGGCCAATCCGGGACAGGCAGGTTCGACCGCAGTGGCTGCAGGGGAAGGTATGGCCAGGGTTCTGAGTTGCGGCATCTCTGTTTTTTCTCCTGAGCCGCTTGTCCTTAAGGTTAGCTCTGCGAGAGTCCTCAAAGGAGACAGCTGCCTTGTAAATGGTGGAGCGCCAGGTGTCACGGTCCACAGCAAGCGAGGACCACTGGTGGTGGTCGATTTGGCAGGCACTAAGTGACTTCTTGAGACAGTCTTTGTATCTCTTCTTTGGTGCCCCTCTGTCACGGTGTCCAGTAGCAAGCTCGCTGAACAGGGTGATCTTTGGTAGGCGATGATCCTCCATCCTGGAGACATGCCCCGCCCAGCGGAGCTGTGTCCGCAGCAGCAAGGCCTCGATGCTCACAGTTTCAGCCTGTTCAAGGACCTCAACGTTGGTGACATAGTCACTCCAGTGAATGCCCAGGATGGTACGCAGGCAGTGCTGGTGGAAGCATTCGAGGAGTCGTAGTTGGCTGCGGTAGAGGGCCCAGGACTCGGAACCATACAGCAGGGTGGTGAGGACCACAGCTCTGTACACGCTGATCTTGGTGCCTGTTTTCAGCTGTTGATTGTGCCACACCCGCTTGAAAGTCGCCCGAAAGCGCTGTTCGCTTTTGCCAGCCTGCTGTCAAGCTCCTTGTCCAGCTTGGCGTCCGACGTGATAATGCAGCCAAGGTAAGTAAACTGGTGCACTGACTTTAGTTCAGACTCGCCAATGGTGATGTGAGGAGGGCGATACACTGTCTTGGGTGCCGGCTGATGGAGGACCTCTGTCTTTTTCAGACTGACCTTGAGTCCAAAGAGCTGGGCAGCGTCTGCGAAGCAGGACGTGATGCGCTGCAGGGCTCTCTCTGTGTGTGCAACGAGGGCAGCGTCATCAGCAAAAAGCAGCTCACGAATCAGTTGGTCTAGGGTTTTCGTGTGGGCCTGCAGTCGTCTGAGGTTGAACAGGCTGCCATCGAGACGATACCTGATGTACACTGCATCGTCATCATTGAGGTCTACTGTGGCCTGCTTTAACATCATGCTAAAAAAGATGGTGAAGAGGGTCGGTGCCAGCACGCAGCCCTGTTTTACGCCGTTGAGAATAGGGAATGGTTCTGAGAGGACATTGTTGAGTCTGACCTGGCCTTGCTGGTCCTCGTGTAGCTGGACAATCATGCTGAGGAACTTTGGGGAACAGCCAAGTCGCTCCAGGATCTGCCACATGCCTTGCCTGCTCACAGTGTCGAACACTTTTGTTAGGTCGACAAACGTTACGTACAGCCCTTTGTTCTGCTCGTGGCACTTCTCCTGAAGCTGTCTCAGCACAAAGACCATATCGGTGGTGCTCCTGTTTGCTCTGAAGCCACACTCGCCCTCTGGGAGGTGGTCTTCAGCGATGGCAGGTACCAGCCGATTCAGGAGCAGCCTTGCAAGAATTTTCCCAGCAATGGACAGCAGGGTAATTCCCCGATAGTTGGAACAGTCAGACTTCTCGCCTTTGTTCTTGTACAGGGTGATAACGACAGCATCACGGAGATCCTTTGGTAGTGTTCCTTCCTCCCAGCAGCAGAGAAAGAGGTCATGGAGCTTGTTGTGCAGTGCTGTGCCTCCATGTTTCCAGATCTCTGGCGGTATTCCATCAATGCCTGCTGCTTTGCCACTCTTGAGCTGGTGGATGGCTGTGAGGGTCTCTTCAGCGGTGGGCGGTTCGTCCAATTCAACCTTTACTGGGAGTTGTGGGATTTGTAGGACGACTGCTTCTTGAACAGTGCGCTCAGCGCTGAAGAGGCTCTGAAAGTACTCCAACCAGCGGTTCAAGATGGAGGTATTATCTGTGAGGAGTGCCTGGCCATTCGCGCTTTTCAGGGGACTTTGTACCAGGTGTCTGGGGCCATACATTGCTTTCAGTGCTTCGTAGAAGCCCCTGTAGTCACCATTGTCAGCGCAGAGCTGGGTCCTCTGTGCAAGTCTGGTCCACCACTCATTCTGGAGATCTCTAAGCTTGCGCTGGAGACTGCTGCAGACGAGGCGGAAGGCAGACTTCTTCACAGGACAGGAAGGCTGGGCTAGGTGGGCCTGATGGGCGGCTCTTTTTTTTGCTAGGTGTTCCTGGATCTCTACATCGTTCTCGTCAAACCAGTCTTTGTTCTTCCTAGCGAAACCCAGGACTTCTGCAGAGGATTTTGCAATAGCAGTTTTCAGTTGTTCCCAAAGTGTTTCAGGGGAGGAGTCTGCTGGGTCCGCTGTTTCTTTGAGCCTGCACTGTAAATCTGTCTGAAAGGCAGCTTTCACATCGTCACGCTGAAGGCTGGCAACATCAAGCTTTTTCTTGGGGGGGGGGGCCCCATTTCTTGGGTTTTGGCTTGACGTGGAGCCTGAGTTTGCAGCGGACAAGACGGTGGTCAGTGTGGCTCTCTGCGCTGGGCATCACTCTGGTGAGGAGGACGTCACTGCGGTCCCTCTGACGCACTAGGACATAGTCGATAAGGTGCCAGTGTTTGGAGCGAGGATGCATCCAGGTGGTCTTTCGACTGTCTTTTTGCTGAAAAGTAGTGTTGGTGATGACCAGTTGCTGCTCTGCACAGAACTCCAACAGTAGGCGGCCATTGTCATTGCAGTTCCCGACGCCATGCTTGCCGAGGACTCCTTTCCAGGCTTCAGAGTCCTGGCCCACTCTGGCGTTGAAGTTGCCAAGGATGATGACTTTGTCGTCTGCAGGGGTGCTCTGTATGAGGCTGCGCAGGTCAGTGTAAAACTTGTCCTTTTCAGCAGGCTCTGCCAGGAGGGTTGGGGAGTACACACTGAGAAGGGTGACATGTTGCTGGTGTCTCAGTGGGAGGCGCATGGACATGATGCGGTCTGAGTGACCCGTTGGTAGGTTTTCCAGCTTAGTCGCAATGGAGGTCTTGACCATGAAACCCACGCTTGAGAGCCGTCTTTCTGATTCAGGCCTGCCTGACCAGTAGAGGGTGTACCCAGCGCCAAGTTCTTGGAGGCTGCATTCGTCCGGAAAACGTACTTCACTGAGCGCGGCGATGTCGATGTTTAACCTCCGCAATTCATGGGCAATGAGGGCAGAGCGACGTTCAGGGCGTCCGCTGTCTGCTTTGTCGAGCATGGTTCGGATGTTCCAGCATGCTACGTTGAGTCCGGTCGTGGTCGTCATGAGAGTGGATCCGTTATTCTTTCTTGTTTTTTGACCGCAGGAGAAGATGCCCGTTGACCGCGGCTAGCCAACTGGGGTTGCGAGGGGACGAGCTTTGGTTAGGCCACCGTGTGGAGCAAGCAGTGCTGTCCCTAGAGAAGGCTGCTTGGTCGTTCAGAGTGTGCCGAGTGATGTTGTCATCCCCAGGTCAACATCAGGCGACCAATATCCTGAACCGCCTGCATGCAGGTTTGAGACTGCGGCTTCCAGTGACATCTTTCACCTGCCGTTTCGCCCCTCGCCCGTCGCTATAGGACTTGGAATGGTCAGTGTCATGGTCCGTGGACATTTCCTAAATCCTGCGCGGTGAAGCTTTTTGGTGGAGTGCAGTGTGCGCAGTACTGGCCCCACCTTTTAAACCCTTGGTTCATCTGCCATGGCCTAGCAAGCTGGGACGATGGCACCGAGGTCCTCGGGTCGTAGGTTTTATATCAGACTGTCCTTGTCCTAGTCTCTGGCTCAAAAGCCTTCCCCGGAGACACGGGGGCTTTGATGTCAGGGGTTTCCTCCCTTAGCCTTTCCGCAGCCAAGCGGCCAGGCCTGCAAGTATCATCAATAATTATCAATTGGTCACCTTCTTGTGCATGCAGCCACCAGTATTGTAGCACGGGCGGCTGTATGCACAAAAGGGGTTAAACACTTTCTCACATTTGTTTCTCATGTTTCTGTCTGCCAGAGGCCAAGTCGTGTGCGGACGGACTTTTCCAGGAGGTTCTAGGAAGAAAGGACAAAGCAGACTCCACGAGAAATGCACTCAGTGTTTTGACCAAGTTCCGATTTCTGTTTCACCTACCCCTGAACATGGAAAGGAACATCCAAAAGGTTTGTGTGAGCAGCTGTGTCAGTGTCCATTTGAAAAGTCTTGTGTTGTTTATTACGTGTGCATGGAATTGAATTTTTGGTGGTGAAGTTTCTCATCCCCAGCACTGTACTGGTAATTGCCATTTTTAGGGGTGAATAAAGTTTATGGAATCTTGAATCTTGTTTGAGGGTTACAGATATCTGGCAGTTGTAGGTGATAAAGTTAACTTGATAGCTGAAGGGAAGTGCCTGATTAATACTCTCAACCCCACGTGTGCATCTACCCAAATTTTGGAAGGGTTATTTAATGAAGGCGCCAAGCTCATCTGGCACTACCTTTGAATTATCATGATCAATCCATCTCCTGCTGCAGGGTGCTTGGGCTAAATGGATCAATAATGCCTCATATACTACAGCAGGAGATAATCTGAACATGACCATTTATTCTCAGGAGCCTCTGCTCTCAAAGAACATATGCCTCTTGCCTGCAAGGAGTTGCCTCAATGATATCCACAGTTTGAGGTACCTGTCTGGTGTTAACAGTACCAGTAACTGCTACGAGAACATGCTGCAGTGATCCGGGCAATGCAGCAAAAAGGTCCCTTCAGTCCTTACTATAAAGGGATGCAACCTACTATAAAGAATCTGAACCTACTCTCTTTGACCTGATTTTGATTTAGGAATAGCTCCTGCTATCGAGTAAGATTTTGTTTTGTTCCTAGGGTGACTACAACATGGTGATTAACGACTTTGAGAAAGCAAAGTCCTTGTTTGCTGACACAGATGTCAAAGTCTTCAAAAAAGGTTTGTCTGCTTTGATCTTCACTTCGTGTCACTCTTTATTGTGTTTTCTGAACTAATAATAATAATAATAATAATTACGGTATTTATAATGCGCTTATCTTATAATAATTATAACTCGAAGCGCACACTCACAACTCGCGCACGCATGCGCACGCTTAAGACAATGACTCACGTACCACAAACAGTGAAATACATTACGACGGTCAGCTTGGGGTGGGGAGTGCGGTGATATAGTGCTAAAACTGTTGAAAGAGGTGAGTTTTGAGGGCGGACTGGAAGGAGGAGAGAGAGTGTTTCTGACGGAGAGAGAGTGGGAGAGTGTTCCAGATGGATGGACCGTAGACGGAGAAGGAGCGGGGACCGAAAGTGTTAAGTTTGGTGCGAGGGATGTGGAGGCGGAGAGGGTCGGAGGCAGAGCGGAGGGAGCGAGAAGGTGTGTAGGGGTGAAGTAAGTTGGAGAGATAGGCAGGAGCGCAGTTGTTCAGGGATTTGTAGCAGAGAGACAGAACTTTGTATTGGATGCGTTGGGGGATGGGGAGCCAGTGAAGGATTTTGAAACCCTTTCTTATCTTACTTTACCTTGCCCTACCTTTGCCCTGCCGTATCCTCACCCTCATTCTCAACCTACTTTAACCCTTTTCATTCTGATACGCCCATTGCTTAAAATAAATTTGACTATGAAAGTTCAAGGGTGGTGCCAGAATAGCTTGGCGCCTCAGGCGCCAAGCTATTCTGGCACCACCCATGAACGTTCATAGTCAAATTTATTTTAAGCAATGGGTGTATCAGAATTAAACCCTTGAATTAACATGGTTGAACTGTCTCCTAATCTGTGATGTAGCCTTCATAGGACAATAGGCAAATTTTAAGAAATCAGCCTCAGGATGGAAAGGGTTAACTTACCTTTCCTCACCTTACCTCTTCTTCCCATCTTTAGTGACTGGGTTGAATTTCTGTATGTGGTCATGCACACACCTCCTCCTTCAAATTGTGTTGCATGATTTTTGGTCATATGGCAGAACCTGTTTTGAACCTACCCTAATGAGTGATCACTTGTCATTATTGACGATCGTCTGTGGCCACCTAAATGATTGTCTTTATTGACAGGTGACACTGTTTTACCCTTCAAGACCTCTCTTGGGAGAGCACCTGTCTTTTATGAACACATTTTACTAGCAGAAAACAGGATCTACTGTATCATGTCCCTCCTTAACCCATTTAGCACTGAGTTCTTTAGGCAGATCCACGGTCCGTTCGTGTCGTGCGACTGTGCGCGATCTGATGGGTTTCCAAGGCAACCATCAGATTTCTGACGTCACTATCAGATCGCGCGGGCTGCGGGACGAGTAGAGGCTGGCGCTACTTTTCATCCCGCAGAGTCTGACGGCTGGTACCGGATGACCAATCACATTGCGAGTTTCGCGCACACCCGTCTCTTCTGAAAAATGGCGGTGGAGATTTCTCGTGAACAAACATCCGTCGGCTCTCATTGAATTGTACCATGACCATAGTGTTTTGTGAGACTGTTTGCTCAAACAGTACAAGGACCAAAGAATAAGGAATCGGGCCTTTTTTTCTGATTTTGTATGTGAATGTATGCTACTATCACGGCTTCATCTTCACTGCTGCTCTGTTAGTCAGCCATTGTTCTATCGAAGCAGAGACCTTGACCCCATCTGGAATTTCCAGCAGGTAGTGGTATCTGCGGGTCGGGCTATGCGGAAATGTGGAGCGCTCCATCCCGTCAGACATCCGATCAGGCGGCCGACCGTCCCGCACAGTCGCATGACACAAACGGACCGTGGATCTGCGCCTTTAGCAGGAGATTGATTGAACATGATAATTGGTAGTGCCAGATTAGCTTGGTGCCTGAAGGCACCAAGCTAATCTGGCACTATCCATGAATTATCATGATCAATCCATCTCCTGCAACTGGTGCATAGTCATTAGGCAACACCTCCAAAATTTGAGACAGGGGAACTTGGGGCTAAAAGGGTTAAAAGATCAGGTACCAAAGGTGTACCTTCGGTTTAATCGTGGAGCAGGAAGCATCTGATTCAGATGACTGATTGGGACTGTTCGTGTTTGTTTTTTTCAAAATACATTACCGATGGCATTACTATGTGAAATACACTCTATAGCCTAACGATTTCAGCCCAAAGTTGTGTCCTCTACACAACTGGGGAGGAGACACCGGGGATCCACGTACAGGAGCCCGGGTGGCCTCCCCTTACCATCCTTTCCCGGCATGCATGGCGCGACAGTTCCCCAGTTCTCACTCTTAGCTCAACTGGTTCGGTCGAGTGTTAGCCTTGCTCCGTGTAATGAACTTTTAACTTGGCTTTGGCCTTGCTACGGTGTTTCGACTGGTGTCTTCATTCATCGTTCTTCGGTGTTTTACCTGGCTTTGCCGGGTGGACTAGTGCCTAGTGCGCTGCTTGCGTCTTGCAGTATCCTGAATTGTGTTCAGTGAATTCACCTTGGACTTAGGGCCGACCGGTTTTCCGGCGGTGGCCTTTAACTGTGACTCTCCCTCGTGACTGTGTGACCTAGGGGAGTGAGTTTCGGCGTTCATGAACTTTCCACTGTGGACCGTGGCAGTCTGACTTTAGAGCGTGTGCTTTTAGCGCCGTACGGTGTGGACTTTCTGTGCTCCTTCGTGGACGTCAGCCCCACAGGGTGGGTTTTTCTCTCTATTCTGGGGCATGTGTTTCTGTCTACCCTTTGTCCATTCACCTGTATTTGCCTTTTTAAAACTCTCCCTACTGTCTGCACTGCCTGTAGCTCTTGATATTGGATGTGTGTTGCTAAATGGTCTTAGCTTTATTTAGGCCCCATGTGTTAGGTTTATTTAATGTATTTGACCAGCTGGCGACATACATTTAATGTTCTGTTTATTTTTTTTTTCACAAGCAGTGCAGGCACGTCCTGAGAAAGCCTTGCTGCTGTCGGGACGTTAAGCAATGTACAATCAATCAATCAATCGTGGACGTGACTTTGTGGCTACGCTAGTAACTTTAACTCCCTCGTGACTTTGTGCCTTGTGTAGTGAGTGTTTCGGCGCTTGGGTGAACTTCTCCTGCGTGCTATGGGCGGCGGACGCTATGGCGGCTTCCTTGAAGTCCTGCCTTCGGTGTGGGGAGTTTCAGTGGCCTTCCGACGCTCACGACGCCTGCCTTCCTTGCTCAGGATGCTCGTTAAATAGGAACTGTGTCGTCTGTGCTGATTGGCGTGAGGACCATTGGTCTCATCTATGGGACTTCTACAGACGCGAACGTCCTACCCATCCCCTACAGGCTCCGCGGACTTCTCCACAGGTGGGCGTCATTCCGTCGGCTCTTCGGACCCCTCTTCGCTCCGTCGTCCAGGCCGTCCGGCCCACAGGTAAGTAGTCCCCTTCTTTTACTGTTGCCACCCAGGAACTCCCCTCCCGCCCCCCTCCCCCCTCCTCCCCCTCCCCCCTCCCCCCTCCCCCCCCCCCCCCCCCCCCCCCCCCCCCCCCGGCTCCGAGTCTTCTGAGCGGGGCAGGCGAGTATTAGAGTCACGCTCCCCACGCTCCGTTTCTTCCGAGCGTGGCTTGAGCACCTTGAATTTGCTCCCCCCCCCCCCCCTCCCTTGTCTGAGTGGGCCAGGCAAGATGAGCGTTCTTCCACGCCCCCCGCTCCCTTTCTTCCGAGCGGGCTCAGCGCGATGAGCGCAAACATATTGAGGGACAAAAAGAGTGAACGGAGAGACTGTCCCTCACGCTCCAGGTCTTCTGAGCGGGACCCGAGCGCTAGACATGGGCCGTCGCCCCGCTCCGAATTTTCCGAGCGGACCCGGCGAGCTACATTGACGCCCCCCCCCCCCCCCCCCCCCCCCCCCCTCCCCCCCGCCCCATGCATACCAGGCGGGCTGGGCGAGACTTAGGCTCATGCCCCCCTCGCTCCGTGTTTTCGGAGCAGGGGTCGCGTGCCCAACTAATGCTCCTTCCTCGCTCCGTGTCCCCCCCCCCCCACCCCACGCGAGCGCCGACAAGCGGAACGCCTCTGGCGCTCATCTGACCTCACCGTTCACAGACAGATCTTCCAAACAACCAGATCCAAAGTCTGCAAAATGATCTCCGAATCTAAACGCAAACACCTTCAAAACCAAATCCTGGAATCCACCTCTTCCAAAACCCTCTACGCCACCATGAACACACTCCTAGGCACTTCTAAAGACTCTCCTCTCCCCAACACACACAGCAAAGAAGAACTCCCGTCTGCTTTCTCTACCTATTTTTCGGACAAAATCCAAAATCTGCGCGACACACTCGACACCCTGCCTCCTCCGCCTTGCCCTCCCGACCCCACCTTTTCCGGCACTCCCCTCTCGTCCTTCCGCACCGTCTCTCAGGATGAAGTCCTCAAGACCATAAAGTCCATGCCCTTCAAAACCTGCGAACTTGACCCCCTCCCAGCTTCTCTCTACCGTGACGGCCTTCCAAAACTTCTACCCTTCATTACCGACATCATCAACGCATCTCTAGAAAACGGCTCCATCCCCGATATCTTCAAGTCCGCCATCGTCCGTCCTCTCCTCAAAAAACACAACCTCGACCCAAACGAACTCAAGAACTATCGCCCAGTCTCCAATCTCTCTTTCCTGTCCAAGCTTCTTGAGAAGGTTGTTCTCAACCAGCTCAACCTCCATCTCACCGACAACAACCTCCTCAGTCCATTCCAGTCTGCCTATCGCAAACATCACAGCACTGAAACAGCCCTTCTACATATCTTAAACGAGCTGCTTCTCTCCACTGACTCTGGCAACATCTCCCTTCTTACACTACTCGATCTCTCTGCCGCCTTTGACACTATAGACCACTCTATCCTCCTCCACCGACTCCACCACTCCTTCGGCATCACTGACTCTGCTCACTCCTGGTTTCTCTCCTACCTCTCTGACAGACAGCAGTCCGTCACCATCAACGGCGTCTCTTCCAACCCGGTAACGCTCTCATGCGGAGTTCCACAGCGGTCCGTCCTGGGCCCGGTCCTTTTCACACTCTACACCTCTCCTCTGTCCAACATCATCCAGTCTCACCGCATACACCACCACCTCTACGCTGACGACTCACAACTGCAAGACAAAGACAAACTCGACAACACTCAGTCACTACTGACTCGCACGGCTGACTGCTACAAAGACGTGAAAAACTGGATGACAGCAAACAAGCTGAAACTGAACGATGACAAAACGGAAGCCATGCTGGTAGGCACTCGCCAAAAACTCTCCCAGCTCCCTCCCTCTCTCCACCTTCAACTCGATAGCACCCCCATCTCCCTCTCTGACTCGGCCAAGAACCTCGGCGTCATCCTCGATTCCTCTCTGTCCATGACCAACTTCGTCTCCGCCACGACCCAGGCATGCTATTTCCACCTTCGCCGCATCAGTCAGATCAGAAAATACCTCACTACCGAAGCTGCCACCAAACTTGCTGTCTCTCTCATCTTATCTCGCATCGACTATTGCAACTCTCTCCTTTCCGGTCTCCCTCAATCCACCATCTTCACTCTCCAACGCGTCCAGAACAATGCTGCCCGCCTCGTCCTCAGAAAGAAAAAATCCGACCACATCACACCCCTGCTCAAACTCCTTCACTGGCTCCCCATCCCCCAACGCATCCAATACAAAGTTCTGTCTCTCTGCTACAAATCCCTGAACAACTGCGCTCCTGCCTATCTCTCCAACTTACTTCACCCCTACACACCTTCCCGCTCCCTCCGCTCTGCCTCCGACCCTCTCCGCCTCCACATCCCTCGCACCAAACTTAACACTTTCGGTCCCCGCTCCTTCTCCGTCTACGGTCCATCCATCTGGAACACTCTCCCACTCTCTCTCCGTCAGAAACACTCTCTCTCCTCCTTCCAGTCCGCCCTCAAAACTCACCTCTTTCAACAGTTTTAGCACTATATCACCGCACTCCCCACCCCAAGCTGACCGTCGTAATGTATTTCACTGTTTGTGGTACGTGAGTCATTGTCTAAAGCGTGCGCATGCGTGCGCGAGTTGTGAGTGTGCGCTTAGAGTTATAATTATTATAAGATAAGCGCATTATAAATACCGTAATTATTATTATTATTACCCCTCCGCCCAGAACTATCCAAGCAGGCCAGGGGTGACTTTCATTATTCCTTGCAAGACCGTATTCGGCGGGTCGCTGACCCTCTTCACCCCCGCTCACGTTCTCCCGAACGGGTCAGGAAAGCCTGGGATCCCCTTCCGCGATCCCCTCCCCGAATGTGTGGCGTAGAGGACTCGGACAGCCCCTCTGCTTCCCCGCAATGCCCTTCTTTTCAGGCCTCGATGGCGGCTGCTCCTTTTCCACGCTCGCGCCATGGCCATTCGCCTTCAGCAGACTGGCTGTCTCGTAGCCGCTCGCCCCTCCACGTGCCTTCACGGAATAGACAGGCGGTCGATTTAGACCCGGACGTTCTCGGTCTACATCCAGCGGACTCGGCTTCGGCCCTCTCGGGGGATTCACCTTACGACTCCCCCCGCCCCCTTCTCTGATGGTTCTGCGGTGTCCGCTTCTGGTGAAGACGGCCCTCCGATCGACACCCTTCGGCCCCTGGGAGAGGCCGCCCGGCTAATCTACTCCATTCTGCCGCCTGACTTCTGTCCGCCTTCGCCCCCGGCGAAGAGACAAGCTTCGGCCATGGTGGACGCACTTAGGCCTGCTAAGCGCCGCAAGTCTCTCCCTCAGCCTTCCGGCTTCCGGGACCTAGCAGAAGCATTTTCCTCACAGCTTCGTCAGGACTCCTTCGGCAACAACGCGTTTTTCTCCAATTCTCGATGGCCGGCAGGGATCAACATGAGTTTCCGTCAGGCCTGGTACGCTGGGCACTCCCAAGATTTTGCCATCCCTCTTCCAACAGTGGACGCGGCTGCCATCAACCAGGCGGGCGGTCGCAGGATTGTCCTGAACTCTTGGCCTCGCCCGCAAGACAGGATCGCTTCTTTGGTATGGAACTCCCTGGTCTGTTCCGGTTTCCTCGAGTTGGCTACACAAACTGTTCTGCGCTGTCTGGAAGATACGTGGGACCTGGAGTCCTCGTCCCCGCTTCGCGACGTCCAATCCATCCTGATAGCGGCTAACTGGGCCGCCTACCATTCCTCGACCAATGCCATGGCGGCGGCAGCCAATTGTGACCTCTGGCGACGGGACAATCTGCTGCGTCTCTGTTCGGATCTCCCCAAGTCGGTGAAGACTCAGCTCCGCCAGGCACCACTCGGAGGTTTGCAGCTGTTTGAAGAAATGTGGCAGAACGTTAAAGATGCTTCTAAGGACCTGTGGCCTCGTCCGACCTCTAACCCCTCGTCATCTCGCTTTCGCGCTAGCCGCTTGGCCGGGGGTCGCGCCCTGCGGTTGCCCAGACCCTCCTCGCTTCCAGTCGGCGGTTCCCGCGGTAGAGCTCGCCCCCATCAGGCCACGCAATCCTTCCCCTCCTCCCGCCCCTCCTGGACCCGCGGCGCCCCTAAGTCGGGGCGCGGTTGGGCCCGCTGACTTGCCCTCCACTCTGCCCCCGCTGACTGCTCTGGGGTCGCCAGTCAGTGGGCGACTGGCCCTATACAGCGACCAGTGGACTTCACTGTTCCCGGACGACCCATGGATCATCTCGACTGTTTCCTCAGGCCTGCAGCTGTCCTTCCAGTCCCCTCCTCCTTTGCGCAGGTCCCCCGTCTGGACCCAGGCTCCAAGCGATCGGCTCAAGGAAGAAGCTCTGCGTGGAGAAGTGTTAGCCTTGCTCTGCAAAGCGGCGATGGAAGTGGTCTCCCGTCAAGATACGCCGGCGTTCTACAGCCGTCTGTTCGTCGTCCCCATGCCAGGGGGCAAGTGGCGTCCGGTCATCCTTTCAGCGCTAAACAAGTACATTTCGGTGCCCCACTTTCGGATGGAGACAGCCAGGACTCTCCGCGCGGCCGTCCGGCCGATGGACTTCGCTGTCAGCCTCGATCTTCCCGACACTTATCTTCACGTGCCGATTCACCCGTCTTCTCACCGATATCTACGTTTCACTTTTGGCGGGATCATATACCAGTTCCGAGCCCTTCCCTTCAGCCTCAACTTAAGTCCTTGGGTTTCATGAGGCTCCTCGACGCGGTGATGGCCAGCTTCCGCCAGCATTTGCTGAGTCCGCCCTCCCACTATCTGCCCCCATCGGGTCTGCCCTAGGGGACCTTGGTGGGGTTGTCTACTTTTTAGTTCCTAGGGTCACCTTGTCTAACCCCTGCAAGGTGGGTTCTACTCTTTTGGGGGTTTGTATTTCTGTCTTTCTGGTCCATTCATCTGTAATTTTCTTTTGAAATTCTCCCTCCTGTCTGCGCTTCTTGCAGTTCTTTTCTTCATTTAGCACAGGCACGTCCTGAGAAGGCCTTTGTCGCTTGCGGGACATAAAGCAATCTATACTCACTCACTCACTCCAACTATCTGGACGATTTGCTGCTGCGCAACCTGATCGCCTCGGCTCTCGAAGTCGACAGAGATGCCCTGCTCTCTCTCCTTGACGCCTCGGGTTCTTGGTCAATCCGGGCAAGTCAGACCTCACCCCCTCATGCTGATTCCTGCACTTAGGGATGGAATTCCTAACCGACCTCAACCTGGTCCACCTGCCTTTGGCTCGGCGGCAGAAGTTTGCCGACCTCGCTCGTCGGATGGTGCTCGGGGTCTCCTTCGCTGCCAGGGTCTGGCTTCAGCTCCTGGGTCTGCTCAGCTCCGCAGCGGACTTGTTGCCTCTAGGCAGGCTCTACGCTCGACCTCTGCAACTCCACCTCCTCCTTCACCGGCGCCCTTCTGCTGGCTCCCTGACGGATACGGTTCCGGTTACCCCGCTGGTCTGCCCCCACTTACAGAGGTGGGCGGATCTGGCGTGGCTGGTGACGGGCGTGCCCCTGTACACCCCTCCGCCACCTTGGTTACTCTGCACCGACGCGAGTCTTTCCGGTTGGGGGGCTCACCGGTTACCAGACTTTGTCTCGGCCTCGGGCCTTTGGCCACGGACCTTCGTGGACAAACACATCAACTGGCTAGAGTTGAAGGCGATTTGGATGGCTCTCGACACCTGGCAGGAGACGCTGACCAATCAGGAGGTCCTCGTTCTTTCGGACCTGTTGGCTCACTTTGACCTCCGACGACCAGTCTCCCGTTCTCTCATACCTCGGTGGGATCTCGCCTGGGTACTGACGTGGCTAAATACGGACCACTTCGAACCCCTGCCCTTGGCACGGTTCTCCGACCTAACCCGGAAAACGTGTTTCCTCCTAGCCCTCGCCACGACTTCCCGCATGAGCGAGCTTCACGCCCTTTCGGTACGTCCCGCTCCGGCGCATGTTTACAGTTTCGAGCGGATGGCTCGGCACAGCTACTCACCGACCCATCCTTTCTGGCCAAGAACCGGCTTCCCTCATACGCGCCCCAGATACTGACTGTGCGTCCGCTCAGAGGAACGGACCAATCCCGCGCCGCACGTCAACAGGACCCGGTCCGGGCACTAAAGATCTACCTGCGTCGCTCAAAGCCGCGCTGGCTCGGGCGCTCCTGCCTCTTCCTACCACTGGCGCCAGGCAGGCCGGATATATCGGCCCAGACAGTTTCGTCCTGGCTGCTGTGGGTGATTCGGTCGGCATACCAGGACCTCTCCCCTGACGGGGATAGACCTGCAGATCCGGGCGCATGAGGTCCGAGCAGTGGCCACTAGCGTGCCTCTTGACTGCAACTGCTCGGTTAAAGACATTGTTACGGCGGTAGGCTGGCGGACAGACTCCACCTTCGCCCGCTTCTACCTCCGAGACCTATCCGGCCAGCGTGACTCCCTGGCCATGGTGGGCAACATCTCCTCGGCCCAGCACTCCCTCCGCATGCCGCAGGCGCAATTGGTACGTCTTAGCTGAAATCGTCGGGAGTGCTCCCTCGTGGGCCGGTGGGGGGCGTTATGTTCGGGAGGTTTTGTGTCGGCACCCACCTCCTCTTCGCCATTCTTCCACATAGTAATGCCATCGGTAATGTATTTTGAAAAAAACAAATGAATTTTTTTTCTAAAATGTATTTTTTGGAAAAATACTTACCGATGGCATTACTCGGACAACCCTCCCGCCTGCCCCGCTTGCCTCCTTGGCTAAGTTTTGGCTAAGTGTGAAACTGGGGAACTGTCGCGCCACGCATGCCGGGATAGGATGGTAAGGGGAGGCCACCCGGGCTCCTGTACGTGGATCCCCAGTGTCTCCTACCCAGTTGTGTAGAGGACACAACTTTGGGCTGAAATCGTTAGGCTATAGACATAGTAATGCCATCGGTAAGTATTTTTTTAAAAAATACATTAAAATTTTTTTATTTTTTTATTTTTATATAGGTCGGCCAACAGTTTAAGACACCACAGTGGGACATTAATCAGCCACGATAATTCAGTGGTAGTGTCAGATGAGCTTGGCACCTTCATTAAGACACCACAGTGGGACCTTAATCAGCCACGATAGTTCAGTGGTAGTGCCAGATGAGCTTGATGCCTTCAGGGCGCCAAGCTGATCTGGGACTACCCTTGGAACTATCATGGTCAATCCATCTCCCACAGCTATGTAAATACAGTCCTTCATGATGCCTCCTGAAAATGCCTTTGTCATTTTCACGTGTGAACAAGTTAAAATGTATCTGAGTTAACCTCCGTGTACATTCAGCCACCCGTACTGTTTACAGTACCTTGAACTGCATGTACAGGGGGGTTAAGGGGCGAGATACCTTGACTTGTACTGTCGATGATGTGCAGTGCAACCCTGATTAAACATGGCTGTCTGCTTTCAGTTTACAAGGAGGTGGAACGCCGCATTGCAAATTTCAGGGATATGCTACACAAGCGGTTGCTGGACCCTCACAACACTCTGGATGAACAGAAGAAACTGATAAGGTACCAGCTTTCCCGGCCTTTAGACTTTAGTCCTCAGATTCGCCTTTTTTTCTGAGAAAAGGCTGTTGGGTCTCAGAGAAAACCAGTGTCTCCCTCTGAAGGGAACCAGTGTCTGCACAGGAAAAAACAAGTTTTGTGTATTCTTAGTGTTTTGATGAGATTCGTTTTGTTTGCAAAACTGCACAATTACCAACATGGTCGCAGTATTGTCAGTTAGCTTAAGATTTCAACCACACTAAAATCTTATTTGTTTTTTCAAAATACATTACCGATGGCATTACTATCTGGGAATACACTCTATTGCCTATAGATTTCAGCAAAAATTGTGTGTAGCACACAACTGGGGAGGAGACACCGGGGATCCAAGCACTATGACCCCGGGTGGCCTCCCCTTACTACCCTATCCCGGCGAGCACAGGGCGACCTCGTCAGTTTCACTCATAGCTCGACCGGGGACGGTCGAGTTTTTGCCTTTCTCTGTTCTACGGGTTTCAGTGGTTTTTGACTGTGGGCTTGAATTGGAGTCTTCGATTCAGCCCTGGACTCACTACATTCGTGGTTTTTCCTTTGACAATTGGACTCATTGTGACCTGTGCGCTGACCGGTTTTACCGGCTCTGACTTTGTGAGTTCACCCTTGGCTTGGCCTTGGGGTTCGACGACGCACGTGACTTGTGCCCGGCTGTTTTGTGCACGGTTGACTTTCTTCGCCGGCGTAGTTGGTTTAGGGCCTTATGGCTTCTTCTGTGTCGAAGACTTGCCGCCGTGCGGGGACTTCCAGTGGCCGGATGTTGCACACGACTCTTGCTTGCCGTGTTCGGGCTGTGCTTCGGACGGAACGTGTGACGGTGGCGCCGCTTGGACGGAAGACCGGTGTTCGCGCAGGTGGGACTTCTTCAGGCGAAAAAATGACCGGTCCCCTCACCCGCTTCGGTCTCCACGGGATCCTCCACGGGTGTACGTACTTCCCTCGGCGCATCGGGCTTTCCGGCCCACAGGTAAGTCCCCTTCTTGTACCGTTACCTCGCAGGTTCTCCCTCCCCTCTCCGAGTCTTCGGAGCAGGGTAGGCGAGTTTCGGAGTCACGCTCCCCACGCGCTGCTTCGTTAGCGCGTGGCTTGAGCCCATTTTGGTTCCCACCCCCCGCTCTGCTTCGGGCGAGCGGTCTGGGAGAGATGAGCGTTCGTCGGCCACCCCCGGCTCTAGGTCTCCGGAGCGGGGACGGGTGACGGAACGCAAGCATAAGAAAGAGAGTAAACGTGATAAGAAATGCTCTCGCTCACGCACCGAGGCTTCGGAACGTGACGAGACCGTTAGTAATGCTGCCTCCCCGCTCTGTATTTTCCGAACGGGCACGGCATGCTTCGCTTTCTTCCCCCCCCCCCGCCCGCCCCGTCTCGCCTGGGTGGGCCCGGGGTGTGGTTGACTCTCGCCCCCCACGCTCCGAGGAGTCGGAGCGGGGGTCGCGTGCACATAATGGTCCCCTCCCCGCTTCGCTTCGCCTGAGCGGGCTTGGCGTGACCGTAGACTGTCCCCCCCCCCCCCCGTCTCGTATCGACCGGACGGGCCCGGTGTGACTTGGACCCTCGCCCCCCCCCCCCCCCCCCCTCGCTCCGAGGTTTCGGAGCTGGGGCAGCGGGCTCATAAATCGTCCCCTCCCCGCTCCGCCTTTCCTGAGCGGGCTTGGCGCGACCCTAGACTGTCCCCCCCCCCCCCCCCCGCCTCGTATCGACCAGGCGGGCCCGGTGTGACATCGCGCGTCCTCCACGGTCCGAAACATCGGACGGGGGGCCGCGTGCCCGGTATTTGTCCCCTCCCCGCTCCGCCTTTCCTGAGCGGGCTAGGGGAGACTATTGGCGGTCCCCCCCCCCCCCCCCCCTCACACCGGTTCTCCCGGGCGGGCCAGGGGTGACCAGGCCACTTCCTCGGTATTCCGATCGCGGTGTGTCGCTCACGTCGGCTGCCGCGTGCGGATCCCGACTTCGAGGTGGACCGTCGCTTTGCCACGGTCCCTCCGTCGCCGCGGCGCGCCTCTTTGCGTGCGTCGCGGGCGGCTGCGTCTACCTCGCGCGCGGCGGTGCGGCGCTCTCGTAGCCGCTCGCCCTTTCGTCTTTGCCGCGAGAAGATCAGTTTTGGAACGGACGTCCTCAGCCTTCATCCGTCGGACGCGGCCTCGGCGATCTTCTTGCAGGACTCGGCGGCTGGTTCTCCTTCCCGCCTTTTCCGCTGTCGCGTCGGCCTCCGCCTCGTCAGACGTTGCCGGCCCTTCGCTCGGATCACAGACGGTCCATGCTCTGGGTGAGGCTTCAAGGCTTATCGCCAAGTCCCTACCGCCCGACGTCTGTCCGCCTTCGCCTCCTCCGAAGAGACAGGCTTCGGCCATGGTCGACGCGCAGAGGCAAGTCCAGCGCCACAAGTCCCTCCCGCAAGCCGGCTTCCGGGACCTCACCGATGCTTCTCCGCCCAGCTGCGTAACGACACTTTCGGCGACACGGGATACTTTACCGCCGCTCGATCACCGGTGGGAATCAACTTAAGCTTCCGCCAGGCCTGGTACGCTGGACACTCCCAAGCCTTCGCCATACCTTTTCCAGCGGTGGATGCGGCGGCCTTACTACAGGCGGGCGGCCGCAGGCTCGTCCAGAACTCGTTGCCTCGGCCTCTCGACAGGATCGCCTCCTTAGCGCGGAACTCGCTGGCGTGCTCGGGTTTGGAACTGGCTACCCAGGCAGCACTGCAGTGCCTACAGGATACGTGGGACCTGGAGGCTCAGTCCCCGCTTCGTGACGTGCAGTCCATCCTGATAGCGGCCAACCAGTCCGCCTACCATTCTTCCGCCACCGCCAGGGCAGCAGCTGCCAAATGCGACCTCTGGAGGAGGGATACCCTTTTGCGCCTCTGCTCGGACCTTCCCTTGTCAGTGAAGACCCAGCTCCGTCAAGCCCCCTTAGGTGGTCCTCAGCTGTTCGGCGACACTTGGCACACCATTAAGGAATATTCCAAGGACTTGTGGCCCAAGCCTGCATCTAACCCAGCCTCGACCCGCTTTCGCGCCCCCCGCACGGCGGGGGTCGTGCCCAGCGGTCTTTCAGGCCCTCCTTTCCTACAGTCGGATCTTCACGAGGTCGGGCCCGTCCATTCCAGGCTACTCAGGCCGGCCCCGCCCCTCGCCCCGCTTGGCCCCGCGGTGCCCGTAGATCGGGCCGCGGTCGGGATCATTGACTCGCCCCCGCCTCCGCCCCCGCCTCAGTAATCGAGCCTCCTGTCGGCGGGCGGCTGTCGCTCTTCAGCGATCTTGGAGATCGCTGTTCCCGGACGACCCCTGGATTCTTTCCACCGTTACCGCAGGCCTGCAACTTCGTTCCTGTCGCCTCCGCCTCTTCGCAGAGCACCCATGTGGACCCAGTAACCGCTCGACGGCACACAGGCGGACGCTCTGCGCGGGGAAGTGGCGACCCTCCTCACCAAAGCGGCGACAGAGGTGGTTTCGCGGCTTATCAGCTTGGCCCCTCGCTTCAGGATGGAGACGGCCAGGACACTCCGTGCGGCCCTCCGGCCGATGGACTTTGCGATCAGCCTCGATCTGTCAGACGCCTATCTGCACGTCCCGATTCATCCGTCGTTTCGCCGGTACCGTCGGTTTGACTTGGGGGGATCGTCTACCAGTTCTGCGCCCTTCCTTTCGGCCTCAACATCAGTCCGTGGGTGTTTACAAGACGGCTCGACGCCGTGATAGCCTTTTTCCGTCAGCGCTCCTTGAGCCCGGCCTCCAATTACTTGGACGACCTTCTACTGCGCAACTTGGTTTCCGCAGCCCTCCAGACGGACAGGGATGCCCTGCTTTCCCTTCTGCGTCGTCTAGGTTTCCTACTCAATTGGGGAAATCCGATCTTCTCCCTCTCGACGTTTCTACATCGGGGGATGGAATTCCTGACCGACCTCAACCTTGCCCGCCTGCCTCTGGCCAGGCGACAGAAGATCGTCGACTTAGCGACTTCGATGGGGATGGGATCCTCCTTCACCGCCAGGGTCTGGCTTCAACTCCTGGGCCTCCTCAGTGCGGCTGCGGACCTGCTTCCCTTGGGCAGACTTTATGCTCGGCCTCTCCAGCTACGTCTCCTTCTTCACTGGCGACCCTCGGGCGCTCTGTTGGATCTAGTACCTGTCACGCCTCTGGCTCGTCCTCACCTCGAGAGGTGGGCGGACCTCGCTTGGCTGGCTTCGGGGGTGCCCTACACTCCCCGCCGCCTCGGTGGTCTCTCTGTACAGAGGTGAGCCAGGCCGGCTCGGGCGCGCACCTGTTACCGGATTTCTGTCGGCCTCGGGCGTTGGCTTCGGGAGCTGTTCGGGAATCACGTCAACTGGCTGGAACTGAAGGCAGTTGGGTTGGCATTCAACGTTTGGCAGGAGACCTTGGCCAATCAGGAAGTCCTCGTGCTCTCCGACAACTCGACGGTGGTGGCTTACATACAGAATCAGGGTGGCACTCACTCGCCCTCCCTTTGCATTCTTCGGTACCACCTTCTCCTCTGGTGCAGGGATCGAGGCATTGCCCTACGAGCCCGCCACATCCCTGGCCACCTCAACGTGATGGCGGACGCCCTGTCTCGTCGCGGACAGTTGCTCCACACGGAGCGGTCCCTACGCCCGGATATTTTTCGCCTGCTCTGCTCTCACTGGGAAACGCCGCTAGTGGATCTGTTTGCCACCAGATGAAACAGCCAGCTCCCGGTCTACGTCTCGCCAGTCCTGGATCCACTCGCTTGGGCAGTGGATGCGCTCCCCATTTCTTGGGTCGGCCTGATTGCTTACGCCTACCCCCCGTCAGTCCTCGTTCCGAAGGTACTGCGGAAGCTTCTGGGATGCTCGGCGGTCCTCCTGCTGGTGGCCCCCTTCAACTGGACCAAGAGCTGGACCACGGACCTCCTCGCGCTGGCGACGGACCCTCCTCTGGAGCTTCCTACCCCTTCCACGATGCTCAAGCAGCCCCGTCAGCGGCTTTTCCATCCGTGCCCCGAACGCCTCCGCCTACACGCTTGGAGGTTGTCCGGCACGCCCGCGCCGCTAGAGGTTCTCGGATGCTGCAGTGGCGGCAATTGCAGCAGCCCGCAGACTCTCTACAAGGAGGGTGTACGAAGGCAAGTGGAGGGTCTTTCCGACCTGGTGCACCTCCCATGGGCTCCCTCCCACTAACCTAGCCTCCCACCAACTGGCGGAGTTCTTCCTGTGGCTCTTCGACGACCGGGGCTTAGCCCCGGTCGCCATCAAGGGCTACCGCGCTATGATCGCGGACATCTACCGTCTCCGGTGTCTTCCGGACCCAGGCGCCTGCAAGGATCTGTCGAATTTCTGGCTCACTTTGAACTCCGACGTCCGGTTTTACGTTCCCTAGTACCCCGGTGGGATCTTGCCTGGGTACTGACGTGGTTGAATACGGACCGGTTTGAGCCCTCCCCTTGGCTCGGTTCTCAGACTGGACCCGGAAAACCTGTTTCCTTCTGGCTCTCGTTACAGCGTCCCGAGTCAGCGAGCTTCACACGCTCTCGATGCTCCCAGCCTGGTTGCGGTTTCGTTCCGACGGCTCTGCGCAGAGGCTCTCCGATCCGTCCTTCCTGGCCAAGAACCGCCGCCCGCGGCGGCTCCTCAGGTGCTAACGATACGGCCCCTCCGTGGAGCGGACCTCTCCCCTGGATTGCGGCAACAGGACCCAGTGCGGGCGCTAATGATTTACCTGCGCCGCTCTCAGCCGCAGCGCCGGGGGCGCTCGCGCCTCTTCTTACCTTGTCCGCGGGCAGACGCCACATCTCGGCCCAGATCGTGTCATCCTGGCTGCGGTGGGTGATTAAGTCAGACTACCTAGACCTCTCCCCACGCGGCGCTGAGCCTTTACAAATCCGGGCGCATGAAGTGAGAGCAGTAGCCGCCAGTCTAGCCCTGGACCGCAACTGCTCGGTCAAAGATATTGTGGCAGCGGGTGGCTGGCGCTCAGACTCCACTTTCGCACGCTTCTACCTTAAGAGACCTATCCGGCCGACGTGACTCCCGGGCACAGGTGGGCGACATCTCCGCGGCCCAGCACTCCCTCCGAGCGCTGCTGGCGTCTTAGGCACATCATAGCTGAAATCGTCGGGAGTTCTCTCTCGAGGGGGCCGGCGGAGTGGTTGGGTTATGGTTAGATACGGCACCCTCCGCCTGTTCGCCATTCTCCCAGATAGTAATGCCATCGGTAATGTATTTTGAAAAAACAAATGAATTTTTTTTCTAAAATGTATTTTTTTGAAAAATACTTACCGATGGCATTACTCGGATGGCCCTCCCGCCTGCCCCGCTTGCCTCTTGGGGCTATGTGTGAAACTGACGAGGTCGCCCTGTGCTCGCCGGGATAGGGTAGTAAGGGGAGGCCACCCGGGGTCATAGTGCTTGGATCCCCGGTGTCTCCTCCCCAGTTGTGTGCTACACACAATTTTTGCTGAAATCTATAGGCAATAGAGTGTATTCCCAGATAGTAATGCCATCGGTAAGTATTTTTCAAAAAAATACATTTTAGAAAAAAAATTCATTTTTAGCTTATGCGCAACAGAAATGTCCGTGAGTAGTCCTTTGGTGCTGTCAGGTTATTAACCCATTTAGCTCTGATGCATTACAGCAGGAGATAGGTGGACCATGATAATTCAAGGGTAGTGCTAGATTAGCTTGGCGCCTCTTGGCACCAAGCTAATCTGGCACTAATCTTGAATTGTCATGGTCATCTATCTCCTGCAGCTGGTATTATGTAAAAAGCGCAAATAAAGGAGAGAGCTGTGCGGCATAGACCTGTGATCATAGATTCATAAGTCTCAGTGTGTGAACTGTGTCTGTCCTACAGCTACCTGACCAGCCTGGAGTGTATGGGGGACCCAGCCTGGGAATGTCTGGACAGCCAGCAGAAATATCTCATGGAGGTGCTAGAGGATTATAAAGACGACCATATTGAAGCTGGTCAGTTGATTTTTTTTTTTAAATTGTTGTCTTTACAGATTGAATTAGTATTAGCATGATCAAATAGACGTTGGGAAATCAGAAGTAGGTCAAAACTGTTTGTGTTTCAACAAAGAAGTGGACTAAAAGCCTGGACTAATATGCAGTGTTGATTGTTTGTCCAGGCTTTTAATCCATTGCTTTTGTTGAATTTCATGCAAGCTTGACCTGCTTCTGATTTACAGAAAATATCCATTGCAATCAGCGAGGTCTTGTTGTTCAGAGTTGGTGCTGGCCTTACACTTGTGATGATAACGATAAAGGGATAAGACCATAAGCTGCCATTTACAATGTGACGATGAAGATGAAGGGATAAGCTGCCATTTACAATGTGACGATGAAGATGAAGGGATAAGCTGCCATTTACAATGTGACGATGAAGATGAAGGGATAAGCTGCCATTTACAATCTGACGATGAAAATGATGGGATAAGCTGTGATTTACCATGTTGATGAATTACACTACAGATCAGCCAGTGTTATGTGCACCAATATATTGGATATATTTAATGAAGACTGGCCTCTGGTGGCTTCCTTGTGGGTGCCCATTAAGCAGTAGGTCTCAGGCTTGCATCAGCCTTATTTGGCCAGCGCAGTGTGCATTGGCCATCTAAGGCCCAGATAAGCCAAAGGACCCTCAGGGTGAAGGGGTGCTCTTTCTTACTCATATAGCCCTGACATGCGACAGCAGGATATGGATTGACCATGATTGTTAAAGGGTGGTGCCAGAATAGCTTGGTGCCCATAGGCGCCAAGTTATTCTGGCACCACCCTTGAACTATCATGGTCGATCTGTCTCATGAATTGTATTACGGGCTGCAGATGACAGTTTCAAGATTTGGGGATTTCGACCTTGGGACACAGTGGGTTAACGAGCAGTATTGAATTCAGCAGCGCCTTATGGCCAACATGAGTAAAGCAGTTTGACTTTATGGCTTCCAGATACATGTATTGCATTATTATGTCCTGTGCTTATGAAGTAGCATACAAAGAATTTGTCCATTCTTCTAACAGTTGTTCGTTCTTTTCGCTTTAGAGAGAAATACCTTGCTGGCAGACGCAGCCTCGACCCAGGGTCATGGAAGTGCTGCCAAACGCAAGTTGGTGGCCTCCTCTCCTGGTGCCAACTTTGCCGCCAGAACTAAAGGGGAGCTTACCACAGGTCAGCAACTGTTAACCCTTTGGCTGTTGGTAGTGTCTTATATCAAGGTGATTCCTGCTGGAATCACCTCAACAAAAAGCACTACCAACAGCCAAAGGGTTACAGGAATCTCCTTGACAAAAAGCATTACTGAAAGCCCCTGGAACCTTTTTCCTTCATTTCCCAGTCTGCATAACACAAATCCCTGTTAACAAGAGTTTTTGTTATCAGCACTTGTCTGTACGTATAATACATGAAATGTCAGCAGCGTCTGTTGTATATATAATTGTAGAACAGTGTTGAGATGCGTCATAACTCCTCGGTACAAAATCTGTAAGTTTCACATCCTTTGATACAGTAAAAAAATTGACCAAATGAATTGAAGAGAACTGTAGGGTAGGACAGCAACCTCACCCCCCCCCCCCCCCCCCCCCCAAAAAAAAAAAAAAAAAGAAATAGAGAAAAAAAAGAAATCAAGCAAACCGGCAACAAAACAACAGATGGTCAGCATTATATATTGTATTAAACATGAATATTACTGAAGTTTTCTCCATGCAGCAGAACCTGCTTTGAGCGAGAGAACACCTTCCACGAAAGGTATTTAGGTAGCTGTGCCTGTGGCTGTAGCCACCTACATGATGGTCTTTTATGACAGGTGACATTTTTTGTCCTTTATGACTTATTTTGAGAGAGCACCTGTCTTTTAAGACTGCTGTTTTCTTGCAAAATTAGATGGCTGCTCTAAACAGGTTCTGCTGTATCTGTGTTTCAGGAGCTTGGAAAGACCGGACTCCGCAGAAGGTGATGTTCATCGAAGACCTGACGGAGTTCATGACGGAGAATTTCCCTGATTTCTGGAAGCTAGGCCAGGCGTACTTCTCTGGGGAGTTCAACCGACATCGAGAGGTATGGAATACATTACAGTAGAACCTGTGTAGAGAGACCACCTTTTTGTCAAGAAAGAGTGGCTTGACCCATTTGACCCCGATGGCCTGCAGCAGGAGATGGATCGACCATGATAATTCAAGGGCAGTGCCAGATCAGCTTGGCGCCTAATGGCGCAAAGCTAATCTGGCACTACCCTTGAAATATCATGGTCTCCTGCGGCTGGTTCACATTCGTTAAATGACACCTCAAAATGTTTGGAAATGCGACTGTAGGGTTAAATGGGTTAAAAGACAAACCTTTCTAGCATCTCGCTTGAATCATGATTGTCAAGTTGTTCTGGCACCCCCTTTAAGTTATTATGATTTTCTTGAATTATTATGATTGCTGAACTGTTTTTGGCACCCCTCTTGAATTATCCTGGCCAGTCCATATCTTTTCCTAGTATTCCACGGCTTTATGGGCTAATTTTGCTTTTTGCAGGTGCCAGAAAAGGGTTTCAAGTCAGACACCAGCAATCACGGCAAATTGAAGGTGAGTCAGATGGATTACTTGTCTTTCGTAGACGAGAAGTGCAACTGAAGAGATGACATGAGAACATGATGTGTGTTTGTTTCTTCAAAAACATTACCGATGACATGACTGAATGGAATGGAATGGAAGTGTCTACTACTTACTCATTCTAGCCTAAGAGCCAGTTGTGTAAAAACACAACCCGGGAGGCACTCGGGGAACCCCGAGGGGACCAAGAGTTGTCTCCCTATACCCACCACCCGGAAGCCGGGTACCCATAATCCCTCAGTCTAGTCTACTTAGGCACACGATTCGGTCGTCTTGCGCTCTGCTCTAGCCTACGGACTTTGGTTTTTCGACCGGTTCTCGGTTTCGGACTTGCTGTTGGAATGAAGAGCGGGAGATAGGATCGTTTCGTCGGCCCTGCCTGTGCTGCTGCGTGGCTTTCTCGTCCCCACTGCGTAGCGCCTACGCTTCGACCGCTGGTGAGCTGTCCGGTGAGCTTCGCCGGTCGTGCCAGGCGGGTTTTTGGACGTCTCCCCCCGTTCCCCTTCGGCAGAGAGGTAAGGTAGCGGGGTTGACCCTCGGCCGGTTCCCGGGCTGGGCACTGGTTTGTGCAGGTACGAACTTTTTCGTCTTCTTCTCACTGTAATCGTGCTCCCACTCACCTTCGGTGAATCGTAGCTAAGTTCCTACGCATTTGTACCTTGGGTGTGGAGAATTCTTTTACTCCATGGCCTGATTATCTGAGTGGCAGTTTGGGGCACGCCTTGTCATCGCGTAGTTGTTCGGCACCAGCGCCTATTCTGGCCCTTTCTGTTTTCCCTTGCGGGATGTTGGTATAGATACGGGTGATGAATTTAAGCGCACGCGCATATGCAGGCATACGCTGTGGACAAGTGCTCACGTACCTTAGAGAGTGGATATACGTTCCGGCGGGCAGCTTGGGGGTTTACGCTCCTTGGCTGGGCGGGCCCCTCATGACATGTCCACATAAAGTGGTGATTTACTGCCCCGGATGTTTTTCTTGTCTTGGTTGTCATTGCGTATTGATTTGTGCAGCAGGCGGCCGGTGTTGTTTTCCACACACGGTCACCCTTAGCAATGTTGTTGGGGCCTGACTCCTTTTATGACAGGGGTTGGTACATATGTTGTTGCTCACCTTAGCACTTGACGGCGGTGAAGCTACCTCGTTACTGCACTGCTAGATTGCAGACGTGCAGTTTGGTACCTCGCTTCCATCATGACGTATTCGTCTTTTGTGTACATATGTTGTCCCCTCGCCTTAGCGCTTGGCGGCAGTGGGCCTACTTGCTTACTGCACGGCTAGTTGTAGGCGTGCAGTTTGGTACCTCGCTTCTGTCATGACATGTTTGACTTTTGCTACATATGTTGGTTGCTCACCTTAGTGCTTGATGGCAGTGAGTCGACCTTCTTACTACACTGCTGGCGGGCAGGCTTGACAGTCTGTTACCCCGCTTTGGTGCTTGTGTGTTTTGTTGTTACGAAGGCTACCTTCGTGGCTTAGTCCCACAGGACTCGCCCGCAGGCCTTCGGGTGTGTTGTCTGTTGCAGGGACAACGGACTGACATGGAGAAGCCACACCGAATGTCACGACTAGTGCGCGAGCGTGGATCGTGGAGGCCGCTGCCAGGGGGAGCGCACATGAACAGCCTCTGGCAAGGCCCGCTCGGTATGGCAATTACGCACACGTCCGACTTCTTAGGACGTTGCAGTACACTACCACCTGGAGAGGACAAGCAGCGTCTCGGCTGTAAGCACCAGCCCGGCTGCTCCTGGTAGGTGTGTTCTTCATGTCCAGGCAGCGCCCATTTGGGACTAGGCCTGTCTTCCGACACTGGAGGTGCCTCCTACCACATTGGAATGATTGTGTCACCTGGCCTCAGCAGCGCAGATGGCAGCATTGAAGCGTCTGCAGGCGGGAGCGACCTATGCTGTTGGTGCTTGAAGGATCCCGTTCCGCCCCGATGAGGGGCATGCTGACGTCCTTCACGCAAGGCAGATGTGCCGGTGGCCGTCGGACAACCACTAGGTCGGGTCTCCTAGGCGCAGGATGTGGATACGCCATCCAACGTCTCCTTGGCACCGGTCGCTTGAGACCAGGACGTCCCTGTGGGAAGCTACACACCGGATTCAGTGGACTAGTGCACGTAGTGGGCCTGGATCGATGAGGCCGCTTCCAGGAGGGAGCACGCCCGGACGAAGCCTTCTATGAAGCCATGTCCACTATCGGTCCCACTTGTCTCCAAGAAAGTCCATGGGATCCCGCTGGGGGTCCCCCTTACCGGCAAGAAAGCCCGCCTCCCTCGGAGCCCGGCTCAGAGACTTTCACGTGCACGTCCAGGGACTCTAGTAAGGATGCTCGCCTCCAAGGAAGGGGAGACTACTATCGACACAGTTTCAGGCCACTTCAGGTTTGGTGTGTTGCATGGGCCTACTGGTGACCTGCATACGATGCGGAGGCTTCCAGTGGCCATCGGATATCCAGACAGTCTGTCTCCTGTGCGCTGGGTGTGCTTCCGACCACACTTGTGATGTCTGTGCTACCTGGCCGGAGCTGCGATGGTCTAATCTCTGGAACTTATAGGAGGGAGCCTCCTCCCCTCGCGGGTACTTGAAGTTTGCCGAGGCGCCTTCCGCTGTGCCCCTGACACCGGACGTGCGAGACCAACTGGATCCGACACAGAAAACGCCACTGAGTAATCGAGGGATTAGTGCACAAAGTGGGAGTTCGACCGTCAAGACCGCCTCCGTTAGAGAGCGCGCCGGACACAGCTGGTGGAAATAACCCGCCTCTCCCAAGAGCCTGGTTTGGTGGGACGCTCGTGGCGTCCCTCCTCCACCGTCGTTCCCCACTCGTCTCTCAGGAAGCCGCCGGGATTCCGCTGGGGGTCCCCTGGCCGGCAAGAAACCCGCCTCTCCCAAGAGCCTGGTTCACAGAGACATACACGCACTCGTCCGGAGCCTCCTGGTTGTGAAGAGCGTAGACACAGGGATTCTACGCGACGTTATCGCTCTCCCTCGCAAGATCATAGGAGGACCTTCCCGCTCGGGGGCTGGGAGATTGTTGGCATCCTGTCTCGGAAGACCATGGGTATGCGCTTGCTGGGTCAGTCACTGGAGTGACCTCTCCAGGGCGCAAGCCTGGGCGAAGGGTATGGAGATCCTGGGGTGCCCAGTCGTCAAGGTTCCCCTCTCGGCCTCGCTGATGTAGCCAAAGGAATGCAAAGCAGTACGTTTGGCACCAGTTGGCTGCAGGTGCTGCCGGAACAGTGCGTGAATACAGGCAGCTGTCTGCCTTCGGGGCTCCACTCCTGATTGGAAAGGTTTACTCCCCCACATTTGGCCGTTGGATCCAACCAGATCTCCTCCGTTCCTCTAGCCGTTGGCTGTCAGAAACAGCTCATCCGCCTAGTGGTGCAATGTGAACACCACCCCCTCATGTGGTTTAGCCCACCAGCCGAGGTGGTTAGCCAGGGTGTGGCGCTTGGAGCCAGCACGTGAGAGATTAAGGAGATGGATGAGGACCAGTGATGCCCGTCCGTCCTATGTAGGACGCAGCTGCCGAACAGCAAAGGTGCTACCTCTATCCAGAGCCCCCTACACCCCTGGGAGATTACCGAGACGCCTTTCGCTGTGCCCCCAGCACGGTATGTGCGAGGCCAACATGATCCGACTCGGTAGGCGCACTGAGTTTCAACGGTTAGTGCCCAGAAATCCGCCTCTTCCAAGACCCTGGTTCATTCCCCACTCGTCTCTGGCCGCAGGGGTCCCCTTGCCGGCAAGCAACCCGCCTCTCCCAAGAGCCTGGTTCGCAGAGACTGACACGCACTCCTACGGAGCCTCCTGTTGGCGAAGATCGTAGGCGCCGGGGTTTCTACTCACCGTTACCGCTCTGCTTCGCAAGAGCGAAGGAGGACCTTCTCCTCTCAGCGTTTGACGGATCAGGTCTCCCTCGACTCAGACGGGTTTCGCCTTCTTCGCGTTCCCCATCTCGTTCGGACTCCCTTTCGTCCCGTTCCTCTTCCCATCGACCGGCCACTCCCCCTTCCCTCGTCCTCTCCGTTCCGTTCCTCCTCGTCGCAGCCGTTCTCCTCGTCGGGACCCGCCTTCGGCTCTCAGGGGACCCTCGCCGCGTCGCTCCGTCTTCGCTCTCCCCTTCGGAGGGAGTCTTCGACCTCTGTGGTTCGCCGTCAGTGGGATTCCTTCCCTCGGAGCCCTCCTCGGTCGCCGGTTCCAGTCAGCGGGACTTCGACACCCTGAGGGTGACGGCTGGCGACCCCTCGGACTGGTTGCTCGGACGTTCTCAGCCGTTCTCCTCTCCCTCTTCTTCGGCTTCCAGTGCTGCGGTTCCGGCAGTCCTGTGCTGCGCGGATGGACACTCGGCCGGCGCTGGACGGGACTTCCAAGCTCATCGCCGCCGCCCTTCTGCGGAAGTTTGCCCGGCATCGCCAGCTGACTCACTGGGGGTTCTCATCCATCGTGGACACCGGGGAACCAAGGCGCAGCCCCTGCTCCCTGCCGTCTAGCCGTCTCGACAAGTTTCTTTGGGCACCCGGGGGGTGCCAGACTTCGGACAGGTGGTACCGCTTGGCTGTGCTCGTGGCGGAGGACCTAGCCACTACACGGAGTCGGATCTACGCACCTTGGTCGTCTCTAAGCCCAGCTGCTCAAGCTACGCTTCCTACTTCCGTGATTTTTCTCGAGGTCCAACCCTCCGACCTTCGGGCTTCGCGGACAAGAGCGTGCTTCGCTTGGATCCGACGCGGACTACTAGGCCTTCTTCTTCTGCTCGTGGGAGAAAGGATAGGTCACAGGAGCTTCTCCTCTCCGGCAACGCGACAGCGGAGGTGTACTTCCAGGATCAGGGCAGCTGGCGATCCTCTGACCAGTGCGTAACCCCTACCCTGGTGCTTGGGGAAAGAACTTCAACTCCCTCCGTGCGTGTCGCTACCTGGACCGACGGTAGATCTGGGCCAGTCTTCCCCGGTGGGAACAGTGGCTACACACGGAATGCACCAGGACACCTTCGGAGGATCGGCGCATGAGACTAGGATGATCCTGTGGAGGGTCTCCACAACGATTTCAGTGGACTAGGGCACAGGGTGGGGTTTGACCGAGGCCGCTACCCGGACGGAGCGAGCCCGGACACAGCTTGAGAAGCAGAGAACTCGCCTCACAGAGCCCAGTTCAGAGAGTCGCGCTGGGCGACGTCCCACGTCCAATCTCGGTACCCACTCGTCTCCAAGTAAGCCGCCGGGATCCTGCTGGGGGCACTTGCCGGCAGATAACCCGCCTCTCCTCGGAGCCCGGTTCGGAGAGACTTACACACGCTCGTCCGGAGCCTCCTGTCGACTCCCCGGGTGAGGAGTCATCGCATGCTACGTCTTGCCCTTGCCGCCATACGGCGCCTGAGGGATGTTGCCATGGTGGATTGGTTAACGAGCTTCAGGAGCTACGACTCGCCCAGTCTGCCTACAGTTCGAGGGAACACTTACGTACAGCTCCTCTCGGACCATACCTTACCTGGACCGTCGCGCATTTGGTCCACGGGTTCACCTTGCGCCCGCTTACGGGGCGCTATGCCACCAGGAGACCACGTAGCAATACCTGTACAAGCCTCACGTGTGCCTACGACATAGCCGTTCGCTACGGACGTGCTCGCCTCTTGCCGGTTCTGGCACCACTGACGCTACATGCCGGACGTTCTTCCTGGCTCAGCTCAGTCATACGTTCGGAATTACAGGACCCCTCCCTCAGGGAGGTTAGAGGCTACAGTTCCGTTATCAAGGCACTTGCATGGCCTCGAACGTCACATTCGTCAGGGACTGTTCGGTCTTACACTTCGTGGCTACTGGAGGCTGGCGGGCGGGATGACTTCGCCCGCCGCAATCGCAGAGTTCTGCCAGGCCAGCGAGACTCCTCGCTCTGCTGGGGGCGTTTTGCGGGGGGCACAACTCCCTCCGGGCGCCTCAGCGCCGTAGGTATTCACCTACCTAGGGTCGTCGGGAGTTTGCGTTAGGGAGGACGGCCATTGGGCCCTAAGGTGTGCTGGAGCGCGGCACCCACCTCCTCTTCGCAATTCTTCCATTCAGTCATGTCATCGGTAATGTTTTTGAAGAAACAAATTCATTTTTCTTTAAAAGGTATTTTTTCGAAAAATACTTACCGATGACATGACTCAAACGACCCTCCCACCTGCCCCGCTTGCCGCTGGTGCGCTAAGTATCCTGACTGAGGGATTATGGGTACCCGGCTTCCGGGTGGTGGGTATAGGGAGACAACTCTTGGTCCCCTCGGGGTTCCCCGAGTGCCTCCCGGGTTGTGTTTTTACACAACTGGCTCTTAGGCTAGAATGAGTAAGTAGTAGACACTTCCATTCCATTCCATTCAGTCATGTCATCGGTAAGTATTTTTCGAAAAAATACCTTTTAAAGAAAAATGAATTTCTATGTCTATTTGGTCACGGACACACTTCCCAGATTTTGGAGGGATCATCTCATTACTATGTACCAGTTTCAGGAGATGGATCATCCATGATAATTCAAGGCTAGTGCCCGATCACCTTTCAGGTGCCAAGCTAATCAGGCACTACCCTTGACTTTTAATGGTTGATCCATCTCCTGCGTTAGTGCATTGTGGCAAAATTTTAACAAACTGTTACCTTTCTAAGCATGTTCTTTCTTTGCATTTTACATGCTTGGCAGTGACTTTCTTGTCTTCTGAATTTCAGCTTTGAGCAACTTTTAATCTCAATGTGAATTTTTTTTTATTTCAGCAAATGATTGCGGAACTAGTAGGCTTGTTTGCTAACTTTGTGCGAGCTGCGTTTTTGCCGGAGTCTCTGGAAAACCTGCCAGATGCTGAGCGAGAGAAATTTGGTGTGTGGCCAACACTAGGCAAGTCGACAGTGCCCGGGACATGGCTCCCACACTGCGTGCGCATCATCAGGTGGGTTTAGCTGTGGGGTTCAGAATCACACACGGGCACATGTATCTTTAACCCCATCAATGCCAGTGGTGATTGTGTTTCTGAAATCTTTTGCTAAGTCATCACCAAAAAATCCCCACCGTCCAAGGAACATGGATACAAGGTGGTGTCAGCAAGAGGCATAGATCCTCATGAGCCCCCGCAACTGCGGGGGCTCATGAGGATCTATGCCTCTTGCATATGGGTTCTGTTCATTGTGTTCCAGCAGTGAAGGGGTTAACCCTGTGTAAACAGTACCAGTAGCTGTATGCACAAGAGGGTTAATGACTTCATTGTGGCTGTACTCGCCCACCACTGGGACATTTCTCAGATCTAGCTTCCAAAGAGCCAAATTGACTTGCAGTGAAGCTTTATGAGTTGTGGGGGATAGATCAGTTGTGATATTTTCTGCCATTACACAAGGGTCGTTAGGGTTAGGGTTAGGGTTTCAGCTTTGCATGCGTGTGCACACAGGGTCGGTACACGCTTGGCAGTCACTCTTTTGATCCAGATTTTGTCTTGTGTAGGTCATGTGTTTCGACCTTAGCTGGCCTTGACCTAACAGGTGACTCCATGATCATCCTTCAGGACTTGGCCTTCGACCTTCGCACCAACTGTATGTTCACGCTTCTCAAACAGGCCGTTTCCGGTGAGCGAGCATTGATTTGATCACTTAACATTTGTCTGATACTTGCAGAGGGAAATGATGTAGGTAGCAGTTGACGATAGTTGATCTCTGTTTTTTTAGGTTGATAAATGATATTTTGTTTCTTCAAAAACATTACCGATGACATGACTGAATGGAAGTGTCTACTACTTACTCATTCTAGCCTAAGAGCCAGTTGTGTTAAGACACAACCCGGGAGGCACTCGGGGAACCCCGAGGGGACCAAGAGTTGTCTCCCTATACCCACCACCCGGAAGCCGGGTACCCATAATCCCTCAGTCTAGTCTACTTAGGCGCACGATTCGGTTGTCTTGCGCTCGGCTCTAGCCTACGGACTTTGGTTTTCGACCGTTCTCGGGTTCGGACTTGCTGTTGGAATGAAGAGCGGGAGATAGGATCGTTTCGTCGGCCCTGCCTGTGCTGCTGCGTGGTTTTCTCGTCCCCACTGCTTGGCGCCTGCGCTTCGGCCGCTGGTGAGCTGTCCGGTGATCTTCGCCGGTCGTGCCAGGCGGGTTTTAGACGTCTCCCCCCGTTCCCCTTCGGCGGAGAGGTAAGGTAGCGGGATTGACCCTCGGCTGGTTCCCGGGCTGGGCACTGGTTGTGCAGGTACGAAGTTTTTCGTCTTCTTCTCACTGTAATTGCGCCCCCACTCACCTTCGGTGAATCGTAGAGAAGTTTCCTACGCTTTTGTACCTTGGGTGTGGAAAATTCTTTTACTCCATGGCCTGATTAGCTGAGTGGCACAGCTTGAGTCACGCCTTGTCATCGCGTGGTTTGTTCGGGACCAGCGCCTGTTCTGTTTTCGCTCACGGGTGATGGATTTAAGCGCACACTCGCATACGCAGGCATACGCGGTAGACAAGTACTCACGTACCTTAGACAGTGGATATACGTTCCGGCGGGCAGCTGGGGGGTTTACGCTCCTTGGCTGGGCGGGCCCCTCGTGGCATGTCCACATAAAGTGGTGATTTTCTGCCCCAGATGTTTTTCTTGTCTTGATTGTCATTGCGTATTGAGTTGTACAGCATGCGGCCGGTGTTGGTTTTTTTTTTTCCACACACGGTCACCCTTAGTAATAATGTTTGGGGGCCTGACTCCTTTTGTCACAGGGGTTGGTACATATGTTGTTGCTCACCTTAGCACTTGACGGCGGTGAATCTACCTCGTTACTGCACTGCTAGATTGCAGACGTGCAGTTTGGTACCTCGCTTCCGTCATGACGTATTCGTCTTTTGTGTACATATGTTGTTCCCTCGCCTTAGCGCTTGGCGGCAGTGGGCCTGCTTGCTTACTGCACGGCTAGTTGTCGGCATGCAGTTGCAGACCTGTTTACCCAAGAATACACTTTTGGAGAAACTGACAACTCACTGGCTTGGGAATAATTACACATGTGAGGTCCAAAGTACACAATTAGTCAGTTGAAAGTACACTGACTACACCCAGGGGGTAAACAGGTCTGAGTTTGGTACCTCGCTTCTGTCATGACATGTTTGACTTTTGCTACATATGTTGGTTGCTCACCTTAGTGCTTGAGGGCAGTGAGTCTACCTTCTTGCTGCACTGCTGGCGTGCAGGCTTGACAGTCTGTTACCCCGCTTGGTGCTTGTGTGTTTTGTTGTTACGAAGGCTACCTTTCGTGGCTTAGTCCCACAGGACTCGCCCGCAGGCCTTCGGGTGTTATCTGTTGCAGGGATGCGCTACCCATTCACACAGATGACAGTGGCTAGTTCAGCCCCCAGGGGTCTTTCGCCACTGCACCGGATGCCCCGCCGACCATGCTTGCTTGCAAGCGATCGGCACCGGTTTAGGCGCCTTCCAGACACTGCGGGTTTCCGCACGACAACGGACTGCCCTGGGAGAGAAGCCACACCGGATGTCGCGACTAGTGCGCGAGCATGGATCGTGGAGGCCGCTGCCAGGGGGAGCGCACGGGAACAGCCTCTGGCAAGGCCCGCTCGGAAAGACAATTACGCACACGTCCGACGTCTTAGGACGTTGCAGTACACTACCACCTTGAGAGGACAAGCAGCTTCTCGGCTGTAAGCCCCAGCCCGGCTGCTACTGGTAGGTGTGTTCTTCATGTCCAGGCAGCGCCCATTGGGACTAGGCCTGTCTTCCGACACGGGAGGTGCCTCCTACCACATTGGGATGATTGCGTCACCTGGCCTCAGCAGCGCGGATGGCAGCATTGAAGCGTCTGCAGGCGGGAGCGACCTATGCTGTTGGTGCTTGAAGGATCCCGTTCCGCCCCGATGAAGAGGGGCATGCCGATGTCCTTCACGCAAGGCAGATGTTCCGGTGGCCGTCGGACAACCACTGGGTCGGGTCTCCTATGCGCAGGATGTGGATACGCCTTCCAACGTATCCTTGGCACCGGTCGCTTGAGACCAGGACGTCCCTGTGGGAATCCCCACACCGGATTCAGTGGACTAGTGCACGAAGTGGGCCTGGATCGATGAGGCCGCTTCCAGGAGGGAGCGCGCCCGGACTAAGACTTCCAAGAAGCCATGTCCACTTTCTGCCCCACTTGGCTCCAAGAAGCCCGCGGGATCCCGCTGGGGGTCCCCCTTACCGGCAAGAAAGCCCGCCTCCCTCGGAGCCCGGCTCAGAGACATTCACGTGCACGTCCAGGGACTCTAGTAAGAATGCTCGTCTCCAAGGAAGCGGAGACTACTATCAACACAGTTCCGGGCCACCTCTCGTCCCGCTCGCTCTGCGCGGCGCCAGAATAGGGACCACTATCGGACTGCTGAGGACATGCAAGCTATGCGGAGGCTTCCAGTGGCCGTCGGGTAACCGTACAGTCTGTCTCCTGTGCGCTGGGTGTGCTTCCGACCACTCTTGTAACGTCTGTGCTACCTGGCCGGAGCTGCGATGGTCTAATCTCTGGAACTTTAGAGAAGGGAGACTCCTACCCTCTCGGGTACTTGAAGATTGCCGAGACGCCTTCCGCTGTGCCCCCGGCACCGGACGTGCGAGACCAGCTGGATCCGACACAGAAAACGCCACTGAGTAATCGAGGGATTAGTGCAGTGTGGGAGTTCGACCGTCAAGACCGCCTCCGTTAGAGAGCGCGCCCGGATACAGCTGGTGGAAAGAACCCGCCTCTCCCAAGAGCCTGGTTTGGTGGGACGCTCGTGGCGTCCCTCCTCCACCGTCGTTCCCCACTCGTCTCTGAAGAAGCCGCCGGGATCCCGCTGGGGGTCCCCTGGCCGGCAAGAAACCCGCCTCTCCCAAGAGCCTGGTTCACAGAGACATTCACGCACTCGTCCGGAACCTCCTGGTTGTGAAGAGCGTAGACACAGGGATTCTACTCGACGTTATCGCTCTCCCTCGCAAGATCATAGAGGACCTTCCCGCTCGGGTGCTTGGAGTTGCCCAAGACGCCTTCCGCTGTGCCCCCGGCACCGGACGCGCGAAACCAACTTGATCCGACACAGAAGACGCCACTTGAGTATTCAACGGATTAGTGCACAGAAACCCGCCTCTCCCAAGAGCCTGGTTCGTTCCCCACTCATCTCTGGCCGCAGGGATCCCCTTGCCGGCAAGCAACCCGCCTCTCCCAAGAGCCTGGTTCACAGAGACTTACACGCACTCGTCCGGATCCTCCTGTTCGCGAGGATCGTAGGCGCTGGGATTCTACTCACCGTTATCGCTCTGCTTCGCAAGATCGTAGGAGGACCTTCTCCACTCATCGTTCGACGGATCAGGTCTCCCTCGACTGGTTTCGCGTTCCTCATCTCGTTCGGACTCCCGTTCGTCCCGTTCCTCTTCCCATCGACCGGCCACTTCCCCTTCCCTCGTCCTCTCCGTTCCGTTCCTCCTCGTCGCAGCCGTTCTCCTCGTCGGAACCCGCCTTCGGCAAACGGGAGAACCTCGCCGCGTCGCTCCGTCTTCGCTCTCCCCTTCGGAGGGAGTCTTCGACCTGCGGTTCGCCGTCAGCGGGATTCCCTCCCTCGGAGCCCTCCTCGGTCGCCGGTTCCAGACAGCGGGACTTTGACACCCTGAGTTTGACGGCTGACGACCCCTCGGACTGGTTGCTCGGACGTCTCAGCCGTTTCTCCTCTTCCTCTTCTTCGGCTTCCAGTGCTGCGGTTCCATCAGACCTGTTCTTCTGCGCGGATGGACACTCGGCCGGCGCTGGACGGGACATCCAAGCTCATCGCCGCCGCCCTGCTGTGGAAGTTGCCCGGCATCGCCCCTTGACTCACCGGGGGTTCTCATCCATCGTGGACACTGGGGAACCAAAGCACAGCCCCTTCTCCCTGACGTCTAACCATCTCGACAACTCTCGTTGGGCACCCGGGGGGTGCCGTACTTCGGACAGGTGGTACCGCTTGGCTGTGCTCGGAGTGGAGGCCTAGCCACTACACGGAGGCGAATCTACTCACCTTAGTCGTCTCTAAGCCCGGCTGCTGAAGCTACGCTTCCTACTTCCGTGATTCTTCTCGAGGTCCAACCCTTCGACCTTCGGACTTCGCGGACAAGAGCGTGCTTAGCTTGGATCTGACGCGGACTACTAGGCCTGCTTCTTCGGCTCGTGGGGGGAAGGATAGGTCACAGGAGCTTCTCCTCTTCGGCTACGCGACAGCGGAGGTGTTCTTCCAGGATCAGGGCAGCTGGCGATCCTCCGACCAGTGCATACCCCCTACCCTGGTGCTTGGGGAAAGAACTTCATCTCCCTCCGTGCGTGACGCTACCTGGACCGACGGTAGATCTGGGCCAGTCTTCCCCGGTGGGACCAGTGGCTACACACGGAATACACCAGGACACCTTCGGAGGATCGTCGCATGAGACCAGGATGATCCTACGTTTTCAGTGGACTGGGGCACAGGATGGGGCCTTGACCGAGGCCGCTACCCGGACGGAGCGAGCCCGGACACAGCTTTTGAGAAGCAGAGAACTCGCCTCACAGAGCCCAGTTCAGAGAGTCGCGCTTGGCGACGTAGTCCCACGTACAATCTCGGTACCCACTCGTCTCCAAGTAAGCCGCCGGGATCCTGCTGGGGGTCCACTTGCCGACAGGAACCCGCCTCTCCTCAGAGCCCGGGTCGGAGAGACTTACACGCGCTCGTCCGGAGCCTCCTGTCGACTCCCCTCGGGAGGAGTCATCGAATGCTACGTCTTGCCCTTGCAGCCATACGGCGCCTGAGGGATGTTGCCGTGGTGGATTGGTTAACGAGCTTCAGGAGCTACGCCTCACCCTGTCTGCCTACAGTTCGAGGGAACAATTACGTACAGCTCCTCTCGGACCATACCTTACCTGGACCGCCGCGCCTTGGTCCACAGGTTCACCTTGCGCCCGCTTACGGGGCGCTATTCCACCAGGAGACCACGTAGCAAATCCCTGTACAAGCCTCACGGGTGCCTACGACATAGCCGTTCGCTTCGGACGCGCTCGCCTCTTTGCCGGTTCCGGCAGCACTGACGCTACATGCCGGACGTTCTTCCTGGTTAAGCTCAGTCATACGTTCTGAATTACAGGACCCCTCCCTCAGGGAGGTTAGAGGCTACAGGTGCGTTATCAAGGCACTTGCAGGGCCACGAACGTCACATGCGTCAGGGACTGTACTGGCTTGCACTTCGTGGCTACTGGAGGCTGGCGGGCAGGATGACTTCGCCCGCCTCGATTGCAGAGCTCTGCCAGGCCAGAGAGACTCCTCGCTCTGGTGGAGGCCTTTTTGCGGGGGGCACAACTCCCTCCTGGCGCCTCAGCGCCGTAGGTATTCACCTACCTAGGGTCGTCGGGAGTTTGCGTTCGGGAGGACGGCCCTTGGGCCCTAAAGTGTGCTGGAGCGCGGCACCCACCTCCTGTTCGCAATTCTTCCATTCAGTCATGTCATCGGTAATGTTTTTGAAGAAACAAATTCATTTTTCTTTAAAAGGTATTTTTTCGAAAAATACTTACCGATGACATGACTCAAACGACCCTCCCACCTGCCCCGCTTGCCGCTCGTGCGCCAAGTATCCTGACTGAGGGATTATGGGTACCCGGCTTCCGGGTGGTGGGTATAGGGAGACAACTCTTGGTCCCCTCGGGGTTCCCCGAGTGCCTCCCGGGTTGTGTCTTAACACAACTGGCTCTTAGGCTAGAATGAGTAAGTAGTAGACACTTCCATTCAGTCATGTCATCGGTAAGTATTTTTCGAAAAAATACCTTTTAAAGAAAAATGAATTTTTCCATATCTCTGTTTTTTGAGGTTGATAAATGACATTTTTTCCATAAGTTTGAACCAAGAATCCACTTGAAAAACAGTTTACGTAGGCAGATACTCAGTAAAGTAACATGAATTTTTTTTACAAACTTTGGGAGGCAATTAATAACTCTGATTTTATATTAACCAGTATCATACTGAGGCTAAAAGCTTCAAATTTGTACACTGCCATATGCAAGCTACATTATAGTACTTACAGATAAGGATATAGACCAATGGCTTTAGTTCAAGGGTGGTGCCAGAATAGCTTGGCGCCTAGATTATTTCACACACTGGTGTATTCCGAATGATAAGGAACCCTTATCATTCAGAATACACAAGTGTGTGAAATAAGTTTGACTAGAATAGTTCAAGGGTAGTGCCAGAATAGCTTGGCGCCTCTAGGCGCCAAGCTATTCTTTCACCACCCTTGAACTAAAGCCATCGGTCTGTATCCTTATCTGTAAGTACTATAATGTAGCTTGCATATGGTAGTGTACAAATTTGAAGCTTTTAGACTCAGTATGATATGGGTTAATGCGTGAAAGTTTGTAGACGAAGAGACAGGATACATACATTTTCAAAATAAAAACCAGCATCAATAGCCCACATTGATGTAGCAGGAGAACATTTAGCCGCACAAAAATAGGGGGGAAAAAAATTCACAAATCTGTTGTTTCACAGAACTTTCGCCACCTTTCACTCATGTATTTCATGTTCTGAATGGTCTTGTTACCTGTGGCAGATGTGAAGTCCCTGTTTAACAAACAGACGTGGGTAGTGGAGACAGACGATGAATCAGGCGGCACAACACAACTGGTGGGTCCATTGTTCACATATTTACATTTTCACCAGTACACCCTTCACTGTCTGAGGATGCAGATTGCATTTCTGAAATCTTTCTTAATTCAATGCCCAAGACCCCAGCTGTACAAGGAACACAGATATAAAGGGGTGTCAGCAAGAGGCATAGATCCTCATGAGCCCCCGTGGTTGTGGGGCTCATGAGAATCTATGCCTCTTGCAGTTGGATTGTGTTCACCTTTTCTTGGCAGTGAAGCGGTTATCCCTGTTGTGCAGCAAGTACTATCTATCTATCTATCTATCTATCTATCTATCTATCTATCTGTCTGTCTGTCTGTCTGTCTGTCTATCTATCTATCTATCTATCTATCTATCTATCTATCTATCTATCTATCTATCTATCTGTCTGTCTGTCTGTCTGTCTGTCTGTCTGTCTGTCTGTCTGTCTGTCTGTCTGTCTATCTATCTATCTATCTATCTATCTATCTATCTATCTATCTATCTCTATCTATCTATCTATCTATCTATCTATCTATCTATCTATCCCGTAGTCTTGTCGACCATTGGGCACCACTGATGACTTGGCAACCAGCTCCCTCCATTCCTCTCTGTTCTCTGCCATTAGCGTATCGCGCAGCTTCAGTCCTGTCCACTCTGAGATATTGTCCTCCCATCTTTTCCTCTGTCTTCCTCTCCTTCGTCCTCCTTGCACAGTGCCTTGCAGGATTGTTTTGGCAAGCCCTGCTGAACTCTTCAGCAGCAAGTACACTTCTATTCAAATGAGGTGCATAGTTCAAGGGTAATGCCAGAATAGCTTGGCGCCAGGGAAGTTCACTTCTCTTAAATTAGGTGATGAGCATCTCCTTTGAATAGAAGTGTGCTTGTGGCATACTCCCTGAGTTAGTCTATGTGGGGGTGGGGTTATGGAATAAATAGGTCAGCTTTTTTGTTGCCTCAAAAACATTACCGATGTCATTACTACCATGGAACAACCTATAGCTAGCGTAATTTTAGCCCCAAAACTTACGATGTGTAACTTTAGGGCCAAGGGAGGCCACCAGGGGTGCCGTGACCTGGTACCTGGGTAGCCTCCCTTCCCACCCGTTACAGGTAACAGCCCGAGCAGCCAAGCCACACCAGTTCTTTCCTTTAGCTTGCAGCGTATAGACGTGTTGCTTAGCCCTCTGCTTCTACGGCTGTGTATGGTTCAAGCTGTACTTGAATATCTTCATCAATGGAATTCGTTCCCGGCCTGTGCTTTCGCCTTGCCTTGGAACTTTCTGGCCTTGTGTGTACCGACGGCTGTGTATGGTTCAAGAGTACTTGGACTTTCGACAGTGAGCTTCTTTCCCAGCCTGTGCTCTGGCCTTGTGTGTTCCGTCGGCTGTGTTTGGTTCAAGAGTACTTGGACTTTCGACAGTGAACTTCGTTCCTGGCCTGTGCTTTCGCCTTGCCTTGGAACTTTCTGGCCTTGTGTGTACCGACGGCCGTGTATGGTTCAAGAGTTTTGGACCTTCATCAGTGAACTTCGTTCCCGGCCGGTGCTTCGCCTTGCCTTGGAACTTCTGGCCTTGTGTGTGCCGACGGCTGTGTATGGTTCAGAGTACTTGGACTTTCGTCGGTGGACCTCGTTCCTGGCCTATGCGGCTGTGTTGGTTCTTGGGGCCCTTGGACTTCGTTAGCGTGGCTTCGTTCCCAGCTGCGCGTCGCCTTCTGTGACTTTTAGAAGTGAGTGTCACGGGTGCTTCTTGCGTCGCTGCCGGAAGATAGGTCCCTGGGCCGTGGGGCCGGCCTTCGTCCCTCGTGGGAGCGCTGTCCTGCACCAGTTCCGGCTTGAGAGTTTTACGTCGGCTTCGCCGGTCAAGTTCGCCGGTTGGACGGCCGGGACCTTCGTCGCGGACCCAGCCTTCCTCTTCCTGGTTGCTTCTGGGCCTCTGCCACGTGGGCGCTTCTTCTTCTTCTTCTTCGACTACAGGTGCTACCTTCCCCTGTCCCTTGTGAGATGTCCAGGTAAGGTCTCGATGTTTGCCAGCGCCGCGCCTCTGGCGGCGTGCGCCGGCATCCTTTGCTATATCGTTGCTTGTTATTAGGAAAGCGATATTGCTCAAAACAGGATAGTGAGGAAGGGTGGAAGTGTGCGCGGTTCTTGAGGGACTGCTGTGAGATGGCCTTAGTCGCCTGCTCAGCGTTAAACCCAAATAACTAACTAGCTAGTTTCAGGGAACGTGGCCTTCTACTAGGACCAGTCGCTTCGTTGTTTCACTCTGTGTTGCAGTGCTCAAGCCCGCATCTGCACACCATGTGGCGACTTGCAGTGGCCGAGTTACAAGCATGCGATCTACCTCCCCGGCGCTGGCTACGCTTCGGGACCCTCCCGTGATGTCTGCGCTCTGGGTAGAGGACCTTGGGACTCCCAGCTGCGGAGCTTACAGCGTGACAATCCGCCCGCCTCCGCAAGCATGCTTCGGCCCCAGATTCAGCAGGAACACACTTCGCTGCCGGTGGGGGACGGCATACAAGGCTCCCCCCTTGCGCATCCACTCTCTCGAGTCAGGTCCGCAGCGAGTCCGCTCGCCCCGCTCTGCGGAAAACAAACCCCAACACTCTACATTGGGGGACGCCTTGATCCCCCCTTACACACCAGCTCGCTCGAGCCAGGTCCGCAGCGAGTCCGCTCGCCCCGCTCTGCGGAAAACAAACCCCTACACTCTACATTGGGGGACGCCTTGATCCCCCCTTGCGCACCAGCTCGCTCGAGCCAGGTCCGCAGCGAGCTAGCTCGCCCCGCCTTGTGGAACCCAAGCCTCACAAGTCCTCTGGCAGAACTGAACGCCTCTTCTCTCCGACACCGGAAGAAGATAGATAAGAGACAAGAGAAGCCTTGGCTTCTGCGTACGACCCTCGACATGCAACTACGGGTTCGCGACCGCCTGGACTCAGCTCCTCGCCCCTCGCCTGCGTACGCCCCCTCGGACTTCGGCGTCCTACACCAGACCTGCAGCCCGGCGTCTTCGGTTCTCGCCTCCCCTTCGCTCGCTGCTTCAGCTTCACGGACGTCTCGCCCTCCTCGTCGGTCTTCCCCTCGGGCATCGCTGGTTCTTCTTACAATTCGCCGCCCCCTCCGGTCGATGTCCTCCTGGGTCGTCCGTGCTGCTCGCCCTCCGGCCTCGTCTTTCCCCCTCTCCTTCCCCGGCACCCTTTCCCCACCCTCCTCGCTCCCCTCCCCTTCACGCCGTCGGACACGTGCTCCGCCCTCCTTCGTACGGACGCTCCACTCGTCGGTCTAGCCGCCCGCGCCTTCTCTGCCGCTCGCCCGGGTCTCGCCCCGTCTGGCGCCGGCTTCCGCCTCTCCAGCTCCTGGTGCGTCGGCCTCCTGCTTTGCCCGTCGATGTGGATAGCAGCCTTCAGCGGTTTCCGACTCGGCTCCCTCCTTCCGTTCAACCTCCGTGCGCTCTCTTCTATGCCCTTGACCCTGCGTCCAGGACGGAGACCCTTCCCTAGCTTGACGCGCCGCGCCTCTACTGTCTCGCGTCTTCCTCGAGCCTGGACGCCTTCCCCATCGCCCGCTTGGACGTTGCTCCCCCCTAGAGGTTTCGTCCCTGCCACGCCCCAAGGTTCAAGGGTTCGTGTCACCGTCTCTGCCCCTGCAGCAGGATTCAGGCTCCGACGCGGGTTCTTCGTCACCGTCTTTCGCCGGCCGGTGGATTGGACATCGCCTTTCAGCGCAGCTGGATATCGGACATGCACAGGCCTTGCTTCTGCCCTCTCCGCAGTGGATCCTGCCGTTCAGCAGCAGCTGGTGGACTTCGCGCCTCGCGCCGTTGCTTCCTCCCTGTTGGATTCGGACGGCGTTCCCCTCCGCGGCGCTCTCGCCTGTGCTGGACCCCTCAACTTGGCCAAGCAAGCGCTCGTCTACCTGGAGCTGGCTCTTCTCCTTCTCGCCACTGTTAGGGCCCCTCCTCGCTCTGGATGTGGGGAAGAAGTCCTGCCTTGCGAGCGGCGTGTCAACGCTTAGGTCTTCGATGCTCCGATGCCATACCCTGCTGTGCTCGTCGTCCGCCCCTACCTCCTGCTGGTCCTGCGGAGACAGCTGCAACAGGCTCCGCTCGACATCCCCTACTCTTCAGTCCTGGCAGTCGGTGAAGGACGCGTTGAGATTCTTTGTCGGCCCGCCTCACCTCCTCCCGCTTCCAGCCACCCGCGAGGTCCTGGGTCGCGCCCTGCGGATCACCGGACCCGCCCAACACCTGCCCTACCGGCGTCACTGCCCTCCCCCGCGCGTCCCCGCCGCGCCCACCCCCCGACTCCGCCCCTGCCCCCGCCTGGCCTTGCACGGCTTCAGGCGGTGTCCGACCTCAACTTTACCGTTCCGCCGTCGCCCGCCGCCTTTCGCTGGGTCTTCGCCCGTCCCTTGGTCGGCGTCTTCACCACGGCCAGGCGGACTTCATCTAGCCCTCCTCGAACTACGTCGACGATCTGCTCCGGCGCCTCTGGTCAGCACCCTCCCGGGAACAGTGACGAGACACCTTCTGGCCTCCTCGACACCCGCGGCTTCGTAGTCTTAGGCGACTCGGGTCTCGCTCTGTCCCGCCGCTTCGCACGCCGTGGTTGGAGTTCCTGATGGTTCTCGTTGGGTGTGACTCCTGGAACTGAGGATCTGGAAGTTTACGAACCTGGCTCGTCTTCGTGCCCAGCAGGAGACAGTCTCCACCTGACCCTGGTTGCAGTTCTCTGGCATAGTGAGCACCGCTGCAGATCTCCTTCGCTGGCGCCCTCGACCGGAGACATCGAGGCTCCCTTTCCGGCTCCTCCCCGGCTCGTTCCACTCCCCCGCCGCTAGGCGGTCCCTGCCTGGCTTGCGCCTGGAGTCCCTCTCCTTCGCCTCCCCCCCCCCCCCCCCCCCCCCCAGTTGTCCCTTGTGTCGACGCCAGCCGTTCCGGCTGGGGTGCACACCTGCTGCCGACATGCCACGTCTTGCGGTAGCTGTCCACCGGTCCTGGCGGCAAGCCTTCAACTGGTTGGAGTTACTGGCGATACAGCAGCTCCCCTCCCTTGGAAACCGACTCTCGGACATCAGGACCTGATCGTCGTTTCGACGAATCCGCTGGTGTGTCCTACATACAGAAGCAGGACGGGACCTGCTCCCCTTCCTCAGCCTTCTTCTTACCAGCGCCTCCGTTGGTGCAAGGATCGCCGCGTCTCTCCCCAAGTGAGATACTTCACGGCCTCCTGCTTGTCCTTGCGGGCTCCCCCTCCTGGCACTGTCAGTGTCTCCGCGCCAAGTGAGAAGGAAGAGGAAGAGGCGCTTCGCCCGGACGTCGCCCGGATGATCTGCACCACGGGGGAAACCACCACCCCCCCCCCCTCTTCGTTCTTCGCGACAGGGTGGTACCTTCAGCTCCCCCCTCCTCATCTCACCCGTCCCGGAACCCCTAGCTGGGTGGCCGTTACGCTCCCCCTTCCCTGGGACGGCCCCTGCACTTCTGCTTACCCTCCCTCAGGCCTTGTCCCCAAGGTGCTTCTCTAGCGCAGAGATGCTACGCGATCCTGTTGTTGGGGGCGCCGTTCTGCTCACTCCGGCTTCCCGCTCCTCGCACGATGCTCTAGCTACCGCGCCAGGCGCTCTACTTCCGTGCTCTGGGAGACTCCTGGTACACGCTTGGGGATTGGATGGCAAACCCTCGCCGCTGGAGTTCTCAAGTGAGGCAGTGACAGTTATCGCTTCAGGCCGTGGACCCTCGACCCTGCGTGTCTACGAGGGAAGGTGGAAAGTACTGGGAGCTTGGTGCGACCTCCGTCGCCTCTCCACTACCGATCTGACTTCCCCACCGCTGGCTGAGTTCTTCCTGGCTTTCGCCGAACAGCACTTGGCACCGATCACCTCAGGGGCTACCTCACTAGGATCGCTGACGCTTAACAGCACCCGGGCCGAGCGGAACCCGACAGTGTAAGGGCCTCGCTGACCTTATGGCCCTCTTCGGCACACAGCGACCTGCCCTCCGCTCCCTGATCCCGCGCTGGGATTTACCCTGGATACTCTTCTGGATGAACGCTAGCGTTTCGAGCTGCTTCCTCTAGCAAGCCTGGCCGACGCTACACGAAGACTTGCTTCTGCTCGCCGTAGCCACAGCCTCCAGAATGAGTGAGCTGCCCGCGCCCCGCCTGCCTGTAGCGCAGATCGGATGACCTCGTGCAGCTACTAACGGACCTTCTTGGCCCTGAACCAGTCCCCGCTGACGCCCCCACAGGTGATCACTGTGCGATCGCTTACGCCAATCAACTCCTATGAGGAAGTCAGACAACAGGACCCGGTGAGAGCCTTACGCGTGTACCTACGCCGTACCAAGCCGCTCTGCCAGGGACGCACCCGCCTCTTTTTGTTTTCTCTGTCCCCAGGTAGACAAGACATCTCAGCCCAGACGATCTTCCTGGCTAGATGGGTGATGCGCTCCGCCTACCAGGACCTCTGCCCCGACGCTGCCAAGCGGCTACTCTTCCGGGCCACGAGGTCAGAGCCATGGCTGCTAGCGTCATGTTGACCGCTACTGCGCTGTCCGAGACACTCTGGCTGCCGTAGGCTGGCGGACCAAGTCGACCTTCACCCGGTTCTACCTGTGTAACCTGGTTGGCCAGCGAGACAACCTGGCCCTGGTGGGGGACATCGCGGCGGCGCAACACTCCCTCCCGGCACCTTTGGTGCCGTTGGTAACCCTTTAGCTAAAATTATCGGGAGGTGGCGCCGGGGAGGACGGGGCTGGCTGGCTCAGTCAGGCACTGGGTTATGCGGCACCCTCCTCCTCTTCGCGATTCTCCATGGTAGTAATGACATCGGTAATGTTTTTGAGGAAACAAATTAATTTTTCTCTAAAATGTATTTTTTCGAAAAATACTTACCGATGTCATTACTCGGATGGCCCTCCCACCTGCCCCGCTTGCCGCTCGCCAGCTAAACGAAAGAACTGGTGTGGCTTGGCTGCTCAGGCTGTTACCCGTAACGGGTGGGAAGGGAGGCTACCCGGGTACCAGGTCACGGCACCCCTGGTGGCCTCCCCTGGCCCTAAAGGTACACATCGTAAGTTTTGGGGCTAAATTTACGCTAGCTATAGGTTGTTCCATGGTAGTAATGACATCGGTAAGTATTTTTAGAAAAAAATACATTTTAGAGAAAAATTAATTTATTTCATCAAAAACATTACCGATGACATGACCTTATGGGAGTGTCTACTACTTACTCAATTCTAGCCTAAGTACTCGTTGTGTTAACACACAACCCGGGAGGCACTCGGGGAACCCCGAGGGGGCCAAGAGTTGTCTCCCGATACTCCCCATCCGGAACAGAGTACCCATAATTCCTCAGTCAGTCTACTTAGGCTTACGCTGTTCAGACGTGTTGCTCTAGCCTACGGATTTTGGGGATTTCGACCGGTTCACCGGTCTTAGACGGACTTAGTTCTTCTCTTGACTTGTTCTTCGTCGGGCCCCCCTGTACCGGGTGGCTCTGGTATCCCTTCTTCGTTGGCAGCTGCCCGCTTGGCTCCCTGAAGTGCCTGGGCTACGCTGTGAACTTCGCTGGGACTTCGCCGCGCGTGCCTTGGTTTGGATTCTCCCCCCCCCCCCCCCTTCCCCGGTCCCGCTCCGGGAAAAGGTAAGGTGACTGGGTTGGCCCTCGGCTGGTTCCCGGGCTGGGCACTGGTTGAGAAGGCGCGAACGCGGTCTTCATTTGCGTTGTTGCTTGCGCCAAGATTCTTGACTTTTGCTTGGCGGGTCTCGCGCCCGTTCCCCCTCTCCTTCCGTGTTGGTGTGGTATTGTTATTGACAGGGTCAAGTCTCCCTTTTTTCGCTGTGGTTAGCAGCGTGGTTGTTGAAAGTTCCGCGCTTTAACGGAAGGCATTTACGCGTGAGGGAAGAAATGAGACGTTGTAGTCTGGAACGGTCATTCTTAAACGGCGCAGATCCGCAGGTGGTCAGCTTCGTTTTCCAAGATGGCGTCTAACGATGCAGAGCTCCGTGTTCCTCACGGTTAAAACCTTTACTGGAAGGGGAATGGTGTGCAAGATCGGTGAAGCTAAGTCTAACCTTATTTCTGGCGCTTACCTACTCACTTTTTCCTCACCTATGCTCTTGTCCCTGGTTGGGTTCGGGGAATGTGGTATGCTCCAGCCATCCCTTGACGCATTACGTTGGTGAATGTGGCGAGAACCGACGCTTACTTCGGTACTGAGTCGGTCCCGTCATGCCTGTTTTGTTATGCATACTGCAGACCTGTTTACCACATACGGGGGCGTATTAGATACATGGGAGATGCAGAGTATTCGTCAGTTGAGGGGACACTGACGGCACCTAGATGACTTATTGTTGCTGTCATGGGGGAAGGTCATAAGCTGCAATAACTTCTCTTGCCACCACAGGTGCTACTCACATACCCTCACTTGCTCATTCCACATATTACAATGACAGGCTGCAGATGGACGGTGATTGGTACGGGTGAGCCCGTCGCCAACGCATCTCATGGCAGGCGCCAGTGACCGTCTCCCGGCCCGAACCTCCCTGGGAAAAGAAAAAAAAAAAAAAAAAAAAAAAAAAAAACCCACAGGGCTCAGACAGCCCTATGTCTCCTGGACGCACTGGTTTCTGCTCTTTGGTTATATTCCTACTTGGGCATGTGACTACCAGTTAACATGAACAACATGCATAAGAATACAAGTTAACATGGCCGACAGTAACGTTTTACTGTTGAAAGGTAATTGCCTGCTGGCAACTTAAGACAATGATCAAAGCTGCACCTGGAGGCCGTCGCTATAGTACAGCTCCGGTGTGTCGCGGGGGCTCCGCTCCGACAAAGGTTCTGGGCCTGCCGCTTGCTTCAGGCTTATACTTGTCATGACATGCTTGAGTTTGTTGTGCAGGATGTGTTGTAGGCTCAACTTAGCCTGGCGGTCCTCCCAGACCAAGGGTGGCTTCCACACCTGTAGGGGCCGGGAGGTGCCCGGCGTAGGACGTCTACGCTGGGAAGACAGGTACACACCTTGGTGGTTGGGGGAGTTGCCTTGGCAGGATGGACAGACAGTGCCGTTAGCCGCGACTCCTCTTCTTCGCAGAAGGTAGGTCACACAGGTGGGGTGCTTACCTGGGGTTAACCGGGACCCTACTGGCTGCACTCTCTACCTTGCGGGGATGTATTGCAGGTCCGCGCGCTTGCTGACAGGTGGTTCCTCGCTGGTTGTACCGTTGTCTTGCGGAAGTTCACCTTACCAGGACAGGGTCCCTCAGGCCCACGCCCGCGTGCCTTCGGATTTTGGTATGTTGCAGGGGCCTTAGATGACCTGCACACAGCGCGGACGTTACAGTGACCGTCGGACTCATACAAGGTCTGTCTACCATGTGCCTCCGAACCTTGGTGTGACGCCTGCGCCACATGACCTGGACGGCGCTGGGCTCACCTTGGAGCTTCTATCGGCGAGAGCGCCCGACGCCTGTGACTGGTTACAGACCTGCTGAGATACCGGCGGATATTCCCGGTACTCCGACTGCTCGAGTTCCGACGAGTGGACTGTGAGATCACCATGCCGGACGCGTCAGTATAGTGTGCAGGAGGAAGTGCGCTTGGAAAAAGCCTTCTGACAGACAACCGGCCTCCCTACAGAGCACACTGGTACCAACTTGGGGTTTCCGGCGCGAACGCCTGACACCGGTGACTGTTCCAGTCCTGAGGAAGTACCAGCTGTTCCGGTTCTCCAGCCTCTCAAGTTCCGACGGCCCTAGCATCGGGGGATCGACACGTCGGACACGGCTTGGTAGTGTGCGGAGTCGGGAGCTCGAGGCGTTGATTCCCAGGAGGGAACACGCTTGGACCAAGCCTTATGCCAGGCAGAGAACCCTTCTCGCTACAGAGTTCGGTTCGGAGAGACGTGCTTCGTGCCGTCCATGGTCAACCGATCCCCACTCGTCTCCTAGGAAGGCCTTGGATCCTCCTCGGCCGCTGCGAACCCGCCTCGCCATAGAGTCCGGCTCGCGGAGACAATCTCACACGCACACCACGTCTCGACTTGTTCGGGATCTGCTCTTCGATCGAACTCGGGCCGGCTGCTAGTGGTTGCAGGGTACTGTTGGTGGCCAGCCAGCAGGGCGGAGGTGCCTGTCTCCGTTCCTTACCGCCCGAGTCCTTGACGATCTTGTGGAGGGATGGCTACGCGGACCGCTTCAGTTACTGCGCGGAGAGGGGTTCTCGACGCGGGCGTTACAGGAGGGTACGCGCCTGGACATAGCCTGCGGTCAGGCGGAGACCCACCTCGATACAGTGCCCGGTTCGCAGAGTCACGCTGTCCCGCCAGTTCCCGACGGTAGAAACGAGCGACGGTAGATTCTGCTCACCAGCCCACAGTGGCCACGATGTCCTTGACAGCGCAGTTCCGGTCGTATGCGATGCTCGTGGCCATGGCGCGTACTTCATCTGCGCGGATCTTCAGTCTCTGCGCTACCCGTCGGGAGAGATCCATGTATGCAGTTCGTATTACCCAGCGCAGCCAAGGAGGAGATCGTCTGGGCTGGGATATCAGTCTTGCCCTGTCGTATGGGCAGGAAGAGGCGGCACGACTGGGAATCCACTTCCCTCAGGATCGGATCTCCGCTCTTGCTCTCCTGCGCGCGAGGAGGGACCACTCTGCACCTTGGATGCCCGTCCATCTACGAATTTCCCTCGTTGGAGTCAACCTTCCGGCACTCTAGGTCTACACTCCGCTTCTCTCCGCTGCGGGCGTGCTTAGGAGTTGCCGTTCTTCACGTCGCTCCAGGGATTCTCTCCTGCCTCGCTCGTCGATCCCTTTCGCGCCCGGCTGCCGTTCGTCCCTTTCCTCTCCCCCGCACTCAGCCCTTCCCCTTCTTCGTGCTCCGGCCTGGCTGCAGTCGCTCCTCTTCTGGACATCCGACCCCCTCCGGTGTTTCTCGGGGAGGATGCTGTCGTTCCTTCGCCTTGCTCGGACTTGTTTACCTCCTCCTGCGGTTACAGTACTCGGTTCGACCCAGTTGTGCACTAATACTCCTTGGAGATCTGACGACTCACTAGCTGGTGGCCTTACGCGTGAGTTCCATTGACTTAGTGGAAGTACTCTGACTTCGCACGGGTGGTAAACGGGTCTGCGAGTGCGTCGGCTTCTGTCTCCCCTGGTGCCCTCTCGGATGCAGCTCGGAGCTGGCAGCGGCTTCCGGACTTCGTGCCAGGCGCTTCGACTACCCTGCGCTTCTTCTCTCGGTTCACGGATCTTCTTCACCCCCATGGAGTTGCCGGCTGTTGGCTTCCCTCGGTCGGAACGGTGCTCGGGAGGTCACAGGAGTTGCCTCCCCTTCCAGCGGTGGATCCGCTCTTGCCTCTCCTTGGGACTAGACGACCCCTCTCGTACGTACCTCCCTTCGTGTCATGAGATGGTAGAGCTCCTTACCCTATCCTTCGTTCTCCAGGTCGACGACTCCTGGCGCCGAGCGGGGCGGTGTGATGCTGACGGAACCTCTGTGCTGACGACTCGACCAAGGCAGTTTCTTGGGGGGTTCCTGGACTTCGCTACGGGGAGCAGAACGGTGGAGGCTTCTAGAACCTTCGCTTCGCTTACGCTGTAGGACCATGGCACAGCTCCGTCTCCCTGGTGTCTAACCAACTCGACTTCCCCTTGGGCACCCAGGAGGGCACCGGGCTTCGAACACGTGGTACTGCTGCGGCTGTGCTGGCGGTTGGACGGCCCAGCCACTACTCGGAAGTCGGATCTCCTCTCCTTTGGTCGTCTCTAAGCCCGGCTGCTTCTGCTACGCCTCCTACTACCGTGGTTCTTCTCCAACTCCAGCCTGGCCTTCGGACCTCGCGGTCAAGAGCGCGAACGGCTTGGAGCTGACGCAGACTAGTAGGTCACCTTCTCGTGGGACGGCTGCGCCAACCTGTTTCCCCGATGGATCCAGTTGCTACACGCAGTTTGCACCAGGATGCCTTCGGAGGACCGGCGCACTGGCGAGATGGCTTCGCGGACCTGTTCGACACTAGGTGGGTTCACTGGCGTGCCCCGTGCTTGAGGATTCGCCCTGCCTTTGTGGATTCGCCCGCCTGGACGAGACATCGACGCTCTGGCCTAGCCTGGGACGGTTGCTCCGCTCTTCCTGTTCGTCACCCCGTTACTGGGTTCCGGTCCTGTACCTCTTACACCTCTCCTCGCCGCGGACCCCCGCTACTGCTTCCCGCTTCTGCAAGGTGCTCCTGCAGCCGCGACACTCGCTGTTTCGCTTTGATGGGGCCCCTCCTCCTTCGCCTTCGTCGGTGGCGGCAGGCCTCAACGTTGGACACAGCAAGGTAGTGTGCGGAGTCGGGAGTTCGAGGCGCGGGTTCCCAGGAGGGAACGCGCTTGGACCAAGCCTTATGCCAGGCAGAGAACCCATCTCGCTACAGAGCTCGGTTCGGAGAGGCGTGCTTCGCGCCTCCATGGTCAACCGGTCCCCACTCGTCTCCTAGGAAGGCCTTGGATCCTCCTCGGCCGCTGCGAACCCGCCTCGCCACAGAGTCCGGCTCGCGGAGACATTCTCACACGCACACCACGTCACGACACGTTTCGGGATCCTCTCTTCGCTCGAAGTCGGACCGCCACCCTCGCTCTCCCTCGCGAGCGTAACAAGGATCGAGCTTCTCCTCGTCACTAGGAATAACAGCCCTGAAGCTACAAGTCAGATGATCTTCCTGACGACGCTCAGTCATGCGATCCGATTCCAGGATCCCTCCCGCAGCGAGCTTAGAGGCTAATTAAGTCCTATCAGCTACGTACAGGGCCACGAACGTCACAGTCGTCAGGAACTGTGCTGTCTTCCACTTCGTGGCTACTGTAGGGCTCGCGGGCATGTTCTCTCGCTCACAGAGTTTCCCAGTCCAGCGGGGCTACTCGCTCTGGTGGGGGAACTGCTCCGGGGCTCCTCTTCCTCCTGGCGCTTCAGCGCCGTAGGTTACACCTCCCCAGGGTCGTCGGGAATTTGCGTTTGGGAGGACGGCCCTTGGGGCCCCAAGGTGTGCTAGTGTGCGGCACCCTCCTCCTATTCGTGATTCTCCCATAAGGTCATGTCATCGGTAATGTTTTTGATGAAATAAATGCATTTTTCTTTAAAAGGTATTTTTTCGAAAAATACTTACCGATGACATGACTCGGACGACCCTCCCACCGGCCCCGCTTGCCGCTGGTAAGCTAAGTATCCTGACTGAGGAATTATGGGTACTCTGTTCCGGATGGGGAGTATCGGGAGACAACTCTTGGCCCCCTCGGGGTTCCCCGAGTGCCTCCCGGGTTGTGTGTTAACACAACGAGTACTTAGGCTAGAATTGAGTAAGTAGTAGACACTCCCATAAGGTCATGTCATTGGTAAGTATTTTTCGAAAAAATACCTTTTAAAGAAAAATGCATTTTTCGTGATATCAAATCAGGAAACAGTATTGATGCTTCTGTTCATCTTTCTAGCTTTGCTTCATGTGATGTCACGCCTATATCAAGACAGTATTCATGCTTCTGTTCCCCTTTTCATCTTGGCTCTCATGTGATGTCATGTTTAACTCATTACGTCACAATTTTGGGTACAGATTGACCATGATAGTTCAAGGGTGATGTCGGGATAGCTTGGCGCCTACATTATGACATCAGTTTTGACTATCATGGTTCATCCACATCCAGTTGTGGCATTCTGGGCTTTTTTATGTTAACCCTCTTAACACCACGGCCGCATTTCCAAACTTTTGGAGGCGTTGTCTAACGTTAATGTAATGATTATAGGAGATAGATTGATCATGATAATTCAAGGGTAGTGCCAGATGAGCTTGGCACCTTCAGGCTCATCTGGCACTACCCTTGAATTATCAGGATCAATCCATCTCCCGCAGCAGGGTCTTGGGGCTAAATGGGTTAAACCAATACATTAGCTGTGGATGTGTTATTTGTGTTACAGCCGGCCCTGTTTGAGAACATTGTGAGTGAGACCGTGCAGCATCTGCATGAGGTGGTCGTCCTCAACAAGCCTGGCGAGCCAGAGGTACGTTCATGGTCACGCTCTTTGCTGCCACTGGCCATGCATTATGTCCTTGAGGCCATTGCACATGAGGCCATTAGACTCCTCTGCCAGACAAGCATGGATATACAGTGAACATCTGAATTTTTTTTTTTTAAAGCCAATTGACCACATTTCCTCTTGTACCTCAACTCCTTTACCACCAGTGGATGCAAATTGTGTTCTTGAAATCTTTGTTAACCCTCTTAACTCCACGGCCAAATTCCCAAACTCTTGGAGGTGTCGTCTGACGACTATGTACCAATTGGTGGAGATAAGATTGATCATGATAATTCAAGGGTAGTGCCAGATGAGCTTGGCGCCTTCAGGCGCCAAGCTCATCTGGCACTACCCTTGAATCATCATGATCAACCCATCTCCTGCTGCAGGGTTTCAGGACTAAATGGGTTAATTTAGCGCAAAAGAGCAGAAGTCGTCCAAGAAAGAGGAAATCAAAGTGGCGTCAGAGAGGGGCATAGATCCTCATGAGCCCACAACTGTGGGGCTCAGGAGGATCTGAGTCTCTTGCAGTTGGATCATGTTGACATTTTCTGGGCATTAAAGGGGTTAGGGTTGTTATCAATGGTACTTCACAGAAAAAGTGTTGTTTGGACCTCAGGCAAAGCATTGTTATATCTTGGTGTTGTACTTTGCCTTTCTAATCATGCTTCTTTATTTCGGGGGATTTTTCTTTTCATTTTACACAGTAGGCAGTCACCTGTTTGGTCTAGATTTAGTTACATCTGACTTGTTATATTTGGCCAACCCCATTATAAGCTCAGTTGACAGTGCTAAGTTTGTTCAATTCAGCTTGGTCATTAACTCTTTCCACCCCACGCACGTATTTCCCAAATTTTGGAGGCATCATCTAACGACTATGCACCTGTTGCAGGAGATGGATCGATCATGATAATTCAAGGGTAGTGCCAGATTAGCTTGGCGCCAACAGGCGCCAAGCTAATCCAGCACTACCCTTGAATTATCATGGTCGATTCATTTCCTGCTGTAATGTGTCAGGGCTGAATGGGTTAAAAGAAGCTTCTCTTTCAGATTTTCAGCCAACGGCCGATCCAGAAAGAGGCGACAGTGCTGTGCACTCAGCTGCTGCAGGCGTTCGCTCACTGTTTAGAACAGTTAGCCTTCAGCCCTCCTCTTCACAAACACACTGAGTGAGATGACAGTCTTTCAATTGTTTTGTATCTCGCTTGTACAACAGCAATAGTAAGCTACAGAAAGAGAAAACAACGCACACTTAATAAAAGGAGTTGCTTCTAAATCAGACGCTCAGGCTTTCTGCTAGGATTGAAAACTGTCATCATCCAGACCAAAAAGGTGACCGCCAAGCATGTAAAATGCAGAGAACAACCCAACGGATAAAGAAACACGCTTAGAAAAGACAACACAATTGTGTTGTGTTATACAACACAATCATGTTGTAACTGTCTTTTATAAGTGTGTTCCGCCCTGACATGGCCTTAGTCGCCTGCTCGGTATTAAACCCAAATAACTAACTAATTCTAAGTGTGTTTCTTTCTCCGTTGGGTTCTTCTCAGTCTGCCATCAGGATGGACACCATAACAAAATTGATTAGGAAAGGCACTACAGTCCATCACATACTTTTTGCCGCGGACAGGATAAGTACATATGTACGAATTGCAAAACTGCAGGTGTACGCAGACATGAGTACAAGGGGCTGGGTTGGGGTGGAGTTCGTGTCATTACAGAATCTTTCACAAATCGCAACAGTGTAAACATTTACATGTGTATGACATTCACAAAACCGGCCTCTGTGTTTTTCCAATGACTGGAAGCTTTTTTTTTTCAAATTTTGTCCAACCTGATAATGGATGTTGGCTTTTTTGTGTCTGTCGAAATGAATCCGTCTAATATGGAGAATTAACCCATTTATCCCCGACGCACTACAGCAGGAGATGGGTTGACCATGATGTAGGCGCCAAGCTAATCTGGCACTGCCCTTAAATTATCATGGTCAATCCATCTGCAACTGGAGCACAGTCATTAGTCAACGCCTCCAAAATTTGGGAAATATGGCCGTCAGGCTGAATGAGTTTTAACAGAAAGCCTGAATTCTGAATTTATGGCTGTCTTCGGTGCATTGAATGTGTCGTTTTACACCATTTGCCTGATAGTAGTACTTTTTATTGAGGTGATTCCTGCAGGACCTTTGACCTTTTTATAACCCTTATCATTCAGAATACACCAGTGTGAAATAAGTTTGACTAAAATAGTTCAAGGGTAGTGCCAGAATAGCTTGGCGCCTCTAGGCGCCAAGCTATTCTGACACCACCCTTGAACTAAGGCCATTGGTCTATATCCTTATCTGTAAGTACTATGTTGTAGCTTGCATATGGCAGTGTACAGATTTGAAGTTTTTAGCCTCAGTATATGGGCTAAGGGAAGTCAAGTGTGACTTGTGTGTGTTTTCAGTGTAACTCGCACGACCAAGTGGATGGAACGGGAACCAGAACTAGATGATGATGAGGAGCACCTACCCTCACTGGTGAGTGATTTCATCCTTTGGCTTTATGTCAGGTTGATTCCTGCAAGGATCACTTTGACAAAAATGCGCTGCTGACATTCAGAAGGTTAGAAGCTTTTTGTGAAATGTTTTACTTTCAAACCTAGACAAAAGCTGTGACAAATATTTGTTCATGTACTTGTTTGTGATTCAGACTTATGGCCTGGTGCTGTAAGGTTCAAAATCACAGACCAGAACACACAATTAATGATGCAGAATTTTCAGATTTTATGAGTAGTTCCTTGGTTGGATGATTTGTTTTCTCAAAACACATTACCGATGGTATTACATTGTGGAAAAGCCCTTAGCTAGCCTAATTTTAGCCAAAATTTGGTTGTGTCCGTATAAGGGAGTGTTGGCAGGAGTGGGGCGCCATAGACCAGGTCATGGCCTGAATAGCCTCCCCTTATTCCCACCCGGTACGAGAATACCCGTCATCCCTCAGTTTAGTTCTTAGCTAGCACTAGGAAGGTTGTGTCTGTTCGTGCTCTGCGTTTTTGAACTTGGACCGGTCGTCCTGACCTTGGTTGACTGTGAGCTGGGAACTTGGAACTTGTGTACTGTGGAGCTTGAGTCGTTTTGGGACTGCTTGTGCTCTGCTGGGCCGGTTCTCTTTCGTCGACTTGGGGACTCACTTGCCGACGGAGTTTGGCTGTTGGGACTTCGAGCTCACTCGACCTTTCGCGGTGACGAGACTTCGGAGCCTGCCCGGTCGTGACTGGCGACGAGTTTCTGCAACCGGCTGACAGTGGGTCCACTTCGGTGGTGAGACGTGGGTTTGCTACCTTTTGCCGCCATGGACAGGTAATATCTCGGTGAATGCCATCGACCGGCGCTCTAGGGTGAGCAGGAGCGCCGAGCGTAGGCACGCGCTGTACTCTTTCGAATTCGATGAGCTTCGTTTCGTCATCGCGCGCGTTTTATTTTTGCGTGACCTCGGAGGCCACGCTCGCTCGTTTCTTCATTGTACCCTCTTGTTACAGATACCAGGTGCGTACCTGCACATTGTGTGGCGACTTTCAGTGGCCATCGGACGTGCATGCAGTCTGCCTACCCTGTTCTGGTTGCGATTCGAACCATACGTGTGTGGTGTGCGCCCCATGGCTGGACGAGAGATGGTCGCAACTGTGGGGCTTTTACCGCTGAGAGCGACCGACTCCTGTCAGGGAACGACTGACAGACCCGGTGTGGAGTACCACTGTGAGACGGGAACCAAGCCGGTACCAGTGGCTAAGGCGTCCCGACCAAAGAAAGCTTGCAAGTCGCATACTATCGCGGAGGGCCCCACTGAGGTTACCCTTACCGTGGCGACCATGAGACCTGAGCCTGAACCCTTGTCAGCGGAAGGGATTACAGTCTGTCCGCCTCTGGAGGAGGCAGACAACATGATCCTTCCCCCGGACTGGCGTCGGCAACCAAATCTACGACGCTACCAGTCCAGACGCACATGGCGGATCGCAGACATGACAGGCGGGAACGACCACGTACAAGTAGTCACGCGGTGACACACGAGACTCGTTTCACCGGGACACGGCCTCGAGAGATGACCACTCTTCCACCCTCCGACAGCCCAGAGTGGAAACACGACGGACGGACGAACCAGATGCCAGGGCTCGATCCTCGCCTAGATCACAGGTTAGTGGAGACATTCCGATCTCTTCCACTGTGTTAGTTCAGTAGACCTAGCCCACAATCAAGACGCAACCCGGAGAGACGACGGCCGTCGCCTCGTCGGGTTTCTGGTCGCCGCTACCGCTCTCAGGCGGGTAACCCTTCGGACTCGAGTGGTTACACGGATACACGCAGAGACTGCTTAAGGCGGACCAGTTCTGTGGGGCCAAGGCGACAGGCAGAAGCGGCCACGTGCTGGGAGTCGCACGGTTTGCCACGAGACTCGTCCACTCCCGCCGGGACAATGACGTCACGGGCCAGTTAGCTACAGTCGCATACTAACGCGGAGGGCCCTCCTAAGGTTCCCCTTACCGTGCCGAACGGAGAGGCACGCCCAGACCCACTGACGGCGGGTACTGCCCTAGAGACGACAGCTCGGCTTCAGGTCAGTGACGACTGGGTTGTGAGAGCATATATTGCGCGGTAGCGTGCAAGATTGGGGTTCCTTTGTTGTCGTTTTAGGGCACCTAGTGCCTTTCTTTCAAGCTAGGCGTTTTAACCCTTTTGCCACAGGTGTTAAAATGTTGCATTCCCAGCTGCGCAGCGGTTTCGCCAGACCGCTGGGGCGCAACACCTCTTATCCTTAAAAGGGCTATAACCCTGGAACCACTGAACCGATTACTTCAGTTTTGAGAAAATGGAGATGAGACACAGAGTGGTATTCTGACTCTCATAGTTCAATTTAATGCAAATACCTTGATTTATCCCTGAAAGGGCAATTACAATCAAAAATAAAACTCTTTCAATAAGCATTAATTAATTAATTTATTATTATGATTATGATTATTTTGGGCGCCCTCGCCCGGGCTATACACGCGTTGGCGCCATCTCCCGTCGTGGTTACACCGGCACTTTCTACGGCTTGCGGCAACCGCAAGTGCTACAGGACCGCTGCACTTCACACGACAAGATCCCGGCTCAGTGATGTTGGGCCACGCCTCGCCCCGACCATGCAGACGAGAGCCCGCTCTACATGCAGTGCAGAGAGACGACTTCACGATGGGATTCCGTTCCCGGCAATAGGTCACAATCTTTCAGTTCGCCTGACTTCGGAAGCATGTGCTCACTACACAGAGACCAGGGGTACGAGAGGAACAGGAGACGACGTCCCAGTTCCGTTGGGTCGCTACACATCGGGAAGACAGGCGCTCCGAAGTATCTTCGTCGCCGTTCGAGTTCGTGGGACCGGCCCTCTGAGGCTAAACTGTTCCTTCCAAGTGCTGGGTCCACCTTCGTTGGATCGCCGCCGCCCGGGGTTCCCCGGACTTCGGAGCAGTTAGACATCCCTTCTCCTGCGTGCGGGACAGACGACTTTTCCGCTTGATTCCGGAGGACGTCGTTCGCCGTGGCTGGGCGATGATAGCTACTCCACGTCGCTACGCTCGCGGTTCCGAGAGATCTTGGATTCGCCGCCTTCTGCGTGGAGATAGAGGAGGGAGCCTCCTCGGGCTTTAGACGAAGCAGGTCCCCTCATCGCGTCCAAGCATTTCAAGTCCCTCCCTCATCCGTTCGGGTGCCGGATTCTTGTCGCCGGCTTCTGTCTCCGCTTCAGGGCGCCGGGGGAGGCACTGGTGGCTTCAACTTTGTGATCCTACTTCTCTTCCGCTGCCAACGCTTCGCTGCGGCTACAGACTGTGATCTGATGATTCGAGATACCGTCCTGCACACTTTCTCGCGGCCGACCGAGTTGAAGAGTCGGCCACGCAGGGCACCGCGCGATGGACAACTTCCTTGGCCCCCCTGGCAGACCGACAAGGAGGCTAACAAGGACTCTGGCACAGCCGATACACGCTGCTTACACCGCTGGATGTAGCAGTCTTCCGGGAACATTGATGCAGGACAGGCACGCGGTCATCGCAGACCGTCGGACAGTTTGGCAGGGACCACTCTTCTGCGGAGGCGCAGTTCTTCTGCGGCACCGGATTTTGTGGCTTACATCCGAGGGACGGAGGCGACGTTTTGTGACGCCGACGACACAGTCCCGGGAACGTCAGTGGCAGCATTCTCCAGGCGTGCGATTGATGACTACCAAGTAGCAGTCTACCTTCATAGAGGTCAGCGCGGGTTGAGGACTGGTCCGACCGACCTCACTGCAGGGGCCGACTTCGGTCTACATCGGGGGGTAACGCTCACAGTTCAGATTAAGCCCCTGCTGAGACGAGTTCTCGGCTCGTCGTATCCTTCTTCCGGCGGGGTGCTACCCTCCACTTCGCATTGGCCTGGCCGTGGGCAGCGGCGACCAAGCACTACGGTCTTCTTCTTCTAAGATGACAGCTTCGGGACCTAGCGGAAGCGTTCGTTTGCCTGGGTGGAGACGACTTGGAGTTCCGGCATGCTGCGGCGCCTGACTGGAGCGGATGGACTTGCCCTCGATAGCTCCTTGTGAAGTTACCCGCTCGGCACTGGAGATCCTGCGGCCGGGGGCGCAAGTACCGGGAGTTATACGTGACGACAGCATGAAAAAATTAGTTCCCGAGAGGTGGTTGGAGCTCAGTTCCGCGGCAGTATGGTCGACTCTTCTCGTACTCTAGTCGGTGGATATGGTGCACGATCTTCGTTCTATCGACTCGACACAAGTGCCTCGACATCTTGCCAGATGCTAGACAAAGACTTGAGAGCAGCGGTGCGTCTCCAGGACTTTGGGACAACTCGATGTTCGCAGTCCTAACCAGTTGGCAGCCGGGCGGTAGGCTGGGATTCTGCCCTCTTCGCCGTCGACTAGGCTGCCTACGCTACGGGACAGGTACTACGTGTTTCTTCGCATGGATCCCGTCGAGGATGGAGTGCGTGGTCGTCCTGTTCGAGTGGGACTCCCAGTAGGACGGGAGCAGGGCAGGCTAGCAGCGACTATCATTACCTTCTTCAGTTCGCTTAGGACTGATGACATGCTAGGGGTTCGCCGTTCAACCTGACACCTCTTCTGCTTGGAGAAGGAGGGTGTAATTATGGGAGATGCTAGTGCGCTTGAGGCCGGCGGCGCGGGGAGGCGTCGCTGTGGCCAGATCTTTTAACTTCACTGCTCGCCATCGAGATTGAATGCTGCGTTATACGCGTGGTTGTCCGACATTCCCTTTGTTGCAGGTTTGCGGAGGTAGGTGGGCGTTTTCCTGGCTTGGGGTGCTTGTCTCTTCACCAGTCGGGGTCAGCGCGTTACCACATGCCCCCCCTCTGCAGCTCTCCACTACTCGCACGGGGCTCTAGCAACTGGAACAGCCGCCATAACAGCCGGGCCCTGAACTCTTCCGACACACCTGGAGATTGTGCAGCAAGCCCTCTACCACAGAGGCTTCCCTAGGGCGGCCATGGATGCTACCGAGACAACCCGCAGACCCTCAACCGTTCGAGTTGCGAGGGAAGACGACGAGCGCTGGGTGACGGGACTGACGACAGCCTTCCTTCCCTCCGGACTTGGTGAAGCCCCAGCTGACGGAATGCTTCCTCGGGCTATTCAACGACCAGGGACGGTCTCCTTTCACTGTTCGGGACTATCGAACCATGATCGCCGACACCTACAGGTGATTACGCTCATCAGACCCGGGTGGCTGCAAGACCTCGCATTTCGGAGGCTCTCTTCGGTCTGGATGCCCAACACTGCTTCGCGTGGGCCAAGAGTGATCTACCATGGGGGCTTACGTGGTCTCAACCCCGTCCTTGGAACCCGGCACATGACGCGCTTGACGGATGTATCTCGGAAGAAGTGCTTCCTGGCGGTCCTTGACTCAACCTCCAGGGTCAGTACACTACGCGCGCTGCCCACACACCCAGATTGCTTGCAGTGCCAGACAACCGGCTTCATGCTACTGCTACCTGAACATCTTCCTGGACAAGAGGCGGCCTCCCTGACGGCGACAGATGTTTCGCCCTGCGCGTGTACGGACTCCACCCGGGAGAACAGACTTAAGGCCCCGGTGAGAACCTTACATGTGGCCTAGCCACCTCTTCCAGGGTCAGTGAACGTACGCGCTGGTGTCACACACGGGTTGCTGTCAGGTACGGACAAAAGGCGCCGTGCAACTGCTAACGGTACCAGCCTTCGGGGCCAAGTAGTGGTCGCCTTGGCTGTCATACCGCTGATGACTTTCCGCCCTTACGAGTGGCAGACTCCACTCGGTAGACCAGACAATAGGAACTGGTGAGAGCCTTACGTGTGGGCCTGCGCCGGACCAAGCTTGCGCAGAGGACGCACACACCTGTTTCTCCCTTTGTCCCCAGGTAGACGTGACATCTCGGCCCAGACCTGCTCCTCCTGGTTCCGGGGAGTGATCCGCCCGGCCTTCCAGGACCTCGACCTGATGCAGCCACATGTTGAACATCGAGGCGCACGAGGTCAGAGCCTTGGCCGCAAGTCCCGCTTCGACAGCACCGGTGCAGTCAAGGACTTTGTGGCGGCTATGAGAGGGCGAGCAGAGACCACTTTCGCCCGCTTCTACCTGAGGGACCTCTCCACCCAGCGGCAGAACCTCTCGCTGGGGGGAGACATCACTACAGAGCAACACTCCCTCCCGGCGCCCTAGGCGCCGCAGGTATCTTAACTAAAATTATCGGGAGTTTGCTCCGGGAGAGCGGGTCTGAGGGTTGGTCTGTTGGCAGTAGGGGCGTTATAACGGCACCCACCTCCTCTTCGGAATTCCACAATGTAATACCATCGGTAATGTGTTTTGAGAAAACAAATGAATTTTTCTTTAAAATGCATTTTTTAGAAAAATACTTACCGATGGTATTACTCGAAGGACCCTCCCACCTACCCCGCTTGCCTCAAGTGCGCTAAGGAACTAAACTGAGGGATGACGGGTATTCTCGTACCGGGTGGGAATAAGGGGAGGCTATTCAGGCCATGACCTGGTCTATGGCGCCCCACTCCTGCCAACACTCCCTTATACGGACACAACCAAATTTTGGCTAAAATTAGGCTAGCTAAGGGCTTTTCCACAATGTAATACCATCGGTAAGTATTTTTCTAAAAAATGCATTTTAAAGAAAAATTCATTTTTGGCTCACGTGCGAAGCAAAAGTGAGTCTATGTTCTGGGCCAGTGGTCGTCTATCCATCTTCGTCCGTCTGCCGTCGTCCATCATCTGTGTGAAATGTCACGACTAGGGAGGGACAGATGAGAATGGAAGATAGAATAGAAGTGGAACCCCCAAATGTCCCGACTAAAGAGATATAGACGAGAATGAAGGTTAGGAGTAGAATAGAAGAAAGAGATAGATAAAGAACCCTAGCGTCTTGCTTCAAGAGAGGTTACAGCTCAGCACAAGCATCACAACACATTTACTTTACACGTACACTCAATCTTTATTACTATTACACTAACTATCGCCCTTTCCTTCCTTCCCACCGACACTTCCCCTCCCGGAAAAAAAAAGAAAGAAAAGAAAAACAAAAGGAAAAAACTAAACCAAGGTTAATACTACTTCCACAGCATCAGCATTGCATCGAGTGGTGGAAACAAACACTCCCCCCACGCTACGCAGCACTGTTGCTCTATAATAACAATAAAAGTCAGGTTACAGCCCTCTGAACTGACGGCTGAAAAACGTTTTGTTTTTTCAAAATACATTACCGATGGCATTACTATATGGAATACACTCAATTGCCTGTAGATTTCAGCCCAAAGTTGTGTCCCCTACACAACTGGGGAGGAGACACCGGGGATCCAAGTATAGGTGCCCGGGTGTCGTCCCCTACCAACCTATCCCGCCATGCGTGTGGAGAACTCACCTCAGTTTCACTCTTAGCTCGACCGTGGACGGTCGGGCTTTTGCCTTGCTACGGTTTTTGACCGGTCTTCTGTGGTTTACTACTACTTGGCTTTTGCTTTGGTTTGACTTCTCCTAGGACTCGGTGTACTTCGTTGGTGTGTTCTACACTTCAACGTTTTTACTGTGTGTGGACTTAGCGCTGACCGGTTCCAACCGGTTTGACTTTCAGTGAACTTCGTCCTTGGCTGCAGCCTTAGGGTTTCAGCTTGTGACTTTACTCACGTGGCTTTTGCCTCGCGGTGTGAGTTCGGCGCTTGAGTGTGTTCCTTCCTGTGAACAGTGTACTACGAACGCTATGGCGGCTTCTGTTGAAGTGTTGCCCCCTTTTGTGAGGATTTCTGTGGCCCTCAGACGCCCTCATCGCCTGCTGGCCGTGCTCTACTGCTCTTCCGATGGGATGTGTGACGGGTGTGCTGACGGGAGTGAGGACCGGCGGTCTCAGGTGTGGGATCCTACAGACGTGTCCTTTCTTCCTGGTCTCAACGTTCTCCCCGGACTTCTCCGCAGGATGGCATCGCTACGTCGGCTTCTCGGGCCCCACTTCACTACGGCTTCCGGGCCTTCCAGCCCGCAGGTAAGTCCCCTTCTTTTACCTTAGCCGCGTAGAAACTCCCTCCCCTCTCCGAGTCTTCTGAGCAGGGCAGGCGAGTATCAGGGTCGTGCTCCCCACATTAAATGACGGAAGCTCCATTATTTTGTACTAAAGAGGTTACCCATCATCACAGCAGCCTTTAGAACCAAGAAAAAGCTCAAGCTGAACGTCATCCAGTGTTATGCGCCCACTAATGACAGGGACGAGGAAGAGAAACAAGAGTGCTACGACCGACTCCAGAGTGCCTTGGACAAATGTGCGGAGCGAGACATCACCATCGTCATGGGCGATTTTAATGCCAAAATAGGGGAGGACAACACCGGATACGAAGAGGTGATGGGGAGACAGGGACTAGGCTCGGAGATGAGTGAGAACGGGGAGAGGTTTGTAGAATTTTGTGCTCTAAACCGACTTGTCATTGGAGGCAGCATCTTCCCACACAGAAGGATACACAAAGCAACTTGGGTCTCACCTGACCATACAACAGAGAACCAAATAGACCATATCTGCATTAGCAAGAAATTTAGAAGATCCCTTCAAGATGTTCGAGTGAGGAGGGGAGCAGATGTCGCCTCCGACCACCATCTGCTTACCTTAAGAATGAAGCTCAAGCTAAAGAAAAGCCGCACAGAGACAACAAGAAGACAGCGCTATAATGTAGGCCTCCTGAGAGAAACTGGAGTTAGAGAAGAGTTCAAACTGGTGCTGTCCAACCGGTTTCAAGCGCTACAGGAGCTAGTAAATGAAGAGGAGGCGGTCACCACAGAGCAGCAGTGGAAGGCAGTTAGAGAGGCGCTGAACTCAACCTGCAAAGACACTGTAGGGTTCAGGAAACACCATCACAAGGACTGGCTGTCAGCACAGACCTTGAAGAAGATAGAAGTGAGGAAGCAGAAGAAAGCAATTGTCAACAACAGTCGCACGAGAGCAGCCAAAGTAAGGGCACAGGGGGAATACTGGGAAGCCAACCGCGAGGTGAAGAGGAGTATCAGGGCAGACAAGAGGGCCTACACAGACAGCCTGGCAGCAGAGGCAGAAAAGGCAGCAGGCAGCGGCAACATGAAACAGCTCTACGACATTACCAGAAGATTGTCAGGCAAGTATGGCCATACAGAAAGACCAGTAAAAGACAAAGAAGGCAAGCCAATTGCAGACAGAGCAGACCAACTCGACAGATGGGCCGAGTATTTTGAAGAGTTACTGAACAGACCTAGCCCACCCGACCCCCCAGACATCCAGCCGGCAGAGACCGACCTACCCATCAGCTGTGACAGACCCAGCCGGGAAGAGATCAGAAGAGCAGTGGCATTTTTGAAGAACGGCAAAGCAGCAGGCCCAGATGGCATCCCAGCGGAGTCTCTGAAAGCAGACCTAGAGACAACAGTGGAGATGCTGTACCCACTGTTTGGAAAGATCTGGGAAGAGGAGGTGATGCTGGCTGAATGGAAGGAGGGGTACCTAATCAAGCTTCCCAAGAAAGGCGACCTCAGCAAGTGTTCCAACTACAGAGGAATCACCTTGCTGTCAGTACCAGGAAAGGTCTTCAACAGGATCATCCTGGAGAGAATGAAGAGCTCCGTTGACCCCCAGCTGAGAGACCAGCAAGCAGGATTCAGGAAGAACCGATCATGTACAGACCAGATCGCCACTCTCCACATCATCGTGGAACAGTCTCTGGAGTGGAGCTCCCCGCTGTACGTCAACTTTGTGGATTATGAGAAAGCATTTGACAGTGTGGACCGAGAGACTCTGTGGAAACTCCTACGACACTACGGTGTACCCACAAAGCTCGTCCGCCTGATCAAGAGCAGCTACGATGGCATGACATGTCGCGTGATCCACGAAGGGCAGTTCACCAGGGAGCTCCAGGTCAGAACCGGTGTCAGGCAGGGGTGTCTGCTGTCTCCGTTCCTCTTCCTACTGGCCATAGACTGGGTCATGAAGATGACCACAGAGCACAGACAAAGTGGAATACAGTGGACACTGTGGACACAGCTTGACGACCTCGATTTTGCAGACGACTTGGCATTACTATCTCACACTCATCAACAAATGCAGGACAAGACCACGAGGCTTGCTGACATCTCGTCCCAAGTGGGCCTCACCATTCATAAACAGAAAACAAAGACAATGAGGCTGAACGCAACCAGGGAAGAACCAGTCTTGCTTGCTGGCACCCCGTTGGAGGAGGTGGAGTCCTTCACCTATCTCGGGAGCATCATAGACAAAAAAGGCGGCACTGATGCAGATGTCAGAGCACGAATCGGTAAAGCCAGAGCAGCCTTTCTCCAGTTGAAAAAAGTGTGGAGTACCAGAGAGCTGTCACAACACACCAAAGTCCGGATTTTCAGCTCCAATGTAAAAGCAGTTCTTCTATATGGAGCAGAAACTTGGAGATTGACAAAAATCACAGTCAACAGAGTACAGACCTTCATGAACAGTTGCCTTAGAAGAATTTTGAAAATCCACTGGCCAGAGAAAATCAGCAACGTCAGACTCTGGGAGAGAACAGAGCAGATAACAGCAGAGAATGAAATTGGGCGAAGAATATGGGGATGGATCGGTCACAGTCTGAGAAAGCCAGCTTCCAGTATCACTAGGCAGGCATTGTCATGGAACCCCCAGGGAAAGAGGAAAAGAGGTAGGCCGAGAAACTCCTGGCGTCGAGACCTCCAAGCAGACATCAAGAGACTGGGAACCACCTGGAGTAGAATCGAAGGAGAAGCACAGGACAGGAGTTGCTGGAGGTCTCTCGTCGACGCCCTATATCCGGGTAGGGGTGACAGGCGTAAGTAAGTAAGTAAGGTTACCCGCCCACTCTGGTTCGTCCGAGCGGACCCGGTTCCTACATTTACGTCACCCACCCCCTCCCCCCCCCCCCCCCCCCCCTCCAGGCGGGCCCGGTATGACCATGGTAACGCGCACCCCACGCTCCGAAGCTTCGGAGCGGGGGTCGCGGGCCACAATTTTGTCCCCTCCCCGCTCCGCTTCCTGAGCGGGCTTGGCGTGACAACTTTCTGTCCCCCCCCCCCCCCCCCCCCCACCCCCGCCCCGTATTTTCCAGGCGGGCCCGGTGTGACTCAGATATTTACTCACAGGTGTGGATTCGTGCGCACCATTTGTCCCCTTCCCCGCTTCGCTTTCCCTGAGCGGGCTTGGCGTGACACTTTTCTGTCCCCCCCCCCCCCCCCCCCCCCCCCCCCCCCCCCCCCCGCGCCCCGAACTTTCCAGGCGGGCCCAGTGTGACTCAGACTTTTACTCACAGGTGCGGATTCGTGCGCACCTTTTGTCCCCTCCCCGCTTCGCTTTTCCTGAGCGGGCTTTGCGTGACACCTTCTGTCCCTCCCCCCCCCCTGCCCCGAACTTTCCAGGCAGGCTCGGTGTGACTCAGACATTTATTCACAGGTGCGGATTCGTTCGCCCCAACTGTCCCCTCCCCGCTTCGCTTTCTGCTGAGCGGGCTTGGCGTGACTTCAGACTGTCCCCTCCCCGCTTCACTTTTCGCTGAGCGGGCTTGGCGTGACTTTAAGACTGTCCCCTCCCTGCTTCGCTTTTGCTGAGCAGGCTTGGCGTGATTATAGACTGTCCCCTCCCCGCTTCGCTTTTCGCTGAGCGGGCTTGGCGTGACTACAGACTGTCCCCTCTCCGCTTCGCTTTTCGCTCAGCGGGCTTGGCGTGACTTTTAGACTGTCCCCTCCCTGCTTCGCTTTTGCTGAGCAGGCTTGGCGTGATTTTAGACTGTCCCCTCCCCACTTTGCTTTTTACTGTGCGGGCTTGGCGTGACGACAGAATGTCTCCTCCCCGCTTCGCTCTTCGCTGAGCGGGCTTGGCGTGACTTTAAGACTGTCCCCTCCCTGCTTCGCTTCGGCGGAGCAGGCTTGGCGTGATTATAGACTGTCCCCTCCCCGCTTTGCTTTTTGCTGAGTGGGCTTGGCGTGACTACAGACTGTCCCCTCCCCGCTTCGCTCTTCGCTGCGCGGGCTTGGCGTAACTTTAAGACTGTCCCCTCCTTGCTTCGATTTTGCTGAGCAGGCTTGGCGTGATTATAGACTGTCCCCTCCCCGCTTCGCTTTTTGCTGAGCGGGCTTGGTGTGACTACAGCCTGTCCCCTCTTCGCTGAGCGGTCTTGGCGTGACCTTAACTGTCCCCTCCCCGCTTCACTTTCGCTGAGCGGGCTTGGCGTGACTTTGACGGTCCCCTCCCCGCTTCGCTTTCGCTGAGCGGGATTGGCGTGACTTTAGTCTGTCCCCTCACCGCTTCGCTTTCGCTGAGCGGTCTTAGCGTGACTTTGGACTGTTCCCTCCCCGCCTTGCTTTGCTGAGCGGTCGTGGGCGACTACGGTGGGTTCCCCCACCCCCCCCCCCCCCCCCCCCAGCGGGCCCGGCGGGACCCGGACTCTTGTCCCTAGACCGGTTCCGCTCGGGGAGCGGTCTCCGGCACCCGCGTTCGGATCTCAGTTCGCTGCTGACCGTCCGTCTTTCGCGGTCCCTCCGCCCGTATGATGAGCCGCCTGCGGGCTTCGTGGGCGGGTTGCGTCTTCCTCTCGTGCGGCGTTTCGGCGCTCTGGGAGCCTCTCGCCCCTCCTTGCACCTCGAGCTATGGACGGCCTCGCTTCTTCGAACCGGATATTCTCAGCCGTCATCCTTCGGATTCGGCTGTCGCCTTCTTCTTCGAGACTCTACGACTGGTTCTTTACCCCGCTGTTAGCGGTCACGTCGGTCTCTTCAGACGACGTCGGCTCTTCGCTCAGCTCGCCGACTGCTCGCTTGGGTGTTGGCGAAGTTCCTCCCCCTCTTCTTCGGTCCTCCTTCACTCTATGGAGAGACAGGCTTCCACGGGGATCTACGCGCAGAGGCAGGCCTAGCGTCGCTAGTCCCTCCTTCAGCCAGCCGGCTTCCGGGACTTCACCAGTGCGTTCTTCGCCCTGGTACGACACGCCTTCTTCGGCTTGTGCACTCTGGCTTCGCCTTGGCTAGTTGTGGACTTGCGTAGGCCCTGGTTGCTACCTTTGCCTCGCGGTGCTGTTCCATCTTCGCCGGCCAGTTGTGACGGGCGTCTCTGCTTTCCTGCGCCGTTTGCAGCCCTTGACCGGACGGGTTTCGGTTTTCGTCGCCATCTTGGTGGGACGGCGCCTGGCTACTCTTTCTGTTACTTAACTTTCTTTCTTGCCTCTTCCTTACATTCTGGCAAGGTAATCTCGGTCTCGGCTTCTGTCCGGCGCTCATGGGACGGGGTAGGGCGCCGTGGGTCAGCATACGCCGTGATCTTCTTCTTGCGGTTCCACTGTTCTTGTGTACCTGCGGGGGCGCTTGCGCTTGGTTCCTTGGTACGCTATGTTGCAGCTGGCAAGTCCAGCACAGATATAGGTCCGACTCCGGTAAGACCCTCAGACCCGACTAGTGGTTTTTCACCTGGTGAGACTACAGTCAACGCCGCAGCTTAGGCCGTGAGCCCGTCCTCCTGCGCCGGCAGCTAACACAGACCCGTCTAGTGCACCCTTTCCGGCCGCTGCTTCAGATACAGACTCTCCTCTCAAGTACAAGTCTAACATGCTGGTAATCCCCACAGTCCTGGTTGGGGCTCTACCAGGCGTTGGAACAGTCGATGCTGCGACTTCGGTTGCGCGTCCGTTCTTACTCCGGCAGCTAACACAGACCCGGCTAGCGTGCTGGCTGGCTTCCGTTGACTTGTCGACACATGTTAATCTACAGTTACGCTGACGGTTAGTGTTTCTTGCAGGCGACAGAACAGTCAACGCCGCGGCTTCAGTCTCGGGCCCATTCTCCTGCTCCGGCAGCTACCACAGTCCTCCTTTGGACGCTGTCCGGTTCCGCCAACGTCGGCGACTCGGATTTTTACAGGAAACAGTTGGCAGCTCCCACATGACTAGTGGACTCTGCCCGGTTCCGCCGACTGCTTCGGCTCGAGTTTGGACGCGGGAACAGGTTTCAGCACTTTAGCTGGTTAGCCCACGATCTCTCTATCCCTACAGGCGGAGTTCCCCTTAGGGCTCTTCGATGACCAAGGTTAAGCTCCTTTTTCCGTCAAGAGTTACCGTTTCGTAATCGTACTCGCTTCCCTCAGCCGGGGCCTTTAGGATCCGGCCCTGGCGAGTTTTTGGATCCTTGGGACCTTGAATTCAGATGCCCTCTCTCCGGTTCTCTCTTACCTCGGTGGGACCTTGTCTGGACCCGGACGTGGCTATTTACAGACTGCTTCGAACCCCTGCCTTGGCACGGTTCTCCGTCCTGGCCCGGAAACGTGTTCCTCCTGGCGCTCGCCATGGCTTCCCCGGGTGCGAGCCGCATGCTCTCTCGGTCCGCCCCGCAGGTTGGCAGTCCGAGCCTTCACTCGTCGCAACTTCTCATCGACCCGGCCTTCAGGTCATGAGCCGGCCTCTCTCGGCTGCACTCCAGTGGCTGACCTTACCCCCGGTCAGGGGACGACCGACCCACGGGGCGCGTGGTCAGGACCTAGTCCTGGCACTGCAGTTCCTGCACTGCTAACGGCCACACTGTCTTGCCTGCCCGCCTCTTCCTACCCCTTCGTCAGGCAGGCCGAGTAGCTCGACCCAGACAGTTCGCCTTGGCTTCGGTGGGTGACTCGTTGGCCTACCCAACCTTTCCCTTTATGGGATAGAAGGTTACAGTTCCGGGCGTATGAAGTACAAGCAGTAGCCCCTGAGCGGCCTTGACTGTTTTCTGCTCGGTTATGACTATGGGACGGGCGGTAGGCAGGTGTGCTGTTCCACTTGCTCCCGCTTTTACCTCCGTGACTCCCTGGTTTTGATGGGCGACCTCTCCGCGGCCCAGCACTCCCTCCGCGTGCCACAGCGCCATAGCCACTTCTTAGCTGAAATCGTCGGGAGTGCTCCTTGCGGGCTAGCGGAGGGCTCTACGTTAGGGGTTGGGTGTCGGCACCCTCTTCCTCTTTGATATTCTTCCATATAGTAATGCCATCGGTAATGTATTTTGAAAAAACAAATGAATTTTTTTTCTAAAATGTATTTTTTTGAAAAATACTTACCGATGGCATTACTCGGATGGCCCTCCCACCTGCCCCGCTTGCCTCCTTGGCTAAGCGTGAAACTGAGGTGAGTTCTCCACACGCATGGTGGGATAGGTTGGTAGGGGAGGACACCCGGGCGCCTATACTTGGATCCCCGGTGTCTTCTCCCCAGTTGTGTAGGGGACACAACTTTGGGCTGAAATCTACAGGCAATTGAGTGTATTCCATATAGTAATGCCATCGGTAAGTATTTTTTTTTAAAATACATTTTAGAAAAAAAATTCATATTTACAATATACTGTTCATATACAAGAATCATGTAACTACACCAAGGCAGAGTGAGTGACGGAAAGCTGAATAAGAAAGGGACCACCGTGGTAAGTCGACGAACGCCTGTGGATCCCTCCTGCCCGGCTTCCTTAACGGTCGTACATCTTCGCGGGTCTTCTCTCTCTCTCCATCTCTCTGTTTCCCTGGTGCGAGGTCTGGTTGCAATGGCGACACGGCGGCTTCGGCAGTACAGATGACCGCGCCCCTTCCACGCAGACACCCGGTCCAGCGAGGCGTGGTTGGTCCTAATGCCCGTCGGCCCTCCAACCGGTCTCAACCCCGAACGTCAAAATGCAAATAAAAGCAGAAGCCTAAACGGCCTCGTAAGTAATGCAAACCAGTGGGTCGTTAAGACAGCTAACCTCCCATACCCACCCTGCTTGGTTTACAAAAACACTACCACTAACCATTCAAGCACTTGACCTTCACTTATATGACACGTGCTTTCCAAATCGTTCCAAAATTTACACATGAACCAGAACAACGAAAATTCTCAAATACTACATATAAACCTTCCTAACATTCTCTGCACTTCCACAACAAGCCAATACAACATTTCACAAACCAACACATTCCACTAACCCTTGCAACATTTCGCTAAACAGTTAGAAATAAGTAATAATTACAGAACCAAACAATAATGCCAAAACAATACTTCCCTTTAACACCCATCGAGTTCTACTCTCCTTTTTCCCCCACGATACCCCTAGCCCTAGCACATAGTACAAAACACCTATAACAACCATAACATGACAAAACATCCGCACACGGGTTTTTTAACGCACTTAGCTCCTCTGCGACCCGTCACAAATGCCGACACTCGTAGGCACAATAACCCCAATCTCCGGCCTCCAACGACCACGGGACTGGACCGGCGCTGTGTCACTGACTCACAAACGGTCAGTCACTGACTACCAACAGTCAGCTGGGCAAGACAACCTGGTCTAACCGAGTACAGCTGCGAACTAAACTATTATTCCCTTGCTCCCTACAAGCTAAACTCTGCAGTGAACACACTACCGCATTCACTAGCGCGCCCCGCACGTGCAAAACAAAGAACACTAACCCGTGTCTACCGACTTGTAAACAACTCACTATTCCTAAACTGACCGGTGCTTCGGTAACTTTCGACTACCACTGTCAAAACAGTCACTAACCGTGACAGAAACTTAAACGTTGGCATTTTCTCGCAGACTATTCAAGCCACAGTCTTCAAACTTGCCGAAGGATGCTTTGTGACAAGACCTTTCTAAACATACCAATTTGAGTGACCTCTCACAAAGGTCAAGGTCACAAGGGATCAGGAAATAGGAAAAAAATAGCTATATTTTGACATAATTTATTTTGTCTCAAATACTTTTCACAGCTTCAAACCCAAACTTGGTACAAAGATACCTGATGGTAAGACCTTTCCATGCATACTAATTTGGTTGATCCCTCGGAAAGGTCAAGGGTCACGAGAGCTCAGGAAATCGGTAAAAAATAGCCATATTTTGACAAAAGATGTTTTTTTCTCAGATACTATTCACAACTTCAATCCAAAACTTGGTACAGAGATACCTGATGGTAAGACCTATCTATGCATACTAATTTGGATGACCCCTCTGAAAGGTCAAGGGTCGCAAGATGTCAACAAACGTGTAAAATGCCAATTTATGATAGAATTGTGGTTATTATCATTGGTTTAGCAAACATTTCAATCAAATTTAGCACAAAGGTAGCTGATGATGATAAAACCTTCCTTTGTATACTAATTTATTCGACTCGTCGCAAAGGTCAAAGGCCACAGTGTTTAACGGATGTGTGAAAACTGATTAAATTTTGGGAAAACATTGATTTGCTGGTGCAGAAGCCATCCCTTATTGTCACAAAGGTCACACATGTAGATCGGTCATACACGTGAGCCATAAGGGCTTTGTCTTTATTGTTTTTAAAATACGGCAATATTTGTGAATAATATTTGTGAGAGCGAGTTTTTTTTTTCTTGTGAAAGGATATTAACCCTCTTCTGCATGCAAGTGCATATGCCAGGCGGCTCTTGAAAATATCACCAAAGGGAATCAACTCCGTAATTTTGAATGGGTGACATTTTAAAAAAAATGTTTAAAAATATTTAGACAAGTCTTGAGAAAGAGCAATTATTTTTTCTAAAGTGTTAAATCAATAAAGATATAAAATAAACATTTGTGGAGCTGTAAAATGTGTAAGGAAATAAAGGGGAAAAATCTAAAGTTGACTGAACTGCTGTTTTACGTACTCTGAATCTCAGTTGCTGATGATCACAAGCTTCTTCCTCAGACGATGATGTTGACTAAACAAAAACGATCCCCAAGTCATCCCATTCCAAATCTAAGTCAGATTCTTCCCCTCTTCTATCCACTTTCACCAAGCCTTGCTCTGTAAATCCCTCAAAATCTTCATAGTCACTGCTCTCCCCCACCAATGATCACCACAGTTCGAGGCCATCGATTCACACTTGAAACTTAAAAAATTTGTTGCTCCGTAAGGAAATGTCCAAAATGCACATGGCGTGCTTTGACAGGAAGTGGAAAGAACCTCGAAAATGAGGCTTGTGGTCTCGCGAGATTTCTATTACCATGGTAAACATGGCAGCCTCCACAGTATACACGTGGTTCAGCGGGCGTTACCGGGCGTTCTATGCACAAACACTGTGTGTTTTCAGCGGGCGCTGGCGGGCGCTCTATGCAGAAGAGGGTTAAGGTGTATGTGCAAATAGATTGCTAGAGCTATGAACTTCTTTTTTTTCAGGACAAACGTCTCATCATCATGCTGAGTGACTGTCACCACACGCTGGAGGCTGTCATTCCTCGTATCATCGACAATCTCAACCGCCACGGCTATGTGGAGATGAACAAAGCAGCCAAGGCATGTACAGTGTGACCGACTGAATAATTGCAGTATCTTTTCAATCTGTTTTCGCTGTGGCTCACTTGGCGGTCTTTGTCGTCATAATATGTTTATTATGCTATAGATTTATTTTACTTCACTTTCTTAGATGTGTGTGCACACTTAGTAGAATGACTGCTATAGCCCTTTCTCATTTGTAATAAGGAAGTTAAGCACGAGTATCCTCCCTTTGCTACACCGAGTTCCGGCAAGATGGAAGCAGACATAGAACGCATGAACGTGAAACAATTAAAAGATTTTCTTCGAAAACATGGACAACTTGTCAGTGGAAAAAAAGAAGAATTAGTGCGCAGAGCAAGAGGCACATTTCTGCTGCGAAAAGATGTTGAAGATGCTGTCGATGATGCTGTGGAAATAAATGATGCAGGTCAGTAAACAGTTGACTCCACTGACCACTGCCATATGATATATTATAAATATTTCATATTTGTCAGCATGTGCTTCTTGTGCTTTGGACTCTGTTTATAAATTACATTATTGTCATATGTGTGTGTGTGTGTGTAAAATTTGATCTGCGAGTTAGTAGTTTTGTAATATAAGTAAAAGCAATTATCCCTGATTTCTTATATAAATAAAGTATTCTACATGGCATACAGTACATGAAATTGTTAATATTTAAAAAAAAATTCATAAACTTTATAAAAAAAAAATCAATGTCTGTTTACTTGAGTACCTATGCATTTTTGTAGCGCTATCAAACGTACTTCGAGCAGTCCCCTTTATTATTATTTAATTTAATTTTTTTTTTTTACAAAATGCTGAGTGCTAACTACTAGCATCTATTTCATTGTCATAGTCAGAGTTCCTTTCAAATAATGAGTATGAAGTTAAAAATGATGTAACATGAGATGATATGATTTACAAAAAAAAAATATATATATATATAAAAATTAAAAAAAAGAGAGAGCTATAGGCAACAAGTAGAGGTTTCTAGTACAGTGGAGTCCAGTTAACACGAACTCGCTTAACACGAATTTCCGGTTAACACGAACCGTTTTTGCATTCCCGGCCGACGGCCTTCTTATTCTGTATTAAAATTTCACTGATAACACGAAATGCTTAACACAAAATTTCGCTTAACACGAAGCTGTTTTCGGTTCCCAACCAGAGCAATTTCACTATTATTCACCTGTTTAACACGAACACAGATTCCAGTCTCAAACACCAAAAACCAATTCATGAAAGGGGCACTGCACGTGTCACTCTCGTGCTGTAGTAAACATGACACAGATCAGAACGAACTCGAGCCTGTGATTGGCTGAATAGCCTTCAGTTGTTGTAATCCATCTTCTCATTGGCTAGAGTTTCTGAACTGTATTCATGCATCATTCGTGTACCAACACAACCCAACGCTCCCTCACTTCAGTTAACCACCGATCGTGGCTACCCCCTAGGTAAAAGAGAAGTCGATTACGCTTGAAGTGAAAAAACATTAATGAGATCCACAATTGTCTCTCTACACGGGCTGTCAATAACGCAAGACAGACTTCGATCATGGCGTTCTTTTAAATTACTTTGATCGTGTTGCTTTTACCGATGCGAGATTGTACTTCAGCCCGTGTTGCTTTTACTTTACTATGGATTTTACATTAAATACGTGAGCTGTACACGTCTCCTTGTGTTTTCCTAGTGAGCTGAAGGTAAGGTAAGCATATTTAGTACGATAATATGCACTTTTAACCTCGTACTCATTCATGCACGCATCTCTTACACACGTTTTCCTTGCCGAGAGGGCCGTGATCAATTTTGAGGCCATATTGGTTAACACGAAATACGTTTAACACGAAGTGATTTTCCGTGTCCCCAGAAATTCGTGTTAAGCGGACTCCACTGTAGTTGTTGCTTTTTTTTTTTAATCGCATATTCACATTAAACTAATGCAGGCTGTAAAATAGATACCAACATAATCAATATTATATAATAAAATATTACTAATTATTTATTTGTTAAAAGACTTCTAAGTGTCATTATTATTAGTAATAACACCACAGATGTGTTGTTTAAAACATTTACTGTCAATTTTCATTCATACAGTATTTTTGCTTATTTTACGGATTGGCCACTATTTATCTTGAAAATGAAGTGGTGGTATGGGTGACACCTTCTTTGTCCTGTTGCATCGGGGCGATGGCATTGCTGGACTACTACAGTACTAGTACTACTAATACTAATACTATAGACTAGAGGAAATCTCAAAGTGTGATTAATAAATAAAGCTTCATTAAAGAAGACTAAATAAAGCTTCAGTAAATAAAAACACAAGTAATAATTCAAATAATTTACTAACCGTAAAGAGTTGAAAAGTTCGATTCGGGAAAACAACAAAATGTTCCGAGCAAACAAGTGGATATTTGACCGTGTTATAATCTTGTCGGATCAAACGTAAGCGCTGCTCCCAAGCTCTTTTAAGTTGCTTGTTTGCTGGACAGCTATGTAGCTTGACCATTCTTCCGTCAATAATTTTTCCTCGGTGGTTATGGCAAATAACACAGTAATGTTTTCCACCTCCACATACTTTTGCCGATCTAGCCTTTAATGCTGACGCCATTGTCGAAACAGCAGCCGGAACTCAGTGAGCGTTCTCCTACGCTAAAGAGCAGCGAAAGATATTCCGTACTTGATGAGAAGTGAGACTGTCCTATACATATGTGTGTTTTGTTATTTTAGAGTCTGCTTGATTGTGATGTATGCATGTTTTATGTGTTGATGTTTGTATGGACGCTCGTCAGTTATGCCGCAAAAAATTCCTAATGTTTATGCATATGTCAATAAAGTTTATCTTATCTTATCAAGGGACCGTATTCCCCACAGAGCACAAGTGAGGCGCCAAGCATATTCAGGCACCATCCTTAAACTATAATGGTTGATCTGTACTGTAATGTGTAATGTAGCCATCACAGGACAATAAGCATTTTGTTTTAAATCAGCCTCAGGATGTAATAGGTTTTCAGGCACCATCCTTGAACTATAATGGTTGATCTGTACTGTAATCTGTAATGTAGCCATCACAGGACAATAAGACATTTGTTTTAAATCAGCCTCAGCATGTAATAGGTATTCAGGCACCATCCTTGAACTATAATGGTTGATCTGTACTGTAATGTGTAATGTGGATTTGCACAGATTTCATTCTGACTCTCAGTTTTGAAATGTGTATGTCATGCTGACACAGGTATTTTGAAAGTCAGTCATGGTGACCCTCACTTAAAATTTCTATGGGGAACACTGTGATATCTCAAAAACCATCAGGTTTCATTGCTGCAGCAGACATCACAATTTTCTGAAGATCTGTGATTTTCTTAGGAAAGATTCTTATATTTGACCCATTTAATCCCCAAGACTACGTTTCCCAAATTTTAGACATGTAACTGAACAGATATTTACCAGTTGCAGGAGATGGATCAACTATGATAATTCAAGGGTAGTGCCAGTTGTTTCCTCAAAACACATTACCGATGAAATACTGTTAGGAATAGTGTCTTAGCTAGCCTAATTTCAGCCAAAATTGGTTGTGTACCTATATGGCAGGGGAGGCAACAAGGGACGCTATAACCTAGCCAGTATCTCGAGTAGCCTCCCTTCCACCCCCATCTGGGCACGTGCCTACCGGATTCCCGCCAGTCTGTTTCTTAGCAAGCCGTGAATGGTTGTGTACCTACGCTTCTGCGTCTTGTCTGTGTACGGTGTGACCGGTCGCCTTGTGGCTTGGAGTTCTGCCGTGTTCACTGTACTAGCCTGGGATTACTGTGTTCACTGTGCTAGCTTGGAGTTTACCTTCGTCGGTTTTATGTGTGGGGGCTTCCGCCAGACTTTGTGGTGCTGGGGACTTGGATTACTTCCCGTGTTTCCGCACTAGCCTTGGATTACTGTGTTCACGGTGTTCGCTTGGAGCTACTTCGTGGTGCGGCCTCTACCGTTGGTGGTGCGGGGCTTCGCTTCTGCGACACGGTTGGTCCCCTACGGCCCTTGGTCTGGCCTCCGGCCTCTCCAACATGGTAAGGTAAAACCTTGGTTGTTGCCCGCGACTGGCGCTCAGGGAAGGGAGGTTAGAGCTCCAGGCAACGGCACTGGCCGTGGATTTGGCTTTGGGTACTTAGTCTACCTTTGCTCGCGTACGCTAATCGCATGGCCTCAAAGAGCCATGCTCGCTCTCCTATCATTGTTGACTATGTTTTGCAGTTTGCAAGTCCGCACCTGCACGCTTGTGGGGACTTCCAATGGCCGAGTGATGAGCATGCCGTCTGCCTATTCTGTCCGGCTGGGCCTCCACTCACCCGTGTGTTGTCTACGCCCCTGGCTAGACGAGCAGTGGTTCCAGCTTGGGGTTTCTATCGCCGTGAAAGGCCGACACCAGTCTGAGAGCAGGCACCCGCTAATGATCATACCACCTCCGCGGCTGTGACAGGACGTATTCCCTGGATGTGGTGATCCAGACTGCACGGGATAGACCAGCCCCTACCGATCCTAGGACTTCAGCCGATTTGCACGCCAGCTCGTTAGGTACTGACAGTATCCAGTATGAGTCTGGCCCACAATGTGCATGCACGACCCCGCCTCCCAGCCTCCGGTCCAGACGCGTCTTCTGGAGTACGTCCCTCCATACTGTCGGGACCAGTCCAGAACAGGCGTACATCGTCTCACCCCTAGGGCAGTGTCAAGTACCCTTGAGACGGCTGGACCAGTGACAGTTCGTCAGTGACAGGGAGAGTAGACATACCCGACAGCGAGCTAGGTCGACCCACCTACTTCCCGATTGGACATTCGGGGCTGCACGGGCTTTGCCACACGCATGCCGGCGTAGCACAGGCATACGGCGTCCAACTCGGGGTCAATCCCGGTACCCTGGACAGGACGAGACTTCTGGGCCTTGGGTGCTTGCTCGACACATAGAGTCCTATGAGCCCAGCCACAGCCATTGCTCGCCACGCCTACCCTTCCACTGCGCCACTAATCCGTGGATGTACGGCGCCCCGGCCAAAGTCAGTGACAGGTACCCCGGGACAAGACTGCTGGACCAGTGTGCGCCCGCTTGTCAGCTAGAGAGAGTACAACGAGCCTGCCCAAGAAAGAGAAGGAGTTATCACCCCGCCTAACCCCCGGTTGCACCACGATGCATGGCGTTAGGAGTTCCGAGTGGACACCCGTGCCCCGACCTCCTTCACGCTTATGGGACAGGTCGCCGCAACCTGGGGGATAATCCAACATACATATGGTCCCGGCCTCGGGTCAGTGACAAATACCCTCGGCAGGACGAGAATGCTGGACCAGGGGAAGCTCGCTTCCCATTACGGTTCTACAAGCCGGGCCCGCAGGATGGGTTACCACTCCTAGGACTTCAGCCGAATTTCGCGCCAGCTCATTAAGTACTGAGAGTATCCAGTATGAGTCTGGCCCGCAACGTGCATGCATGACCCGCCTCCCGTCCGCAAGTCCGGACGCGGCTTCTGGAGTACAGCCCTCCAAATCCTCGGCACAATTGCAGCACAGACGTTCGGTGTCTCGCTCCAAGGTTCGTGAAAGGTGCCCACGACCGTACAAGACTGCTGGACTAATGTGCGCCCGCTCATCAGATCAGAGTAAAGGCATGAGCCGGGCTTCCGACGAGATCGCACGCCCCATCTACCCTCCCGTGCGGAGGGGCCACTAGGTGTTAGAAGGACCGAGTTGACTCCCATACCTCGACAAAGGTCGCATTCGCGGGACAGGCCGCCACGACTGCAGACTGCTTCCCGTGACTTGGATGCCAGCCGTCACACTAGGCCTGCCTCCAAGACAGGAGAATGGCCGTCCGAACCCTTGGAAGGTCCACCAAAGTGGTTCCGCCCCAAGGTCAGTGACAAGTACCCTTGCCCTAGGCGAGACTACTGGACCAATGTGCGGCCGCTCACCTTACACGGAGCTTGGAGCCTGGCACGCAGCGAGTTGCTCGCTCCGCCTCCCCACCTGTTTGGCCTCCCGCTTCCTCACGGCCACTAGTATTGGTTTTGTGTGTGTGTGTGCACATGTCACGGTATTTTAGTTGTGTGTACACATTGTAAAGTGCTTACAGCTGGGAGGTAAGTTAAAGCGTTGTATGATAATGATCGTTTATATTCTTATTAGTAGCTTCGGCGGACGACACACGGTCCCTGCCGGGCCCCAGGGCTCTAGGACGAAATTTCTCCAGTCCGGAGACGTCATGCGTCGGCCTGCGGAGACGCCGCTTGACTACGCATGCCCGAGCCTCTACGGGACTTTGCTCCACGCATCGAGGATCGCAGACACCCTCCACTTGCTGTGGTTAGGGAAGTTCCTGGCTTCCCAGTCACCACCAACCATGCTGCGTACCACTCCTCGGTCGACGCCTTGCCTGCTGTCACTTCTTGTGAACTGGTGCTTCGGGATACCTCCTGCGCTGCGGCCTTAACCTCTCGACCGTTTAGGAAGCGACGACAGACACTGCGCGCACTCTGGGCTGTACAAGTTCATCGCCGCTCCGTCCTTCCCCGTGGAGGCCGCCAAGCCTTCGCGCCGCAGTACAGCCTATGGACTTGGCGTCAGCCTGGACCTGTCGGATGTGTTCTGCTTGTCCCCAGGCACCCCATCTCCAGACATTACCTCCGCTTCGCCTAAGGCGATGTGGTCTACCAGTGTCGCACGCTTCCCTGCGGTGTCAACCGCAGCCACTGGGTGTTCACCTGCTTCATGGATGCCGTAGTAGACAAGCCCAGATGGACGTCTTCGTGCTCCACGTCGACCTACCTAGACGATCTTCTCTTGCAGAACCGGTCAGAGGCCTCCTTGGAGAAGGACCGAGATGCTCTTCTAGATCTCCTCGACAGGCTCGGCTTCCTGGTCAACGTGGGCAAGTCTGACCTCACGCCATCGCGCCGCTGTCCGTCTAGGGATGGAATTTCGTGCCGACCTCAACAAAGTGCGGCTTCCGGAGCAGCGAATTCAGAAGTTGGCGAACCTAGCGCGGCAGGTGTCTCAAGAGGGGGCTATCCCCGCCGGAGTGTGACTTCAGCTTCTGGGCCTGGTGAGTATGGCAGCGGACCTACTTCCCCTAGGACGTCTCTACTGCCCTCGCTTCAGCTGCTCCGGCTTCTCCCCTGGCAACCCTCGACGGACGGCCTCGAGTCTCAGGTTCGGGTCTGCCTTCTCCGCTGGGTGGATCCTGACTGGCTCGCGACAGGAGTTCCCCTCTACTCGCCTCCACCCCAGCTGTTCCTTTGCGTCGACGCAAGTCTCTCTACCTGGGGCGCTCACCTGCTACCGATATTCTCCACAGCCTCCGGCGTCTGGCTCCTGGACCTCATGGCCCAGCACATCAACTGGTTGGAGCTGAAAGCGGTCTGGCAAGCCCTCATTGCGTGGGAGTCACATCATCGGCGACACCAGGAGCTTCTCGTCCTCTCAGACAGCACCACAGTAGTCGCCTACATCTAGAAGCAGGGCGGGACGCGGTTCCCCTCCCTATGCTTCCTCCTCTACCAGTGTTCCGATGGTGCGAAGATCGAGGCATCGCTCTTCGAGCGAGAGACATCCCGGGACTTCTGCATGTCCTGCCGACTCCATCGCGCGACGTGGCCAGCTTCTCCACACCTAGTGGGCGTTCCGTCCGGACTTTCTTCGGATGATCTGTGCAGATGAGAGACACCCTTGGTCGACCTCGGGGCGCCGAGGTGGAATCGCCAGCTTCCCCTCTTCGTCTCCCCCATCCCAGACCCGCTAGCCTGAGTGGTCGACACTCTCTCCCTCCCATGGGACGGCCTCGTCGCTTATGCCTAGCCACCTACAGTGCTCGTCCCCAAGGTCCTGCTCAAGCTCATGTTCTGGGTGGCTCCATGCTGCTGGACGTGCTCGTGGATCACTGACCTCCTGAACCTCGCCGCGGGCCCTCTCTGCGGTTCCCCACCCCACGCATGATGCTTAAGCAGCCACGGCGGGCGCGGTACCTTCCGGGCCCCGATCAGCTCCTCCTCCACGCCTAGAGGTGGTGCGACAAGCACTCGCCGCTAGAGGCTTCTCAAGTGCAGTCGCTACAGTCTGCAGACACTCGACCAGGCGAGTTTACGTGGGAAAGTGGCGAGTCCTGTGCGACTATGTGTCGACAAGCGCCTCTCCCCCACGGACCTGATGATCCCACAGCAGGCGGAGTTCTTCCTCTGGCTCTTCACCAACCAGTCACCATTAGGGGCTACCTGGCCATGATAGCGGACACGTACAAAACCCATTTGGGCCGACCGACCCTGGTGACTGCAAGACCTGGCCGACCTTTTGGCCCACTTCGGTCTACACGTCCTGCCTTCGCTCACTGGTGCCGCGATGGGACCTACCCTGGGGGCTAACGTGGCTCGACTCGTACCGCTTCGAACCACTCCAGTAGGCGCGGACGGCCGGCGTGACGCAGACAACCTACTTCCGACTGACCTTTGCCACTGCTTCCAGGGACAGTGAACTGCACGCTCTATCCGCCCTCCCCTCAGGCTTACAGTTCCAGACGGATGGCTCTGTGCAACTGCTGACCGACCCGGCTTCCTAGCCAAGACCCGGTCTCCTTTGGTCGCCCCACAGTTGGTCGCTATTCGGCCCTTGGGGGATTCAGGCCCTGCCCAGGAGACCAGACAGCAGGACCCGGTGAGAGCCTTACGTGTGGACCTGCGCCGGACCAAGTCACTACACAAGGGATGCACCCGCCTATTCCTCCCTCTGCCCCCAGGTAGAAATGACATCTCAGCCCAGACGGTATCCTCCTGGCTCCAATGGGTGATCCGCGCCGCCTACCAGGACCTCTCCCCTGATGCAGCCAAAGGAATGAACATCAGGGCGCACGAGGTCAGAGCCATAGCCGCAAGCCTCGCATTCGACCGCTACTGCACCGTCAAAGGCATTGTGGCGGCCGTGGGCTGGCGAGCGGAGTCGACTTTCACCTAATTCTACCTGAGGGACCTTACCCAGCACGAGAACCTATCGGGTCCTCTCTGGCCTACTGGAAAACATGGCGCTGGTGGGAAACATCGCCGCGGTGCAACACTCCCTCCCGGCACCCTCGGTGCCGTAGGCAATTCTTAGCTGAAATTATCGGGAGGTTGCTCCATGGAGGGTGGGTCTCGGCAGTTTTGTGGGGTTAGGGGCATTATAAGCGGCACCCACCTCCTCTTTGCAATTCTTCCTAACAGTAATGTCATCGGTAATGTGTTTTGAGGAAACAAATGAATTTTTCTCTAAAATGTATTTTTTCAAAAAATACTTACTGATGACATTACTCGAATGACCCTCCCACCTGCCCCGCTTGCCGCTGGTCAGCTAAGCAAACAGACTGGTGGGAATCCGGTGGGCACATGCTCGGATGGGGATGGAAGGGAGGCTACTCAGGATACTGGCTAGGTTATGGCACCCCTTGTTGCCTCCCCTGCCATATAGGTACACAACCAATTTTGGCTGAAATTAGGCTAGCTAAGACACTATTCCTAACAGTAATGTCATCGGTGAGTATTTAAAAAAAAAAAAAATACATTTTAGAGAAAAATTCATAGTACCTTGGCAACCATGATAATTCAAGGGTAGTGCCAGATTAGCTTGGCACCTGATGGCTAATCTGACACTACCCTTGAATTATCATGATCGATCCATCTCTTGCTGTAGTGCATCGGGGTCAAATGGGTTAACTGAGGGAAAACACGTTGCTACTGAGGGAAAAGAAATGATTGGAACAGAGGTGTCTGTAAATGGATAGTTGGTCGAAAAATGCACGTCTTTTCACTTACACAGAGGATTAAAAGCCCAGACATGCGATATCACATGTTATTCTGGGCTTTTCATCCTTTTCATCCTGATACACCCAATGCTTGACATAAATAAAGGCAGTCAACCCTTTCGGTCTAGTTTTTTGACATAAATTTGACTGACAGTTCAAGGGTGGTGCCAGAATAGCTTGGCGCCTCAGGCGCCAAGCTATTCTGGCACCATCCTTGAACTTAAATGTTTGATCTTTGTTTTTTCAAAATACATTACCGATGGCATTACTATCTGGAATACACTCAGTTGCCTATAGATTTCAACCAAAAGTTGTGTAACCCACACAACTGGGGAGGAGACAACGGGGATCCACGCACTGGGGCCCTGGGTTGCCTCCCCTTACTACCCTATCCCAGCATTCGTAGGGCAACCCTGTCAGTTTCACTCATAGCTTGACCGTGGATGGTCAAGTTTTTGCCTTACTCTGTTCGGAATTTTTTCTACCAGAGTTTGATAGTTTTTTTGGCCTTCGACTTTGAGGGTTTTTCATAGCCTTAGACTCTCTACTTCGTTGACTTCTCTCCTACTCGTAGTTTGTGGACTACTGTGTTTGAACTGAGCGCCGTCCGGTTCGGACCGGCTTTGACTTTCAGTGAGCTTCGCCAGTGACCTTGTGGTTGGCTTCCGCACGTGACTTTGTGAACTTGGTAGGAGTACGACTTGACTTTTAGCCTTCGGACGGGTTTATCAGTGACGCTATGGCTACTCCTGTGTTGAAGTCTTGCCGTATTTGCGGTGACTTTCAGTGGCCCTCCGACGCCCATGACGCCTGCTTGCCGTTCTCGGGCTGTTCTTCGGACAGGACTTGTGTCGTGTGTGACGAGTGGATGGAAGACTGGTGGTCGCAGATGTGGGACTTCTACAGGCGCGACTGGCCCTCCCGGCCGCTTCAGTCTCCCCGAAATCCTCCACAGGTAGTCGTCGCTACGTCGGGCACCGCTCCGCTCCATTGTTCGGGCTGTCCGGCCCTCAGGTAAGACCCCTTCTTGCACCATTACCTCACAGGTTTTCCCTCCCCACTCCGAGTCTTCGGAGCAGGGTAGGCGAGTTTCGGATTTGCGCTCCCCACGCTCTGCTTCGGCAGCGCGTGGCTTGAGCCCATTGGGTTTGCTCACCCCCCGCTCTGCTTCGAGCGAGCGGTCTAGGCGAGTGGAACAGTCGTAGGCCACCCCCCGCTCTGGGTCTCCTGAGCGGGTGCGGTTGAAAGAACGTAAGCGTAGTAAGAATGAGAGAAAACGTGCTAGGAGAGGCTCTCTCTCACGCTCCGAGGTGTCGGAGCGTGACTTGAGGCCCTTAGCAGTGCTGCCCCCCCCCCCCCCCCCTTTCAGTTAATTCCGGGCAGGCTGGGCCAGCTTCGCTTTCGTCTCCCCCCCCCCGCCCGGTCTCATCTGGGCGGGCCAGGGGTGACGTTGACACTCGTCCCCCACGCTCCGAGGCGTCTGAGCAGGGGTCGCGTGCTCAGAAATTGTCCCCTCCCCGCTTCGCTTCGCCTGAGCGGGCTTGGCTTGGCGAGACCATAGACAGTTCCCCCCCCCCCCCTCCGCCCCGTTCCAACCAGGCGGGCCCGGTGTGACTCAGACACATGTCCCCTCGCTCAGAGGCGCCTGAGCTGGGGCCGCATGTTCATGAATTGTCCCCTCCCCGTTTCGCTTTTCCTGAGTGGGCTTGGCGTGACTGTCCCCCCCTAGCCCCCCCGCTTCGACCAGGCGGGCATGGTGTGACATCACAGCGCGTCCCCCACGCTTCGAGGCCTTGGAGCGGGGGCCGCATACACGTTTTTTGTCCCCTCCCCGCTCCGCCTTTCCTGAGCAGGCTAGGCGTGACTCGTTACGGTCCCCCCCACCCCGCCTCGTTTTTTCCAGGTGGGCCCGGTGTGACCAGACCGCTACGTCGCTAGTCCGGTTACGTTCGGAGAGTGGCCTCCGACACCAGCGTGCGGAATCTAGCTTAGCTGCTGACCGTCTGTCCTTCGCGGTCCCTCTGTCCCCGTGACGCTCCGCCCGGCGGGCCTCGTGGGTGGCCCCGTCTATCTCTCGCGCGGCGGTGCGGCGCTCTCGGAGCCGGTCGCCCCTTTTTGCGCATTCACGAGATGGACGGTCTAGTTCTTCGGAACCGGATGTCCTCAGCCTTCATCCTACGGATTCGGCTTCGGCCATCTTCCTGCGGGATTCGGCGGTGGGATCCCCTTCCTGCCTATCAGTTCTCGTCGGCCTCCTCCTCCTTGGACATCGTCGGCCCTTTGCTCGGATCGCAGACTATCAGCGCCTTAGAAGACGCCTCCCGGTTTATTGCGAAGTTGCTCCTGCCCGACTTTTGTCCTCCTTCACCCCCGATGAAGAGACAGGCTTCCGCTATGGTCGATGCACAAAGGCACGTCAAGCACCGCAAGTCCCTTCCTCAACCTGCCGGCTTGCGGGACCTCACAGATGCGTTCTCCGACCAATTCCGACAAGACAACTTCGGTGACACGGGATTCTTCTCAGACTCGCGGTGGCCTGCAGGGATTAACTTGAGCTTCCGCCAGGCCTGGTACGCGGGATACTCTCAAGACTTCGCCGTCCCTCTCCCAGTGGTGGATACGGCGGCCCTAGTCCAGGTGGGCGGCCGCAGAATTGTCTTGAAAGCTTGGCCTCGTCCGCTCGACAGGATCACTTCTTTAGTGCGAAATTCGCTGGCGTGCTCAGGGTTACCCAGGCGGTTTTGCAGTGCCTGGAGGGAACTTGGGACCTGGAGGTTCCGTCCCGTCTCCGCGATGTGCAGTCCATCCTGATAGCGGCCAACCGGGCCGCCTACCACTCCTCCACCAACGCCATGGCGGCGGCTGCCAATTGTGATCTTTGGCGACTGGATACCCTTCTGCATCTCTGCGCGGATCTCCCGAAGTCGGTGAAGACCCAGCTTCGACAGGCCCCCCTAGGTGGATCTCAGCTTTTCGGGGACACGTGGCAGTCAGTTAAAGACTCGTCCAAGGACCTGTGGCCCAGACCTGTCTCCACTCCTGCATCGACTCGCTTTCGCGGCCCCCGCCCGGCCGGGGGTCATGCCCGGCGGTCTTCTAGACCCTCCTTGCTTCCAGTCGGTTCGGCTAGAGGTAGGGCTTGCCCTCCTCAGGCCCCTCAGCCCTTCTCCGCCTCTTTGCAGGTCCCCCGTGTGGACCCAGTCCCCACTCGACACCTTTCAGGCGGACACTCTGCGCAGAGAAGTTTCAGCTCTCGAAAAAGCAGCGACGGAGGTGGTTTCGCGTCAGGACTCACCAGCATTTTACAACCATCTCTTTCTCGTTCCCAAACCAGGAGGCAAGTGGCGCCCAGTCATCGACTTGTCAGTGCTAAACAAGTTCGGTTCCGGATGGAGACAGCCAGGATCCTCCGAGCGGCCGTCTGACCGATGGACTTCGCGATCAACCTCGATCTGTCCGACGCCTATCTTCACGTCCCAATTCATCCGTCGTCTTGCAGGTTCCTGCGGTTTGCCTTTGGGGGAGTCGTTTACCAGTTCTGCGCCCTTCCCTTCGGCCTCAACATCAGTCCGTGGGTTTTTACGAGGATCCTCGACGCGGTGATGGCCTACTTCTGCCAACGATCCCTGAGCCCAGCCTCCAATTACTTGGACGACCTACTACTGCGAAATCTGATAGCCTCGGCGCTCCAAGAGGACAGAGACCCTTTCCCTCCTGCGTCGCCTCGGGTTTCTTCTCAATCTGGGCAAATCGGATCTTACCCCCTCTCAGCGTTTTCTACTTCTGGGGATGGAATTCCTGACCGATCTCAATCTAGTCCGCCTGCTTCTGGCCCGGCGGCAGAAGATCGTCGATCTAGCGCTTTCGATGGAGGTAGGGGCCTCCTTCTCAGCCAGGGTCTGGCTTCAATTTCTGGGCCTACTCAGTGTGGCTGCAGACTTGCTTCCCTTGGGCAGGCTTTATGCCCGCCCGTTGCAGCTACATCTCCTACTACACTGGCGTCCTTTGTCGGGTTCCCTTGCGGATCTTGTACCGGTTTCTACTCTGGCTCGTTCACACAGAGGTGGGCGGACATCGCTTGGCTGGCTACGGGCGCGCCTCTTCACTCACCTCCGCCCCGGTGGTCTCTCTGCACCGACGCGAGTCAGGCCGGCTGGTTCGCGCATCTGTTACCGGACTTTGTCTCGGCCTCGGGCCTTTGGCCGCGGGGTTTGGCGGACAAACACATCAACTGGCTGGAGCTGAAGGCAGTTTGGCTGGCCCTCAGTTTCTGGCAGGAGACCTTGACCAACCAGGACGTTCTTGTTCTCTCGGACAACTCGACGGTGGTGGCTTACATACAGAACCAGGGGGGCACACACTCGCCCTCCCTGTGCATTCTGCTTTACCACCTCCTCCTCTGGGGCAGGGACCCGGGCATTACTCTACGGGCTCGCCACATTCCCGGCCACCTGAACGTGATCGCGGACGCCCTGCCCCGCCGCGGACAGCTGCTCCACACGGAGTGGTCCCTACGCCCGGACATCTTTCGCCTGATCTGCTCCCGGTGGGAAACGCCTTTAGTGGACTTGTTTGCCACCAGATGGAATAAACAGTTCCCGGTCTTCGTCTCACCAGTCCCGGACCCGCTCGCCTGGGCGGTAGACGCGCTCTCCATCCCTTGGGACGGTCTGATCGCTTACGCCTATCCCCCGTCAGTCCTCGTTCCGAAGGTTCTGCGGAAGCTTCTGGGTTGCTCCACAGTCCTCTTTTTGGTGGCCCCCTTCAACTGGACCAAGAGCTGGACCACGGAACTACTCGAGCTAGCGACGGACCCGCCGCTGAAGCTTCCTACACCTCTCACGATGCTCAAGCAGCCCCGTGAGCAGCTTTTCCATCCGTGCCCGAAGCGCCTCCTCCTTCACGCCTGGAGGTTGTCCGGTAAGCCCTCGCCGCTAGAGGTTTCTCGGATGCGGCGGTGGCGGCTATTGCAGCAGCTCGCAGACGGTCTACACGGCGGGTATATGAGAGCAAGTGGAGGGTCCTTCAGACCTGGTGCGCCTCCAGAAGTCTCCCTCCCACACATCTAGCCACCCCGGAGCTGGCGGAGTTCTTCCTGTGGCTCTTTGAAGAACATGGCTTAGCACCCGTTACCATCAAAGGATACTGCTCCATGATCGCGGACGCTTACCGCCACCTGGGCCGGCCAGACTCAGGCGCTGGCACGGATCTGACGGACTTGCTGGCACATTTTGAGCTCCGACGACCAGTCTCTCGGTCCTTAGTTTCCCGGTGTGATCTCGTCTGGGTACTAACGCGGCTAAACACGGACCGCTTTGAACCTCTACATTTGGCTAGTTTCTAAGATTTGACCCGGAAAGCATGTTTCTGCTCTCTCTCACCACGGCGTCCCGAGTGAGCGAGCTTCACGCTCTCTCGGTACTTTGCAGTTTCGCTCGGACGGTTCTGCACAGCTTCTCACCGACCCATCCTTTTTGGCCAAGAACCGCCACCCTGCGGCAGCCCCTCAGATGCTGACCGTAAGGCCTCTCCGTGGAACGGACATGGCCCCTGAGTCGCGTCAACAGAACCCGGTGCGGGCGCTTCGGATTTACCTGCGTCGCTCTAAGCCGCGACGCCGGGGGCGCTCTCGCCTCTTCCTCCCACTGTCCGCAGGCAGGCCCGATATCTCGGCCCAGACAGTGTCGTCCTGGCTGCGGTGGGTGATTAAGTCGGCCTACCAGGACCTCTCCCCGGATGGCGATAGACTTCTTCACATCCGGGCGCATGAAGTAAGAGCAGTGGCCACCAGTCTTGCCCTGGAACGCTACTGCTCGGTCAAAGACATTGTTACAGCAGTCGGCTGGCGGGCTGACTCCACCTTCGCCCGCTTTTATCTCAGAGACCTATCCGGCCAACGTGACTCCCTGGCACGGGTGGGCGACATCTCCGCGGCCCAGCACTCCCTCCGCGCGCCCATGGCGTCTTAAGTACGTCATAGCTGAAATCGTCGGGAGTGCTCTCTCTCTCTCTCTCTCTCTCTCTCTCTCTCTCTGGGCCGACGGGTGGTTGGGTTTGTGGTTATAGGAACGGCACCCTCCGCCTGTTTGACATTCTTCCTGATAGTAATGCCATCGGTAATGTATTTTGGAAAAAACAAATGAATTTTTTTTCTAAAATGTATTTTTTGGAAAAATTCTTACCGATGGCATTACTCAGACTGCGCCCCCGCCTGCCCCGCTTGCCTTTTTTTTTGGCTATGTGTGAAACTGACAGGGTCGCCCTACGAATGCCGGGATAGGGTAGTAAGGGAGGCCACCCGGGGCCCCAGTGTATGGATCCCCGGTGTCTCCTCCCCAGTTGTGTGGGTTACACAACTTTTGGCTGAAATCTATAGGCAATTGAGTGTATTCCAGATAGTAATGCCATCGGTAAGTATTTTTCAAAAAATACATTTTAGAAAAAAAATTCATATCTCCTAATCTGTTATGCAGCCTTCATATGGCAATAAGCCGATTTTTAAAAAATCAGCTTTAGAATGTAATGGAGTAATCCACTGTTCTCATCAAAACATTTGCAATTTTGACCTACCTCTGTTTTCTGAATGTTGTTTTCTTCTTATATTCCAAATGGTTCATTTTATTTACTGTTATGTTCTCAAATAGTTGCAGGATTTCTAGTATCCTAAGGTTTTTATCGGCATAAATACTATATGTTAGCCCCTATACCCTAGCCAAATTTCAGATTTTTTATCATCAGCAAGTTTGATGACCATTTCAATTTGGTTTATGTTAGGCTGAGAGGCTAATACATTAATGACTATATATAATGAGGAATTGAAATATGTATTTATTGTAGGCCGCTCGAAGTACATACACAGAACTGGACAAGAAGCTGTTTGACAGTTATATCGAGCAGAAATCCGACCCGATCATTGGGGCCATGGAGCCTTCCATGTATCGCGGGGGATTCAGCTGGAAAACCTGCCCCACCCCTGTTGGTGAGTTCTGTTCACTTATCGATCACCCCCGTGAGCATGCAAGCTATTCTGGCATAACCCTTAAATTATTGGTGCCAAGCTATTCTGGCACAAACCTTAACTCATTTGGGACGTGCCGCCTCCGGATACGTGTACTGATGTTCTCTGGCATCCCTTTGACGTATTGTTTTTTCAAAACCCTTACCGATGGCATTACTATATGGAAGATAGCCCTTAGCCTACTGATTTCAGCCTAAGCATTTGTTGTGTATCCTGCACAACTGGGGAGGAGTCACTGGGGATCCATGCCTAGGAGCCCTGGGTGGCCTCCCCTTCCCTCCCTATCCGGTCACGTGCTGAGCGGAAGCCCGCCAGTTTTACCCTTACTTCGACCGTGTTCGGTTGTGTTTTGGCCTTCTGGAATTCCTTCGGCTGTGTATGGTCCTGACGTGGGCTCGGACTTTCTTGGTGGCTCCTACCTTGGATTCGTTTACGTTTGGCACCGGACTAGTGTGCTGGGTTTATTTTGGTGCTTCCTTTGGATAACCTGTGCTTTCCTTGATGTAAAGTGCCTTTGGCTTTACCTAGCCCCTTTGCGGTATGGCGAGTGCACGGATGAAGACCTGCCTCCGGTGCGGGGACTTTTAGTGGCCCACGGACGCCCATGAGGTGTGCTTCCTGTGCTCGGGCTGTGCTTCCGGGTTGATGTGCGAGACCTGTGCCACTTGGAGGGAGGAGCGTTGGTCTCAGCTCTGGGACTTCTACCAGCGAGAGTGACCTTCCCGGCCCATGCAGCTCGGATGTTGTCGGCTCGTCTTGCTCCCCTGCATTTCATCGTTCAGGCCTTACCGCCCTCACAGTCTTGCGACAAAGTCTGAGCCACCAACTTGCCGCAAGTTCAAACCACAGCTGGTAAATATTGCGGAAGTAAGGCGCACAACTGAAACCAACCATGCCATATACCATGGCACTGTCGGAGTAGACAGACTGATGAACAGCCCTCTCCCATTTGCCAAAGGGCATACAGCAAACGTAGGAAGGGCCATACATACACTCATGGCATTATCTATGCATGTTAATGTAACAGAGAAATAGAGTTCACCATTGATGTGTGATGTGAGTGATACTGACAGTTCGTAATCACAGTCTATAGAAGAGCATCCCCCTTCCTGGTTATCGACGTAAATAACGAAAAGTATAAGCAGGATTCAAGGGTTTAAGGAAAAATTTAGAAGTAAATGTACTGGCATATACGTCTGTATCCCTTTAGCTGAAATATGCCGACGGCAGTTTCAAATACACTTGTTTGTTAAATCTCAAGACCGATGTATTGTTATGTTTCACAACTGCACAACTTTTTAGTCTGAAATATTGTACTTGTGGGCGAAGTCTTTCCATTTTATTTCCAGAAGAAGCTTAAGTTGAGACGTATTTATTTATTTTGCCCTTTTGTCTGGCCACTTTCTCTTTGTTTTACACTTTTTAATCAGCTTGCATAGCTCAGTCTACAATTTTACAATAAATTTCAAGGTCTGCCTGTAAAATAAAGATTGTAAAATAGTTAGCGGAGAGAGGAGAAAAGTGTGCAGCGAGGTTTTTAGCTCAAGAGGACCAATCACCCGGTTGGTTGGTATCAGTCTCTTCACCTCCCATGATGTCTTCATAAGTACTGAACTGAAAAATCAACTCAGTCTGAGGAACACAGCTGCATATTTCTAGATGCAATAACTGTGAATTGAAATGAACCCTCATCAGAATTACTCATGTGCCTCGTTCATTTCAGAAAGCTTTCCTGCTTTGTACAAGGCAGACGCAGATTCAACAGCAATGATTCTCTCACTATAGCGAGCACAGCTGTAAATTCTGGCACAAATATAACAAACGCCCCCTCTATACCTGCTTATGAGAATCTATGCTGTTTAAATGTGGAAGGTGGTGTCTGTCCGTCAGGCAAGCATTAGTTTCATTAAGCTTGCTTTGGTGAGACCGCTGGTGTTTATGTTAGCTGTCAAGTGTGGAGGGGGCACCTGTTGGGGAGGAGAGGGGTACGTTTCCCCACTCATCCAGCTTCAGTACTTTGTCGCTAGACTGCTCAGGTAAGTCCCTTTCTTCCGTGCGTGGCTTGCGGCCCCCACCCCCCCCCCCCCCCCACTCCGAGTCTTCCGAGAGGGGCCGGCGAGCTTCGGAGACACTCCACCCCCCCCCCCCTCCCCCCTGTTCCGAGTCTGCCCATCGGGGCCGGCGAGCCTTGGAGTCGCTGCCCTCTTGCCCCGATTCGTCCGGGCGGGGCCGGCGAGCCCTAGATACACTCCCCCCCCCCCCCCTTTCTGATTCGTTCGAACTGGGCCGGCGAGCCTTTCCCACACACACACCCCCCCCCCCCCCCCCCCCCCCCCGCCACCCCACTTCGATTCGTCTGAGCCGTAGATTCGCTGCCCCCCCCCCCCCACCACCCCCCCCCCCCCCCCGCCCCTCCCGCTCCGTTATATCCGAGCGTGGTCTGCAGTGCCCGCAGTCCCCTCACCGTCCGCTCGTCCCAGACGACCCCTGGATCCTCTTGACCGTTACCAAGGGCCTCCAGATCTCGTTTCAGTCCCCTCCTCCTCTGCGGTGGTCCCCCCTCTGGACCCCGGTACCAGGCGACCCGCTCAAGGCACAAGCCCTTCTTGGAGAGGTGGGTGCCCTGCTCCGCAAAGCGGCCTTCGAGGTAGTCTCCCGATGCGACTCCCCGGCCTTCTACAGCCATCTGTTCGTCGTCCCCAAGCCCAGTGGCAAGTGGCGTCTGGTCATCGACCTGTCGGCGCTAAACAGGTACATTTCAGCGCCGCACTTTCGGATGGAGATGGCCAGGGTCCTTCGGTCAGCATTCCAGCCTATGAACTTCGTGATAAGCCTCGATTTGGCGGACGCTTATCTTCATGTTCCCATTCACCTGGCCTCCCGCTGGTATATTCCTGCTCTTGTGAAAGAGATTGAACTTTGTATTTCCTCTGTGAAAAAAATAGATGCTGTGCAACAAACTGAAGCTCAACGACGGCAAGACGGAATCACTTTGCGCTGGTTCCGACCACTCCCTTAGTCAGGTCCCACCAGGGACCTTGCTCGTGGTTGGCGACAGTGAAATAACTTTTAGCCAGTCTGTACGTAATCTGGGAGTTCAGTTCGACTGCAGTATGTCCATGCACCATCACATTACTAATGTGTGCAGGACGGCGAACTTCCAGCTGCGAAGAATCAGCTCCATTAGACCATTCATCACCTGGTCCGCTACTGTTCAACTTATTTGCTCCCTTGTCCTTAGCCGCTTAGACTATTGTAACTCCCTCCTGGCAGGTGTCCCTCAGAAAGAATTCTCCCGTCTGCAGACAGTCCTCAACAATGCTGCCAGACTTGCTTTTGGCAAATCTAAAATGGACCATGTAACCCCCCTACTTCAGGAATTGCACTGGCTACGGTTTGGAGTCGAGTACAAGATTGCTGTCCTGGCTTTTCGCTGCTTTGATGGATCCCTACCTCCATACCTCTCATCCCTCCTCAACATCTATCAGCCCTCCTGTTCCCTTTGTTCCTGCTCTGAGAAGCATTTCCGTGTCCCAAGCTTCTCCTCCAAGCGGTTTGGCTGCTGGTCATTCCAGTATCAAGCCCCTGTTGTCTGGAACACCCTTCCCCAACACCTCCGGAATGCTGAAAACATTGACGTCTCTAAGACCCAACTTAAAACCTACTTCTTTCAGCTTGCGTACCATTAATCCACAGATTGTGTGTGATAATGGTCTGGTCTGCATCTGCATACATATTTCTGTGGCTTATGATGCCTCACTTAGCACCATCATGGTGGCATTTATTACCTTGGTCTTCCTTTTGTTGACCGTGTAGCACCACCTTGGTGGCTTTGATCTTTACATCCTTAGTTTATTGACCATTTGGTGGCTTGGACGATCACAGGTCATCCATTTGTTGACCATGTAGCACCATCGCGGTTGTGCTGATCTTGGGTCTTCCTTCTGTTGACTTTATAGCACCATCATGGTGGTTTTGATCTTAGGGCCTCCTTTTGCTGACCGTTTAGCACCCTCGTGGTAGCCTTGATCTTAGGTCTTCCCTTTGTTGATCGTGTAGCACCATCGTGGTGGCGCATCAGTATCATCAAAATGCGTTTAACTTGTGATTGTGAAATGGTTTTGTTATGTGTGTTTTAGTTGTATGTGTGTGCGTAAATTAAATTTTTTTAAAGGTAGCGAGATTCTGCATAATTATATACATTTTTTTGTAACGCGCTTAGAGCCTACTGCTCCTGGGGATTCAGCACTGTATAAATGCTCTTTATTATTATTATTATCATTATCTGCGCTTTGCCTTTCGCGGGGTGGTGTACCAGTTTTGGGCGCTCCCCTTCGGCCTCAGCATCAGCCCCTGGGTCTTCACAAGGCTCCTCAAGGCGGTGGTGGCCCGGTTCCGGCGGCGGTCCTTGAGCCCGGCCTCCAATTACCTGGACGATCTGCTTCTTCACAACCAGATCGCCCCGGCCCTGGAGGAGGACAGGGACACGCTACCTACCCTTCTCCGCTGTCTTGCGTTTCTGGTCAATGCGGGCAAGTCGGACCTCACGCCGTCGCGCAGTTTCCTCCACTTAGGCATGGAATTCCTGACCGACCTCAACCTGGTGTGGCTCCCAGTAGCCCGGCGGCAGAAGATAGCCAACCTCGCTCTTCAGATGATACGAGGGGACTCGTTCCGGCCAGGGTCTGGTTACAGCTCCTGGGACTCCTCAGTGCAGTGGCAGATGTTGCCCCTCGGCAGACTCTACGACCGCCTCGCTGCAGCTACAACTTCTACTGCACTGGTGCCCGTCCTCCAGCAGTCTAGCAGATCCGGTCCCAGTTCTTCCGCTGGTCCGTCTCCACCTCCAGCAGTGGACGGACCTGTCCTGGTTAGCGACGGGCGTACCCCTCCACTCCACTCTGCCCCGGTGGTCCATCTGCACCGACGCGAGCCAGTCGGGTTGGGGGGCGCACCTGTTACTGGACTTTGTCTCAGCCTCGGGTCTCTGGCCCGGGATCTCGCAGACAGGCATATCAACTGGCTGGAATTGAAGGCGGTGTGTTTAGCCCTCAGCGCCTGGCAGGAGCATCTGGGGCACCAAGAGATCCTAGTGCTCTCGGACAACACGACGGTAGTAGCCTACATACAGAACCAGGGGGACACTCGCACGCCCCGCTGTGCAACCTCCTGTACCAGATCCTTCTGTGGTGCAGGGACCGTGGCATTGCTCTCCGAGCCCGCCACATCCCGGGCCGCCTGAATGTCCTCGCGGGCTCCCTCTCCCATACCCCCAGGCACCCCCTCGGAGACTACTCAAGCCACAGTCTTCAAACTTGGCCCAAGGATACTTTGTGGCAAGACATAAACATACTAATTTGAGTGACCTCTACAAAGGTCAAGATCACAAGGGATCAGGAAATGGGTCAAAAATAGCTATATTGACATAATTTATTTTTTTCTCAAATACTCTTCACAACTTCAAACCCAAACTTGGTACAAAGATACCTGACGGTAAGACCTTTCTATGGATACTAATTTGGTTGATCCCTCGGAGAGGTCAAGTGTCCCAAGAGCTCAGGAAATAGACCCAAAATAGCCATATTTTGACAAAAAGATGTTTTTTTTTTCTCAAGTACTATTCACAACTTTAAACCCAAACTTGCTATAGAGATACCTGATGGTATGACCTATCTATGCATACTAATTTAGATGACCCCTCAGAAAGGTCATGGGCCACAAGAGCTCAGGAAATAGGTCCAAAATAGCCATATTTTGAGAAAAGATGTTTTGCTGGTGCAGAAGCCAGCCCTTTGCGTATTGTCATAAAGGTCAGACATGTAATTCGGTCGTACACGTGAGCCAAAATGGCTTTGCCTTTCTTGTTTTTCTTTGTATTGTGTCAATCATGATTGCAGGTGTGCGCAGGTACCTGAAGGAGAATCTGATGAGTATGATAGAGGTGCATGCTGAGGTGAGATCTTTGTCAAATTAGTGGGTGGGTGTGTGTGTGTGTGTGTGTGTGTGTGTGTGTGTGTGTGTGGTGTGTGCGTGTATGCATGTGTGTGTGTGTGTATGCGTGCATGTGTGTGTGTGGCAGCATCAGTCCTGGAGACTGACTCAGTTGTTTCAAAATCCCAGAAAGCTGAATTTCAGCTTTTTGGTTCTGACAGAACAGCCCTTCATTCAGCCTGTTCCATCTGCAAGAGGCATAAATTCTCATGAGCCCCTGCCTCCGCAATTTATGTCTCTTGCTGGCCTTGGATAATTCTTTGCGCATAGTTAACGCATGGACCGTTTTCCATTATTTCAATTTTTTGCATTGGCATCTATGTAAGTCACACTTATGAAGAAAGGAAATGTGGAGAGAGTTTGTTCCCAATGTTTCAGGTGTTCAGCATCTCTCCCAAGTTTGTGGGGCGAGTGATGGGTAAAGTCACAGAATCAGTGGTGGAGGAGGTGACAAGACTGATTCACTGCATTGACAGTTTTGGAGCCAACGGAGCTTTACAGGTGAGCTTTTCTAACACACCACTCTTGAACAGTCATGTCGCGTCTCCACATAGCTATGCGACAGTGGTGCATTAGGCGACAGCAGAAATGTAGCTGAGCAGCAGGCGGACAATCACTTAGTGTGTTTCTACGTGGCGGCATTGCACCCATGTGTAAGTTGTTTACAATTGTTAAGATTTGTTGTTGCGTACTGAGAGCCATGCTCCCTTCACAAGGGAATAGTAGCTGAATCACTGTCAACTCACTCCATGGAGCAATCCAATTTGTTTCCTCAAAAACATTACCGATGTCATTACTACCATGGAACAACCTATAGCTAGCGTAATTTTAGCCCAAAAACTTACGATGTGTACCTTTAGGGCCAGGGGAACCCACCAGGGGTGCCGTGACCTGGTACCAGGGTAGCCTCCCTTCCCACCCGTTACGGGTAACAGCCCGAGCAGCCAAGCCACACCAGTTCTTTCCTTTAGCTTGCAGCGTATAGACGTGTTTGCTTAGCCCTCTGCTGTGCTTCTACGGCTGTGTATGGTTTAAGCTGTACTTGAATATCTTCGTCATTGAAATTCGTTCCCGGCCTGTGCTTTCGCCTTGCCTTGGAACTTTCTCACCTTGTGTGTACCGATGGCTGTGTATGGTTCAAGAGTACTTGGACTTTCGACAGTGAGCTTCGTTCCCGGTCTGTGCTTCGCCTTGCCTTGGAACTTTTTGACCTTGTGTGTACCGTCGGCTGTGTATGGTTCAAGAGTACTTGGACTTTCGACAGTGAGCTTCATTCCCGGCCTGTGCCTTCGCCTTGCCTTGGAACTTTCTGGCCTTGTGTGTACCGACGGCTGTGTATGGTTCAAGAATTTTGGACTTTCGACGGTGAACTTCATTCCCGGCCGGTGCTTCGCCTTGCCTCGGAACTTCTGGCCTTGTGTGTGCCGACGGCTGTGTATGGTTCAGAGTACTTGGTCTTTCGTCAGTGGACCTCGTTCCTGGCCTATGCTGTCGCCTTGCCTTGGAACTTTTCTGTAGCGTAGGGTCGTGTTCTTAGACCTCTACTGTGCTACCTAACGGCTGTGTTGGTTCTTGGAGCCCTTGGACTTCGTTAGCGTGGCTTCGTTCCCGGCCTGTGCGTCGCCTTCTGTGACTTTAGGAGTGAGTGTCACGGGTGCTTCTTGCGTCGCTGCCGGAAGATAGGTCCCTGGGCCGTGGGGCCGGCCTTCATCCCTCGTGGGAGCGCTGTCCTGCACCGGTTTCGGCTTGAGAGATTTACGTCGGCTTCGCCGGTCAAGTTCGCCGGTTGGACGGCCGGGACCTTCGTCGCGGACCCAGCCTTCCTCTTCCTGGATGCTTCTGGGCCTCTGCCGCGTGGGCGCTTCTTCTTCTTCTTTGACTACAGGTGCTACCTTCCCCTGTCCCTTGCGAGATGTCCAGGTAAGGTCTCGATGTTTGCCAGCGCCGCGCCTCTGGCGGCGTGCGCCGGCATCCTTTGCTATATCGTTGCTTGTTATTAAGAAAGCGATATTGCTCAGAACAGGATAGTGGAGAAGGGTGGAAGTGTGCGCGGTTTTTCAGCACCGCTGTAAGATGGCCTTAGTCGCCTGCTTGGCGTTAAACCCAAATAACTACCTAACTAGTTTCGGGGAATGTGGCCTTCTACTAGGACCAGTCGCTTCGTTGTTTCACTCTATGTTGCAGTGCTCAAGCCCGCATCTGCACACCATGTGGCGACTTGCAGTGGCCGAGTTACAAGCATGCGATCTACCTCCCCGGCGCTGGCTACGCTTCGGGACCCTCCCATGATGTCTGCGCTCTGGGTAGAGGACCTTGGGACACCCAGCTTCGGAGCCTATGGCGTGACAGTCCGCCCGCCCCCGCAAGCATGCTTCAGCCCTGGATTCAGCAGGAACACACTTCGCTGCTGTTGGGGGATGGCATACAAGGCTCCCCCCTTGCGCACCCACTCTCTCGAGTCAGGTCTGCAGCGTGTCCGCTCGCCCCGCTCTGCGGAAAACAAACCCCACCACTCTACTTGGGGGACACCTTGATCCCCCCTTGCGCACCAGCTCGCTAGCTCGCCCCGCCTTGTGGAACCCAAGCCTCACAAGACCTCTGGCAGAACTGAACGCCGCTTCTCTCCGCTTGCGACTCCGGGTTCGCGACCGCCTGGATTCAGCTCCTCGCCTCTCGCCTGCGTACGCCCCTCGGACTTCGGCGTCCTGCTCCGGACCCGCAGCCCTGTGTCTTCGGTTCTCGCCTCCTCTTCGCTCGCCGCTTCAGCTTCGCGGACGTCTCGCCCTCCTCGTCGGTCTTCCCCTCGGGCTTCGCTGGTTCTTCTTACAGTCGCCACCCCTTCCGGTCGGTGTCCTACTGGGTCGTCCATGCTGCTCGCCCTCCGGCCTCGTCTTTCCCCCTCATCTTCCCCGGCACCCTTTCCCCACCCTCCCCGCTCCTCTCCCCTTTGCGCCGTTGGCCACGTGCTCCGCCCTCCTTCGTATGGACGCTCCACTCGTCGGTCTCGCCACCCGCGCCTTCTCTGCCGCTCGCCCTGTCTGACGGTGGCTTCCGCCTCTCCAGCTCCTGGTGCGTCGGCCTCCTGCTCCTCCCGTCGATGTGGATAGCAGCCTTCGGCTCGCTCCGGCGGATTCCGACTCGGCTCCCTCCTTCCGTTCAGCCTCCGCGCGCTCTTCTACGCCCTTGACCCTGCGTCCAGGACGCCCAGAATGGAGACCCTTCCCTCGCTCGCCGCGCCGCGCCTCTACTGTCTCGCATCTTCCTCGAGCCCGGACACCTTCCCCGTCGCCCGCTTGGGCGTGGCTCTTCCCCCTAGAGGTTCAAGGGTTCGTGTCACCTTCTTCTTCCCTGCAGCAGGATTCAGGCTCCGACGCGAGATCTTCATCACCGTCTTTCGCCGGCCGGTGGATTGGACATCGCCTTTCAGCGCAGCTGGATGCCGGACATGCACAGGCCTTGCTTCTGCCCTCCCCGCAGTGGATCCTGCCACTCAGCAGCAGCTGGTGGACTTCGCGCCTCACGCCGTTGCTTCCTCCCTGTCGGATTCGGACGGCGTTCCCCTCCGCAGCGCTCTTGTCTGTGCTGGATCCCTCGTCTTGGCCAAGCAAGCGCTCGTCTACCTGGAGCTGGCTCTTCTACTTCTCGCCGCTGTTAGGGCCCCTTCTCGCTCTGGCTGTGGAGAAGAAGTCCTGCCTTCCGAGCGGCGTGTCAACGCTTAGGTCTTCGATGCTCCGATACCACGCCCTGCTGTGCTCGTCGTCTGCCCCTACCTCCCGCTGGACCTGCGTAGACAGCTGCGACAGGCTCCGCACAGCATCCCCTCCTCTTCGGTCCTGGCAGTCGGTGAAGGACGCGTTGAGATTCTTAGTCGGCCCGCCTCACCTCCTCCCGCTTCCAGCCACCCGTGAGGTCCTGGGTCGCGCCCTGTGGATCGCCGGACCCACCCAACACCCGCCCTACCGGCGTCGCTGCCCTCCCCCGCCCGTCTCCGCCGCCCGCCGCGCCCGCCCACCCCCCGACCTCGCCTCTGCCCCCGCCTGGCTTTGCACGGCCTCAGGCGGCGTCCGACCTCGACTTTCAGCTGGGCACGAGTTCCTAGCGGCCCCTCCCTTCCTTGGAGACTGCCTGAGCCTTCGCGCCGAGTTCCTCCCTTGGGCTTCTTTGTCAGCCGGGATCTAGCGGACGCCTACACTCTCGTTCCCGGGCTTCTGGTTCCCAGACGCTTCTGCGCTTCGCATCGACGGTGACCTTACCGTTCCGCCGTCGCCCGCAGCCTCCGCTGGGTCTTCGCCTGTCCCTTGGTCGGCGTCTTCGCCACGGCCAGGCGAACTTCGTCAAGCTCTCCTCGAACTACGTCGACGATCTGCTCCAGCGCCTCCAGTCGGCACCCTCCCGGGAACAGCGACGAGACGCCTTCTGGCCTCCTCGACACCTGCGGCTTCGTAGTCTTTAGGCAAACTCGGATCTCGCTCTGTCCCGCCGCTTCGCACGCTGTGGTTGGAGTTCCTGACGGATCTCGTTGGGTGTGACTCCCGGAACCGAGGATCTGGAAGTTGGCGAACCTGGCTCGTCTTGGTGCACAGCAGGAGACAGTCTCTGCCAGACCCTGTTTGCAGCTCTCTGGCCTAGTGAGCACCGCTGCAGATCTCCTTCGCAGGCGCCCTCGACCGGAGACATCGAGGCTCCCTTTCCGGCTCCTCCCTTGCTCGTTCCACTCCCCCGCCGCTAGGTGGTCCCTGCCTGGCTTGCGCCTGGAGTCCCTCTCCTTCGCCTCCCCCCCCCCCCCCCCCCCCCCAGTTGTCCCTTGCGTCGACGCCAGCCGTTCCGGCTGGGGTGCACTCCTGCTGCCGACGTGCCACGGCTTCTGGTAGCTGTCCACCGGTCCTTGCGGTCTAGCCTTCAATTGGTTGGAGTTACAGGCGATACGGCAGCTCCCCTCCCTTGGAAACCAACTCTCGGACATCAGGACCTGATCGTCGTTCCGACGAATCCGCTGGTGTGTCCTACGTACAGAAGCAGGACGGGACCTGCTCCCCTTCCTCTGCCTTCTTCTTACCAGCGCCTCCATTGGTGCAAGGATCGCCGCGTCTCTCCCCGAGCGAGATACTTCACGGCCACCTGCTTGTCCTTGCGGGCTCACCCTTCTGGCACGGTCTGCGTCTCCGCGCCAAGTGAGAAGAAAGAGGAAGAGGCGCTTCGCCCGGACGTCGCCCAGATGATCTGCGCCCCTCCCCTCTTCGTTCTTCGTGACAGGGTGGTACCTTCAGCTCCCCCCTCCTCGGTTACCCCATCCCAGAACCCCTAGCCTGGGCGGCCATTGCGCTCCCCCTTCCCTGGGACGGCCCCTGCGCTTCCGCTTACCCTCCCTCAGTCCTTGTCCACAAGGTGCTTCTCTAGCGCAGGGATGCTACGCGATCCTGTTGCTGGGGGCGCCGTTCTGCTGGACCAGATCCTGCGCCACCGACCTTCTGACCCTGGCCACGGGCCCCTCACTCCGGCTTCGCGCTCCTCGCACGATGCTCTAGCTACTGCGCCAGGCGCTCTACTTCCGTGCTCTGGGAGACTCCTGCTACACGCTTGGAGACTGGATGGCAAGCCCTCGCCGCTGGAGTTCTCGAGTGAGGCAGTGACAGCTGTTGCTTCAGGCCGTGGACCCTCGACCCTGCGTGTCTACGAGGAAAGGTGGAGAGTACTGGGAGCTAGGTGCGACCTCCGTCGCCTCTCCACTACCGATCTGACTTCCCCACCGCTGGCTGAGTTCTTCCTGGCTTCCACTGAACAGCACTTGACACCGATCACCTCAGGGGCTATCTCACTATGATCGCCGACGCTTTCCGGCACCCGGGCCGAGCGGAACCCGACAGTGTAAGGTCCTCGCCGACCTTATGGCCCTCTTCGGCACACAGCGACCTGCCCTCCGCTCCCTGATCCCTCGCTGGGATTTACCCTGGATACTCTTCTGGATGAACGCTAGCGTTTCGAGCCGCTTCCCCTAGCAAGTGTGGCCGACGCTACGCGAAGACTTGCTTCTGCTCGCCGTAGCCACAGCCTCCAGAATGAGTGAGCTGCCCGCGCCTTCTGCGCCCCCGCCTGCCTGTAGTGCAGGTCGGATGACCCCGTGCAGCTACTAACGGACCCGGCCTTCTTGGCCCTGAACCAGTCCCCGCTGACGGCCCCACAGGTGATCACTGTGCGATCGCTTACGCCGATCGACTCCTACGAGGAAGTCGGACAACAGGACCCGGTGAGAGCCTTACGTGTGTACCTACACCGTACCAAGCCGCTCCGCCAGGGATGCACCCGCCTCTTTTTGTTTTCTCTGTCCCCAGGTAGACAAGACATCTCAGCCCAGACAATCTTCCTGGCTAGATGGGTGATGCGCTCCGCCTACCAGGACCTCTGCCCCGATGCTGCCAAGCGGCTACTCTTCCGGGCCCACGAGGTCAGAGCCATGGCTGCTAGCATCACGTTGACCGCTACTGCGCTGTCCGAGACACTCTGGCTGCTGTAGGCTGGCGGACCAAGTCGACCTTCACCCGGTTCTACCTCCGTAACCTGGTTGGCCAGTGAGACAACCTGGCCCTGGTGGGGGACATCGCGGTGGCGCAACACTCCCTCCTGGCACCTTTGGTGCCGTTGGTAACCCTTTAGCTAAAATTATCGGGAGGTGGCGCCGGGGAGGACGGTGCTGGCTGGCTCAGTCAGGCACTGGGTTATGCGGCACCCTCCTTCTCTTCGCGATTCTCCATGGTAGTAATGACATCGGTAATGTTTTTGAGGAAACAAATTAATTTTTCTCTAAAATGTATTTTTTTGTAAAATACTTACCAATGTCATTACTCGGATGGCCCTCCCACCTGCCCCGCTTGCCGCTCACCAGCTAAACGAAAGAACTGGTGTGGCTTGGCTGCTCGGGCTGTTACCCGTAACAGGTGGGAAGGGAGGCTACCCGGGTACCAGGTCACGGCACCCCTGGTGGCCTCCCCTGGCCCTAAAGGTACACATCGTAAGTTTTTGGGCTAAAATTACGCTAGCTATAGGTTGTTCCATGGTAGTAATGACATCGGTAAGTATTTTTCGAAAAAATACATTTTAGAGAAAAATTAATTTTGTTGCGCCACTGTTGCCCGTCTCTTTGTTCATACGCAAACACTCTTTCTTTCTCTCTCTGTTTTCAATTTGTGTTGCTGTCACCACCTCTTTCGTGGAAAGAAAATCTCCTTCAGGGTCGAGCTATGTCTTTTTGTAATGTACCAGGCAAGTATAGTGACGGCATGGGATCCCTATTGTTTGATACTTTACCCCTTCACTGCATGTGGCTGCGGACTGTTTTGGGGAAAGCAATGTAAATTTAATGTCAGAGATACCCAGCCCAGCCTTCGAAGTAACAAGGACACAAAATGGTTTCAGCAAGAGGCATAGATCCTCATGAGCCCCCGCATCTGTGGGGGCTCATTAGGATCTAGACCTCTTGCGGTTGGGTGGTGTTCGGTTTTTCTCGGCAGTGAACGGGGATCTGTCTCATACTTTTGGATTGTCTTGACATTTTCTCAGCAGCGACAGGGTAAAAGTGGCATCGTTCACCAGTGGTTGATATTTTCTCCCTTGTTTTTCAGGCTCGTCTGGAGTTGCGCGCACTGCAAGAAACCGTTGCTCTCTACTCCAGCAGCCGCACTGAGTAAGTGCCGTGCTTCCAGGACTTTGCACTTTATATCATATCTGCAGTATCACTCATGTACGGATCATTGCTGTTCAAGTCATGCAGCCAATTAACAGCTAGAATACAGTGAATTTCATCATCAATTAACCCAGACATGAGACTTTTCCGTATTTATACGGAATTCCGTTTTTTTTAAGGTCTCAGTGACAGAATAATCACTGTGTAATCTGTAAAATTATAAGTTCTTGTCCAACATATTAACACTTTAAAGGCACTAGGAGAGGCCAGATTTGTGTCTCAGAATGCAGGAAATGTGTTGGCGGCCGGGGCTCCGCCCCAGACCCCGCTGGGGGAGCTTACAGAGCTCCCCCAGACCCCCTAGACCGCAAGGTGCTTCGTCCCTTCGGGCCTCGCAATGCGTGACTCCGAAAAAAAGTTTCAGTATTTTTCAACTTTCTGTGGTCTCATGTCTGATTAACCCCTTCCCTGTGAGGAAAATGCAAACACCACCCACCTGCAAGAGGCAAAGAACCTCATGAGCCCCTGCATTCGCAGGGGCTCATGAAGTTCTTTGCCTCTTGCTGGCCCATTTTCTTTGGATGAATGGGGTCATATTGCTTTAAATTTGCATCGTTTCACAAACTTAATTTTCATCCTCCGGCAGTTATGGGGTTAAAACACAGTATCAGGTAAACATTTGGATTAAGAAAACAGCCTGTGAGTGTTGGTACTGATAGTACTAGACTTTTGTTCAACTCTGTTATGATTGAAGTCTGTTGTGCTTGATAGTAATACATGTATGCTTTATTTGCTCCAGCAAATGTTTCAAGGAAGTCAATGCACACATACCAGCGCTGTCCAAGGAAGGCAACCAGTGAGTACTCCGTTATTCAAATATTTAATTACATTTTAATTACAGTGAACTTCAGATATAATAGAATGCCAGGACACCCAAATTTATTTGTTGGTATATCCAAAGTTTTTATGAGCAAAATATTTTATAGTGTTGTCAGAACCTTTGAAAAAAAGTAATATCCAGCTTTGCTTATATCCCGACTTTGCTAATAAAACCATTTACACTAATGGATTAATTGCAGTCTCCATTTTTATGCTGGCCTGAGATTTTCAACCTTACGATTCATAAAATCCAGAATCACAGACCAGCTCACTTTTTTCAATGTGCTTGTTGTCCATTGCAGGATGCTTGAAGAGTTGCTGATGGAGTTTCAGTCTCGCATGAAGTTCCAGCTGATGTGTTTCCGCGCTGTTGCCCTTGACAACCGGACCAGCAAAGGAGAGCAGTCCAAGTGCTAGACCTTTTGTTGTCTGTCTTTCCCCATAAACAAGTTGAGAGAAAAATATGTTGTCTGCTGCTGTGCTGGCCATAAACATAATTTCACTTATTTAAGGTGCCCTGCATCGGTAACCGTTAAAGGGTGGTGCCAGAATAGCTTGGCGTCTGTGGGCGCCAAGCTATCAGGCACCACCCTTGAACTATCATGCTCGATCCATGTCTTGTGTCAGGGTTGCATGAGTGTCAATAGCATTGCCGATTGTAACCCTTTATGACACTTTTGCAGCTGTTGATGCAGGGCGTGTTGAATGAGTTAACTCTCTTGTGCATGTAGCAGCCAGTTTTGGGAATAGTATTGGTGGCTGCATGTGAAAGGGGGCCCCCTTATCATACACTGGGTATTGTGGCTGGCAACATATTGCAAGGTCACCCTGTGGGTTGTCACAACATGGTATAGCCAAACAACGGTGACTTGCTCTGTGACCTGTTCACAATGCACTACATGGACAGTATGTTGCAAAGATGCTGTGTGCAACAAATTATAGAAAGAAAATCCCAGGAAAGAAAGACACATGCTTGGAAATGACAACTATAACACTTATTATTAACTCTATGGCTCCAAAGTAACTGTTCTTTATTTTGTACTCTGCTACTAAATATTTTAGTTAAGAGTTCATTTTTGTATCTGGTGCGCATGTCAAGTAACGGCATGTAACGTCACATTGGGTGCAAAATGTCGACAAGCACATGCACCGTAAACGATTCTTGGCTGAGCAGATCTCACCACTGATAGTGTTCAAGGAGAAAGAAAACAGAAAATAGAGGTTGAAAACCCTTTAAGTATGAAACATGAAACACATTTCAGATCGTAGATCCTTCATGGTGATCATAGGTCATGGTGATATTGAAATGTGTCCATTTATTATCACCGTGAAGAAACATCGTGTTTCATGTTTCATACTAAAAGGGGTTTCAACCTCTATTTTCTGATTTCCTTTCAAATGAAACCCTTGCGGCAACAGTTTTACTACATTTTGTTCAAGGGGAAGTAGTATCGTGGGGGCTTAACTCAACATCCGTATGAAAAGAGCTACATTTGCAGTTTAAAACATTTTGTCAAAACAACCACACAGATGAGACAACAATACAGTACTGATGCATACATGTATCCTGATCACTAGAAAAGAAAAGATGAGTGGTGCATTGTTCCTCTCTGTATGTCTATATTGAGAACTGGTCTTCATCTGCAAATTTAATAAATTGTGTTGTACTTGTCCTTGCCAAGTGCAGTTTTTGGGTCTTGGGATTGTCTTTGTATTTTACATTCTTGGCATTCACCTTTTTGGTCTGGATTTCAACAAAGTGTGAGAGTTGCAACACCGCTGTGGGCGTTTGTTGCCAGCCAGTGGTGACATGCAGTGTCACGTGTGTAAAGAGCTTTACAGTTTGAACGAATGTATACTGACTTTCATTTAAAAACGCGTAAAGTGTCTGTAAGTGTACCTGCAAACAAAGAGCCACCCTGACAGCAAAACAAGAACATTTTATTTCTTGCTTACTTCAGATGTAAGGCCACACTCTGTGAAGCAAGTTTTCTGTGATATGTTTTAACACACAAGTTGTGTGGATTGCTTATGATGTTATTAACTGCCTCAAATGAAATTTGACTCAAAAAATTCATTAGAGAACTAGAACTTATGGTGCACATCATTTTCTTAATAAATCTTATTTGATTTAATGTGAATTACTTTCAAACCATTTTTTATGCTCCAGTGACCGACACAGAGATAAAGAACACACCCATGTCTATTTGATCAGGTAAATATGGCTGCTAACCTAAAAATAAAGAACTTTTTGATTTCATGTTTGCAGGTCATGTTGATTATTTAGGTGCCTTTGACAAACGAAAAGTAGGTCAAGACCAAACAGGCCTGATTTTCATGCACACGGACCTTGGTGACGCTGCACATTGGTTGGCTGTCAGCTTTGTCCTCTGCAGATGCTCCGCATTTCACTTTCAATATCCTGTGATGGTAGTGTCACTGATGATGTCATAACTCATCGATGTGTGATTTTTAAGACTAAACATTGTATTTGCACACGACATAACACACTCTTCATAACATTTTCTAATAAATGACGTCAAAATGAACCGGTTTAAAGCATATTTACAAAGAAAATGGTGAAAAATTCTTTTGTTGATCAGTATATCATGTTCACAAGCTGAAAAAAAGTTTCCGTCATCTGTTATGGTCGTGAATTGGCATCTCAAATGTTGCATTTTGTGTTAACCCTTGCAGCTCTGAAACACTGCAAGATCAGGATCAACCTTGATAGTTCAAAGGTGGTGCCAGAATAGCTTGGTGCCTCCAGGCATCAAGCTGTTCTGGCACTACCCTTGAACTGTCATGGTTAATCTTTCTTCTAAACAACAGTATTCAGAGGAAATTGAGGAATGGATCCCTAGGGCAGGGTGGGCATTTTGTTTGTATGGCTGATGTACGGTCGGCTGTATTGTGCAATACGATAAGCGTTAGAATACATACTGCAGTTCTTTGCCTCACCTTGCACACTGCTTTGCTACGCTTGTCAGGCCCATTTGTTTGTATAGTAGAAAAAAAAAGACTGATAATTCAAGCTTAGTACCAGATTACCTGGTAGCTCGACACCTCCCAAGGCATGTAGCCTATCTGGCGCTACCTTTGAACTGTCGTGATGGCATTATGTACTCCTGGGGTATCTCTAATGTGTAAGAAGTATATACTTGCTTTTATTGAATATACACACAATTATGATTGTTTCAGCAAATGATTATTTCCACAAGGTGCTTGTATTTCGGCAGACATTATTTTGTCGTTTATGTGCTATGTAAATTTATCATGTCATTGCTGTGGTAATGTAGCGTAATACATTCCTTCGCTTTTTGCCAGTGATGCATGTGTACGTGTTGTATTTTTCTTTGTGCATGTATGTGTACTTACTGGTACCTGCGAGTGCACATTCACTCGCTTACATCTATCATACTGAGGCTATAAGCTTCAAATTTGTATACTGCCATATGCAAGCTACATTAAAGTATTTACAGATGAGGATATAAACCAATGGCTTTAGTTCAAGGGTGGTGCCAGAATAGCTTGGAGCCTAGAGGTGCCAAGCTATTCTGGCACTACCCTTGAACTATTTTAGTCAAACCTATTTCACCCACTGGTGTATTCCGAATGATTAGTGTTAATTTATAACAGACTTTTAGACCTTTGAGGCATCTTTGTACAAGCTGAGAGACATGGATCAGTCATTGGCCATGATAGTTCAAGGGTAGTGCCAGATTAGCTTGGTGCCTCATCAGGCATCAAGCTGATCTTGCACTGCCCTTTAACCACCACAGCCGATCCATCTCCCACTCAGTGAAAGCATCAAGTTCAACAATGGCACTAGCAACTTTCCACCTTTTTTTATTGGCATATTAGAAACATATAATGCATGTTTCTTAACATAAAAAGATAGACTCATAATATTCTACCCTATCATCCATCCGTATCACGGAAGGGTATACCAGAACAGGGACTTGAACACGCTTGGGATAAAATATTTCAGACACCTTTAAAAAAATGCCCCCATGATTTTATTTTCTTTCTATCAATGTACAAAAACAATCCACCAATTCATCATTTTTTTTTTTTTAGTTTTCAGATTTTTTTTTCCTCCAAGAAAATGCAGTTTTTACCCATCTGTCACGGTATCAAGACAATGGCATCGTGATATGGTAAATGTATGCACTGTGTGAGTGCGCATACAACAAACATAGATCCTTTTGAGCCCCCACAGTCTAAAGGTATAGATTCTCATGAGCCCATACAGGCTACAGGCATAGATCCTCAAAACCCCCTGTTGCACAGGCTCATGAGGATCTATGCCTCTGGCACATGGGTCATCTTTGACGAAGGACTTGAGAGTGCATGTAAAGCATGAGTGGTCAATTGTACATGTAACCCATTAGGCCTTCACACAGAAGACATGGATCAACCCTGATAGTTCACGGGTGGTGCCAGAAAAGCTTGGTGCCCATAGACACCAAGCTATTTTGGCACCACCCTTGAACTATCAGGGTCCATCTGCCTCCTTCACTGTAATGTAGTTTTTCAGCAGACAACCCACAAAAATTTCAATCTTGACAGACAGTAATGCTCAACGTGACAACCACCCTTAGTCTTAACCATTTGGCTGTCCATAGTATTTTTTTTTTAAAGCGCTATCAACAATCAAAGGGTTAAAACCAACAAACTCAGGGCTCTGTGTGAACAATCATTTTCTAAACTTGAGACCATTTTCAACACTGTGCCGATGATTGCTTGTACTTGATGAACCGAATGAGGTTTGTCCGTGCGGTTGCCACGGTGACGTAGTTTTCACCCAGGGATTTGCGCTGGCCTTGCAACTAGGGAGAAGAAACACAATTTAGACATTTCTGGTTAGTCGCAAATACTCTCAAGTGACATACCTATCCTAAGTTTGATGTAAAATGCCAAGTTGGCATCTGTGACAACACAGAGAGGCAAGCTACCTGCATACAATTTCGGTGCTGAAAATTCTTTTGCATTTTTCAAGCATTCTTGTGCCTTCTGCAATCAAGATTTTTTTCAAAATTGCTATGTTACGTGGTAGTCGTAGTATGATATAATCACACCAGACGCACACGCGTAGGGTTCTTGTAAAGAAACTTCACTCAGCTGCAACTCCTCACACATGGCACAAGGTTGTAGACCACACTGGAGTAACAGTTCCAACAATATTTTATTGCAGCGATGCAATCTTGGCACAATGCATCCACTCACCGATACACTGTCTCCTCTACAATGCATCAACACTTTTGACACACTGCATCTCTCATACAATGTACACACATATTTCCTAACACCGTCTTTTATACTATTACAGATTTCCAGAACAATCTAGCAAATTCACACAACACAACCAATTAGAAAAGAAAACATAACCAAAACTCATATTTATGAAAAAGAACACTCTAGATCCGATTACAAATTTCCACTACCAACTAGGCTCATTCGATATAATATTACGAAATGTACCCAACAACTTTGACCTCATATTTGAGGTCATTAAAATAATCAAGCCGCTACTAGAACCTTCCAGTCTAATGTGGGTCGGACCCCAGCAACAATGTAACGAAAAGACGCGTCACTTTAGCTACACAGTAGAAACTGATTGTAATTCTCCAGGCAAAAGAAAATGAATCCTACTAAAAAGGTACGTAATTGTTATCCAAAATAACTCAAATGAATATCGGATCTTCCTATGATCAACACACACATGCTTTCAAAAGAATAACACAACCACAAAGGTAACATGCTGTTAGTGTACAAAAGGATTTGATTTTGAGTGTACAGAAATTTCCATAATCGGTACAAAATTTTCATTTATTTCTTTTTGTGTCGACCAACCCTCATCCATGCTGCCAATCCTACAAGTTTAAGAGACGGGCCATAAAAAGAAACATTCCATCATTGCCACCAAGGCAAAACAAACTGTTGCAAAAGAGACCTGTTTACTATTCATCTCTTAACTCCATGAATGCTACTGATGATACCGTTCAACAGAAAAGATACATAGTTATGCATCTTTCTGCTGAACTGTTTGCTAGTAGCAGTCAAGGGATTAACCCATTTAGCCCCAACGCCTTACAGCAAGAGATGGATTGACCATGATAAATCAAGGGTAGTGCCAGATTAGCTTGGCGCCTACAGGCGCCAAGCTAATCTGGCACCACCCTTGAATTATCATGGTCAATCCATCACCTGCAACTCGCACATAGTCTTTAGGTAACACTTCCAAAATTTGGGAAATTGGATTAAATGCGTTGATCACTTTCAGTTTGTAGTATATGCTAATTTGTGTACCTACTCTTGTCTTCAGTTGTGGTAGAATGCTGCTAAGTTGTTCTGTAAGGCCAAGTTTACGAGCCACAGGGTCAGTAGCGTCGTCAGAGAAAACGTCAAAGAGGGCGTCCAGTGCTTCTGCCACCACGACAAGGTCCTGACTGTGGCTGGCTACCATCACAAGAAAGCTGCCTACATCCTGTCCACACAGAAAAAAACGTCAGACCAAAAAGGTTGGTTGTACGGTTGGTTGTACATTGCTTAACGTCCCGACAGCAACAAGACTCTCAGGACGTGCCTGCACTGCTTGTGAAATAAAAAAAACTCAACAGAATATTGAATGTATGTCACCAGCTGGTCTAATACGCTAAATAAACCTAAGACCATTTAGCAACACGCGTCCAATATCAATAGCTACAGGCAGCGCAGACAGTAGGGAGATTGATTGATTGTACATTGCTTAACGTCCCGACAGCAACAAGGCTTTCTCAGGACGTGCCTGCACTGCTTGTGAAAAAAAAAAAAAACTAAACAGAACATTGAATGTATGTCACCAGCCGGTCAAATACGTTAAATAAACCTAACACATGGGGCCTAAATAAAGCTAGACCATTTAGCAACACACATCCATATATCAAGAGCTACAGGCTGTGCAGACAGTAGGGAGAGTTTTAAAACGGCAAATACAGGTGAATGGACCTTGGGTAGACAGAAACTAATGCCCCAGAAAAGAGAGGAAAACCCACCCTGTGGGACCAGGGTGACCCTGGGAACTAAAAAGTAGTCAACCCCACCCAAGTCCTCCAGGGCAGACCCGTGTGGGGGAAGACAGTAGGGAAAGTTTTAAAAAAAAGAAAATACAGGTGAATGGACCAAGGGTAGACAGAAACACATGCCCCAGAATAGAGGGGAAAACCTACCCTGTGGGGCCGACCAAGGTGACCCTGGGAACTAAAAAGTAGTAAACCCCACCCAAGTCCCCCAGGGCAGACCCGGGTGGGGGAGACCAAAAAGGTGACTGTCAAGCCTGTAAAATGCAAAATATAACCAAAAGGAAAACAAGATTCACACTGCCATTGTGGCCGACAGACATGACAAGCTGATCATTGTTTTGTTTGTGTACATGTACTAGGGGGAAAAAAAAAGTTTGCGGAAGAATAAGCACAAAACTAAGTTTCTTGTTCTTCGGAAATGTGCCTTTTCTTCGCTGGTTATTCCCTCACAAAGGAAGAGTAACACAGCTGACTTTGCTTATATGTGACGTAACAGACCTATATAGCAACTTTTAAACTCGGCCGACCGCCTTATTTCCCAAATTTTGGAGGTGTCATCTAATGACTATGCACCAGTTGCAGGAGACGGATTGACCATGATAATTTAAGGGCAGTGCCAGATTAGCTTGGCGCCCACAGGCGCCAAGCTAATCTGGCACTACCCTTGAATTATCATGGTCAATCCATCTGCTGCTGTAGTGCGTCGGGGCTGAATGGGCTAAAAGAAGTCCTGTCCACACTTTCTCCAAGTAACTTCGACTTTTTGTGCCAAAGTGCTAAAGACTGAAAAAAAAATGGTTTCATCTGATTAATTTTCATGAAATTTCTACCTGTATATAATTATGGAGAAAAGAAAACTTGCACAATACAGCACTCAAGAGAAATATAAACGGCAGTAGAGTGGTTGAAGAATTATCATGATTGATCCATCTCCTGCTGTAGTGTTTTGGGACTAAACTGTGGGAAAACAAGTTGCTACCGAGGGAAAAAATTATTGGAATAGAGGTACAGTACTGGCGCCTGCATATGCAAAGGTGTGAGGAGAGGGGGTTATACAAATCTCACTCACTCGCACCACGCTGTGCTCAGGTTGAGTCTTTCCAATCAGCGTCGCTATCGTGGCTACGATCCGCATAATGTGGATTTGAACCCCACTGCTTGCCCCTTCTGCCATCTTGACAAGGAAATGAACGTCGGCCGACGAAACTTCAGCAAACTTTGGAGAGTGGAGTGTGGCCAGCTTTTGGATGACCGCACGCATGGCGCTAGTCATGGCATCGAGGAGTTCTGCATCGGTGGGAGTGGGGGGAGGGGTTGAAGAGGGGGTGGCAGATGGTGCAACTTGTTCTGCTGTAAGGCAATCAAAATGTATGTTAAGGCTGTGATTTTGGATCTTGCAGTTCAACTTTGGTCCAGTGGAAAGTGACGCTGGTGGGGTAGAGTCTAGTGGTTTCACTCATAAACATACCCAGTTCATTTGTACCCACCTTATTTGTACCCAGCGAGTCACTTTCAGTAGTTTTTGTATCCAGACTGCACCAGTAGTGGGTTTTGCACCCATCGTGTGCAAGTAGTCAAGTGATTTTTAGGCCCTTCAATAAACTTTGTTTACTGTAAGTCTCTCTGGTACAAAAACAACACCCGCTGCACGCCTTAGGCACTGATTCTGGTCTAGATCAGGTTTTTTTTTGCTGCAAATACTCTGGGTACAAATGCACTTTTGAGTGAACCCACCAAACTCTATCCAATCAACAAAGAAGTAACCACATACCCCGAGCTGAGTCTGTGTGTAGGTTTGTGGCTGCTATCTTCCCACACTTATCTTGCCACTCCCCTATCGCCACTGAACTTCCTGGTGTAATATTAACTCATTCAGCCCGACGTCCGTATTTCCCAAATTTTGGAGGCGTCATCTAATGACTATGCACCACTTACAGGAGATGGATCGACCATGATAATTCAAGGGTAGTGCCAGATTAGCTTGGCGCCAACAGGCACCAAGCTAATCTGGCACTACCCTTGAATTATCATGGTCGACCATCTGCTGTAGTGCGTCAGGGCTGATTGGGTTAACCCCTTCCCTGCCAGTGGATGCAGATTATGTTTCTGACATTGTTATTTCAACACCAAAGAGCCCCAGCTGTCAAAGCAACATGGATGCAAAGTGGTGTCAGCAAGAGATATAGAGATCCTCATGAGCCCCCGCAAGCGTGGGGGCTCTCAAAGATCTAGGACTCTTACTCTTGCCATCGATCGTTTTCTTGGCAGTGAAAAAGGTAAAAACCCTGACATGCACTTTACTTGGATTAACTCCTTACACGCTAGTGCACATCAAACAACATCCAAATGTTAGAGGCATGGATCCTCATGAGCCCAATAATCGGATGATGTGGCAACTCACCTGGTTTGTGTACCTGTTGCGCCAAGGTGTCCCACAGGTGATGCAAGGCTTCCATTCCTCCCAGCGCCACTGTTTCCATGGCATCCACTAAGTTGTTGGTGCATAACAGGGCGCTCGTCCGTAATCGTGTCAATCTGAACAAACCAATGATGAAAAAGATGGTTACTCAAAGAAGAATGTACGGGTGGTTCTACTGCTTCAGAAAATTCCACCCGCCCCCCACTTCCCCCCCAAAAAAAGAAAACAAAACATAGTAAACCATTTTGCACTATTTCTGCCAAAGCATTTTCATCAAAGCAGAAAAACAGATAATGACAACAATAATATTTTTGTCCTTAAAGATTTTTCTTCAGTCTGTCTTTTAACTCTTTGGCAGTTGGTAGTGGTTTTTGTCACAATTCCTGCAGGAATCGAGACAAAAATCACTACCAACAGCCAAAGGGTTAAGATCCTGACGTGAACAACACTTGCGCTGACCTGTATCATCAAAACCTAAAGAAGGCTACTCACTTGGACATCACCTGTTTTCCCCACAAGCGCGTCTTGATTTGTTCCGTCAACTCTGCTGGAACAGGGCATGAGGACTTCACTACCTGAAAAACAGTTGTGTGTTTAGTTAACCCTTTTAGCCCCGAGTCTCTACAGCAGGAGACTGATTGACCATGATAATTCAAGGGTAGTGCAAAGATTACCTTGGCGCCTGAAAGCACCAAGCTAATCTGGCACTACCCTTGAATTACCAACTGGTACAGTCATTAGGCAACACCTCCAAAATTTGAGAAATTAATTTTTCTCTAAAATGTATTTTTTCGAAAAATACTTACCGATGATATTACTATTAGGAAATGTGTCCAAGCTAGACTAATTTTAGCCAAAAATTGTTGTGTACATGGTAGGGGAGGTAACAAAGGGCCGCTATAGCCTAGGCCGTGACCCGAGTAGCCTCCCCTTCATCCCATCCGCGCCCACCGGATGTGTACCAGTCTGTTTCTGAGCGGAACAGCGACAAGCGGGGCAGGGTCATCCGAGTAATATCATCAGTAAGTATTTTTCGAAAAAATACATTTTAGAGAAAAATTAATTTGTTTCCTCAAAACACATTACCGATGATAGTACTATTAGGAAGAATGACGAAGAGGAGGTGGGTGCCACTATAACGCCCCTAACCCTTAGTTATTTGCCAATGAGGCCCACCCTCCCAAGCAACCTCCCGATAATTTTAGCGAAGATTACCAACGGCGCCTGGGGCGCCGGGAGGGAGTGTTGCTTTGCCGTGATGTCTCCCACAAGCGAAGGTTCTGGCGCTGGCTGGAGAGGTCCCTCAGGTAGAATCGGGCAAAGGTCGAGTGCGCTTGCCAACCCCTGGCCGCCACGATATCTTTGACCGTGCAGTTGCGGTAGACCATTAGTCTAGCGGTCATGGCTCTGACTGCGTGCGCCCTGATGTTCATTCGTCCGGCTGCATCAGGGGAGATCCTGGTAGGGGAGCGTATCACCCAACGGAGCCAGGATGATATCGTCCGGGCCGAGATGTCATGTCTACCTGGGGACAGAGGGAGGAGAAGGCAGGTGCGTCCCCTGCGTAGCGGCTTGTTCCGGCGCAGGTAAAACGCATAAAGCCCTCACCGGGTCCTGTTGTCTGGACTCTCGGGAAGAGCCTGGACTCGTAAGGAGGAAAGGTGACCACTTGAGGGGGAGCCAAAGGAGAAGCGCAAAACGTCGGATCGGGAAGCCGTTGAATAGAGCCGTCTTTCCGGAACTGCAAGTATGTGGGCCATGCTTAAAGGGCGTGCAGCTTGCTGACCCTGGATACAGAGGCGAGGGCCAGTAGGAAGCAAGTCTTCCGCGTCACGTCCGGCAACTGCGCCAACTGGATAGGGTTGAAGCAGGCAAAGTTGAGCCAGGTCAGCACCCAGGGCAGGTCCCATCGTGGCACGAGCGAGCGAAGGGCAGACCGTTGTAGCCCAAAGGAGGCCATAAGATCGGCAAGAAACTGCAGTTGCCAGGGTCAGATTGTCCCCAACGCCGGTACGTGTCAGCGATCATAGCCAGGTAGCCCCGAAAGGTGATTGACGCTGAATGCTGGTCGGTGAACAGCCAGAGGAAAACTCCGCCAGCTGGGGAACACCGTCAAATGCGTGGGGTAGAATCGTTTGTCGTCACACCAGTGGCACAGGACTCGCCACTTCCCTTTGTAGACCCATCTGATCGAGGAGCTGCGAGCTGTAGCGATAGCCTCCACTGATGCACCTGAGAAGCCTCTAGCCACGAGGGCTCGCCGCACCATCTGCCGGCGTGGTGGAGGAGGAGTCGGTTGGGCAAGGGTGGGACAGTGCCTGTTGTGGTTGCATCGTGCGTGGTGTGGGAAGCCGAGGGGAGCCGATGCGAGGTTCACAGGGTCGGTGGTCCACGACCTTGTCCAGCAGAACGGGCCACCAGGAACAGGACCGCGTTGAGCCCTCTGAGCTGCGTGATGAGAGTTTTCCTACTTGTAATCACGTGCGTGGTTTCACGGCGTGGGTCAGAGGCCGGCGATCCACGAGCACCTTCCGCAAGAAGTGTCTACCCGGAACCGGACCACGTTACCATCATAGCTGAGCCGGAGCTTGGAGTTAGCACCGTAGGAGGTACGGCGAGGCGACCAGGCCATCCCAAGAGAGGTAGAGAGCGTTGACCACTCAGGCTAGCGGCAATGGAACAATGGAGGACTAAGTGAGGAAGCTGTTGGTACTAAGTCGGCGCGATCATAGGGAACTCTCAGCCGCGCCAATCACCCGAAGATGACCGGACGGCGTGTCCACTTGGAGCGGAGCTCCTGGCCGCGACGCGCGATGTAGTCGGCAGGTCATGTGGAAGTCCCGTGAAGACTCTTTCTCGAAAAGTGACGTCTCTACTGCGCACCAATGGAGCTCCTAGCAGAGGAAGAAGGAAGGGAGAGGAACCACGTCCCGCCCTGCTTCTAACGTAGTCGATGACTGTGGCGCTGTCGGAGAGCACGAGAAGCTCCTGACGTCGCTGACGTGACATCCGACGCTGGGCCACGAGGTCCGGAGCACATCCGCTGAAGGCTGAGTAGAATCACTGTAGCAGGTGAGCACCCCCGGCGGCGTGACTTGCGACAGCGCCAGGGACATCTGGGGTAAAGGTGAGAAGAAGAATCTCCCGTCGTAAAGACGGGATCTGCCCAGTGAAGAAGGTGAAGACGGAGCAACGGCCGCACCCGAACCTGAGACTCGAGGTCGTCTGTCGAGGGTCGTCCGTGGAGGAGTGGGAGCAGCTGAAGCGGGGGGGCAGGGGGGTGGGGGGGGGGGAGGGGGCAGTAGAGGCCTCATTGGGGACGAAGGTCTGCTGCAGTACACACCAGATCCTGAAACTGAAGTCATCATCTGGCATAGGACGCCAGCTCTTGAAACATCCGCCGCGCTGGGTTCACGAACCGCTGGATCTGCCACTCCGGAAGTCGTCTTTCGTGAGGTGGATGAGTGAGTCCATCCCTAGATCAAGCGGCGCTACGACGAGCAGTCGGACTTGCCCACGTAGACCAGGAAGCCGAGCCTGTCAAGGAATCCAGAAGTGCATCTCAATCCTTCCCCAATGACCAGTAACGCACGAGAAGATCGACTAGGGAAGTCGAAATGGAGCACGAAGACGTCCAATGGGTCCTGTCTACCAAGATGAATCGCTACGGTTGAAACCCCAGAGGCAGCGACCGACACCGAATGGAGTGCACAACACTGGTAAATCACACCGATGAAGGCAAACTGGAGGAAATGTCTGGAGATGGGCTGTCTGTTGACGCACAGAAGGAATTCTTCTCCCAGGATGTCTCCAGAGGCTGCGGAATAGCTGACAGGAAGTGCGCGACACCGGAAGACCACGTCGACGGTCGGGAGGTCGAGGCCGCAGCGCAGGGGGTAACCCGAAGCACCCATGCACACGAAGTGGTAGCCAGCGACCCAGTAGTGGAATGCAGCGTAGTAGGAGGTAATCAGACCGCCAAGAACTCCTAACCGCGGCGAGGGCAGGAAGCCTCGATCCTCGATGCGCAGAACGAAGCCCGGAAGAGGCTCAGTCCAGCGTAGCCAAACGCTGTCTCCACAGGATAACGCGCAAGTCCCAGGACCGTAGAAACTGTCCGACAGCCCTAGGGTGCCAGCAGGCGAAGCTACCAAGAGAATAAGGCGGATCACTGACCACAACGCTAACGTACCTTCCAGCTGTAACGCTCTACCAAGTATACACCCCTGAATAACCCCGTGACGTGTACACGCAAACCCTCCTAGCTGCCTCGGCGGCCAACGCTAAGGCTATGCTCAAAGCCTCTAAGCGCCACGCGGGCGCGCAATCCCGCAGGCTCGTCCCATCCAGGGAAGGCATCATCCCTGGGCCGGAAGCTGTACCACTGTGTTGGGCTGGAAGGCTTGCGTCGTAACCCGTGCAGCCCGAGACAACCTATCCCGTGAGAGTCAGGTGCACGCCGCACCATGACCTGTAGTCTCGGCCGCGGCGATGGTACTTGCACTGGGCTGGAGGTGAAAACTCTGTTGACCTGTGGCAGGTTAGGTCGGCCGTACTCTTGTCTCAACACAGGCCCAGGGGGCAGGCGCATCCAAGGCGCGGTAAGCAGTCTGTGGCAGCGCCGGCCTGTCCCGCGAGCGCGGATGCCGTCAAGGAACGGCAGCCCGCTCCTAAGTCAACGCCCAAGGTCCGTCCGCACCAATCTGAGTAGAAGGGGAGTGCGAAAACGATGTGAACCCGGCTCGTCCGTTAACTTCTAACCAACGGATGGGTGTACGCAAGCCCAACAGTCTTGTCCGGTCGTGAATGCCTTACATTGAACCTCCGCCCTGAGACGGCCTTAGTCGACTGTTGGCGTAAACACCCAATCAACCACCAAACTAAGTTACTGCCTTTGGAGCGAGACGCTGAAGCTTCAAGGAAACTCATCGTGATCCGACTCGTCACTTACCACTCCCGACGAGCGGGAGCACACTAGGTCAGCAGACTATACGTGGTCCCCTGTCAAAGCCCTAAGAGCGGGTGCCTAACGGCCGAGCTGGACGAGGGTCGGAGTGCCAAACTCCCATGCGAGCGCCACATGTTCCAGCCAATCCTGAGCCATGCTGCACTAGAAGGGAGATGGGTGAGGTCGCTCGTCGCGATCCCGTCTCGTCCAGAACTACTATCCGACGAGCAGTGCTCTCAGTACCTACTAGTTGGCGCGCGCCAGCCAAAGTTCTAGGAGTAGTCCCCGTCCTGCGGCATACGTCACACAAGCGCCGCACGGACCAGCATCCTCGTCCCACCGAGGAAACTCGCCACTCACCACGGCTGGGACGTCATAGTCTATCCATGCAGGGGTATCCCCTGGGGTGCGGCGAACGGCATCCCCAGAGGGTCGACAGGGCATGTTATCTCGCGCGATCCCGTCTCGTCCAAATTCTTCTATCCCACGAGCGAGCGCTCGTCAGTCCAGCATCCTTGTCTGGTCGTGGTCCCCTGTCCCTAACCTTTGAGAGGGGCGCCAACCTCCAGCTGGACTCGAGTCAAAGGATAGAGGCAGAAGCTGGCCTAATCCGTGCTGTACGAGGCTCCACAACCGGTGAAAAACCACTCGTCGGGTCTGCAGCAGTCCCCGGTGCTGGAGTCCGTTCTTGAGCTGATGTCGGTCGGTCACGCATCAGTCTATCCCATGCCGCTAGAGGCTCCACAACTGGTGAAAAATCACTAGGCAGTCACCGATGCTGGATTTCGTTCTCAGGATTGTGGCGGTCGTTCACATGTCAGTCCATACCGCGTCACTCGAGGCTCCACAACCAGCAAAAACCACTAGTCAGGTCTGTGGCAGTCCCCGATGCTGGAGTTCATTCCCGGGATGGTGGCGGTCGCTCACGCGTCGTTACATCCCACATCACTCAAGGCTCCACAACCGGTGAAAAACCACTCGTCGGGTCTGTGGCCGTCACCGATGCTGGAGTTCGTTCTCGGGCTGATGTCGTCCGTCACGCATCAGTCTATCCCGTGCTGCTCGTGGCTCCACAATCGGTGAAAAACCACTCGTCGGGACTGTGGCCGTCACCGAACCTGGAGTTCGTTCTCGGGATGGAGGCGACCGTTCACGTGTCAGTCCATCCCAAGACCCTCGCGGCTCCACAACCGGTGAAGTACCACTCGTCGGGTCTGTGGCAGTCACCGATGCTGGAGTTCGTTCTCGGGCTGATGTCGTCCATTCACGCATCAGTCTATCCCGTGCCGCTCGAGGCTCCACAACCGATGACCTACCAGTCGTTGGGCCTGTGGCAGTCAACGACGCTGGAGTGCGTTCTTGGGACAGTAAAGGCCAATCACATGTCAGTCCATCCCGCGGTCTGTGGCCGGCCCCGATGCTGGAGTGCATTCTCGGGTCAATGTCCGTTTCCGCATCGGAACCGGCGCTGCTCGAGGCTCCACAACCAGGTGACATACCACTCGTCGGGTTTGTGGCAGCCACTGATGCTGGAGTTGTTACTGGGGCTGGCGTCGGCCGCTCATGTCTATCCTTAGCCCCTCGCGGCTCCACAACCGGTGAGCTACCACTCGTCGGATCTGTGGCAGTCACCGAAGCTTGAGCTCGGTCTCGTACAGGAGTCGGCCGTTCGCGCCGGTAGAAGCTCGATAGCTGGGACCATAGCACCTCCTGCCAGATGGCGCTGACCAGGCATGGGTGCGTGGAAGCACAGCCAGAGCATGGTAGGCTGACGGCATGCTTGTCACTCAGCCACTGAAACTGCCCACAACGCGTGCAGGTGCGGAACTGCATACTGCAACACATAGTGCACAACAAAAACAAGCGAGCATGACCCCTATGGGTCCGCAACAAGTATCCGCATATAAAACGAAACGAAGCCAAGCGTATGGCGCATGCCAACGCCCGACGCTCTTCCCCATCCCCTGAGCGCCGGCCGAGAGCAATAACTGAGGTTTTACCTTGACATAAAGGCGAATATGGCAAACCAACAAGGTGTGAAGACCACCGCCGTCCCTCGGCGAAGCCCAGCCAGGACAGCCAGAGGAGTACCCAGTCCACTGCCGGCTAGTCCAAGTCCATGGCATCAGTTTCCAATGTCGCCACAGGCTCGTCCGGTGAAGTACAACGCAAACACCAACGAGGAATCCGCAGCTAAAGGGGCTAGCACCACCAAAGCGGAGAGTTCAGGACACACGACAACCGGTCCACACCATAAACAGCCGCAAGCCGCGGTACATGAGCACAGCTCACCAAGTCACTACAAGGCTCGTCAGGCCTAAAAATCCGCAGAACTGACGAGAAAACCACACACAGCTGCTAGCACTTCCAACTTGGAAAGTCGAAGCCACCAACACTAGTTTCTTCCCTATGAAGGAGAGCTATCCATGTATACAACCTTCCACTGTCTAGCAAAGAAACAGACTGGTAAGCATCCGGTGGGCGCGTGCCCGGATGGGATGAAGGGGAGGTTACTAGGGTCACGGCCTAGGCTATAGCGCCCCTTGTTACCTCCCCTACCATATACACAACAATTTTGGGCTAAAATTAGTCTAGCTGAGACACATTTCCTAATAGTAATATCATCGGTAATGTGTTTTGAGGAAACAAATGGGAGCTTGGGGCTAAAAGGGTTAAGCTGCAGGAATCACCGTGACCAAACACGCTACAAACAGCCAGAGGTGCCTTTAGGCACCAAGCTAATCTGGCACTACTCTTGAATTTTCATGGTCAATACATCTCCCGCTGTAGGGCGTTGGGGCTAAATGGGTTAAGGTACATAAAAAGCACAGGGAGTGCTGTGCTATCACGCAGCACATAATAATACCGGTTATTATTATATAGGAGCTTTTCCCAATTCTGTGAATCGGCTCAAAGCACCGTGAACTGAACCCAACACGCACGCTCATGTGACACACACACATTCACTCTGAATACAACACAGTACAACACAGTACAAGACAGACACAGGACATTCACGTGGAGCGAAGGGTCAGCTCAGCTACCGAGGTTTCAGAAATTTTGATCGCTTGTGTTTGAAATTTATAAAGTGGCCTGAAACCGGTACCGAAGTGGAGGGGAAGAAAGAGCCAGAGTACCCGCAGAAAGACCCCCCCAACGGTCCGCCCAAATTAACGGAGACACTTACTAGACACTGGACACTTACTAGAGAAGAAAAGTCTGACGCTGAAACCCGGTATCAAACCTCACACCTTTAGCATTGGTGGCAGCCGCCTTTACCACTGTGACATGTCAGCTAGGACTGATCAAGCCTATCACACCACAACATGTGTTTTAACTCTGTTTAACACTGTCAATTTAAGGGACAGTTGAGTTGGTTTCAGTCAAAAAGAGGAGTACATTCTACAGAAGAAACTGAACTAAGCAACCAGCAATGTTTTTTGCAAGAAAAAGTGGCCAAAATGACATACATGTTTTCTCTCAAGTGAAGTCTTGAAAAGCAAAAGGTGTCACTGGTCATTAAAGACCATCATTCAGGTGGCTACAGCCACAGTCACAGCTACAGCCACCTGAATGATGGTCTTTATTGACAGGTGATCTCTCAATAGGGTGGGTGCTCAAAACAGGTTCTGCTGTAGTTCCCATGAACTAGGTAGGTCCACCCCTTCAGTAATGGCTGCCATCATACCAAATTTGAACCTAAACTTGCCGGTTTTCAACAATGCATATCTGCCTTATTATGCATTTTCATCACCCCCCAAAAAAATCCCCAAATACAATCAACCTTTAACATAATGTTTCTTGTGTTTGTTGTGCTGTGAGTAGCATATGTGATGTTTGGGAACGCTTTTCTGCAGCCTATCGCATACGCTCTCAGCGAGCGTCGGTGATTTTTTTCCCCCGAGGTCAGGCAGAAGCCGGTAAACAGCAGTGCTCGGAAAATCGCGATTATTTTTTATCACAGTAACACATCGTGCTACAGTTGGTATTAACGGAAACGGGAATTCCCGTAGAATATTTTGGTACCAAATTCGTTTGGAAACCTGTAAGCCTTAAAGTTACAAAATGCACAAAATCGTAAATGTTTGGAGAAAATCCACTCTCCTGGTGACATATTACAATAAATTTCATTAAATTTGGTACCATTTGAAAGAGAAAATCATGCTCTTTCGCTTAGAATTCGGTTCGAAGCGCAAACGGAAGTTGATCAAAAACGCAGGGGCAAAATGTGAACCCCCTGACGTCATTGTGTAAGCGTCCGATGGCTACACACGCATGGCAGTCGAGGCGACCGGAAAATCGACTCTTGTTCTCGAAGAATTCAGCCAGTCTTTACGAAAGTACAATTGTAAATCAGTCTTTTGATATTAAATTGTTTTTCTGTTGATTTTTAAAGTATAATTTTGGCTGGAAGTATGTTATATTTAAGATGATTTTACTCGATGTGTACGGGACAAAACAAAGCAGTTGCCTCGCCTGGTTGCAATCGTAAACTGATTTTCTACTTCTGTAGTAAAACTGTTGCCGCTAGGGTTTCACGTGAAAGAAAAACAGAAGATAGTGGTAGAAAACCCTTTAAAATAGAAACAAATAACGACGTTTCGGATCAAAGATCCTTCCTCAGGTGACATGGAAACAAACGTAGAACAGAAAAGAACACCAGAAAGAAAAGACGTCATCCTGTATAGAGAGAATTTAGAATGACGTGTAAAAAAAAAAAAAAAAAAAAAAAAACCCACACACACACACATAATGACGCAAATACACATGCACAAAACACGTAGCACAAAACTTACGTCTATATACATACACGTCACTGCATACATTCGCATTCACTCGTGCCTACTGCAGCTCACGCACATGCACACACACACACACACACACACACACACACACACACACACACACACACACACACACACACACACACACACACACATACACACACACTCAAAGGTAGCATCCAGTGTCAACAGTGAGGTCAAGCCTGGCACCAACTACCCATCAGGCCGAGCATACATCCCTAGGGGCGAATGTTCAAGCCGCGCGGATGGTAAGTGCCAAGCCTGTCCGCGAAAAAGGATTCTGTCATTTTGCGGCGGATGAAGTGGGATGTATTTTGCCAAAGGATGCGTATGCTGAAATGTGTGAGGCTATGAGGCGGTTCGTTGAAATGACGTCCAACCTGGTTGTTGTATCCGAGGCGGATCGAACGAACATGCTCCTCGCAGCGTTCAGGGAGTGTACGGTATGTCTCCCCCACATACAACATCTTTGGGCAGTGAGAACATGAGATGACATAGACAATATCCGATGACTGGCATGTGAATGATCGGTGGACATGAAAAGATGACAGGGGTCCGGTGATGACGGGGGATGTGTTGATGTACGGACATGCTTTGCAGTGTGGTTGCTGACAAGGGTGTGTGCCAGGTGGTAAGGTGTTAGATGCGCGAAGTGAACTGTGAACAAGATGATCGCTTAGGTTAGTGTCACGTTTGTAAGCGACCAGCGGAGGCTCAGGAAATATGTCTTTCAATACTGTGTCATTCTGAATGATGTGGAAGTTCCTGAGGAGAATGTTTTTGATGGGGATGTTGTGAGGATGATACGTGATACACAGGACCGGCCGGTCCTCTGCAGCACTGTGAGTTTTCTCCCTCAAAGTGGGTTTTTTTTTTTTTTTTTTTTTTTTTTTTTTTTTTTTTTTTTTTTTTTACACGTCATTCTAAATTCTCTCTATACAGGATGACGTCTTTTCTTTCTGGTGTTCTTTTCTGTTCTACGTTTGTTTCCATGTCACCTGAGGAAGGATCTTTGATCCGAAACGTCGTTATTTGTTTCTATTTTAAAGGGTTTTCTACCACTATCTTCTGTTTTTTTTTTTTTTTTTTTGATTTTCTACTTCGTTTTAAGGGGATAATAATAATCTTTTAAAGTGCATATATTTAGAACTATAGCTTTTCGTGATAATAAATTATACGAACAAGATTTCAAGCTGCAAATATATTGTTTATTCTGTGGTTAAACTTCATCACGATCGGTAACTCGTGGTGGCGTAGCAGACGACGCATTGCCAGGTAGACGTGGATTGATGGCACGGTTTTGTTTACATCCAAGTTCTATGGGGTTAATATAAGTGGGTTTGTTTATCCTGTTGTGAGTTACTGAAACCTCATTGATATGCAAATAAGTTAAGTATGTTACTTGTTAGTATAATTACTATAAATTGAGGCACTCTCTTTACACAGGACAGCTAGTTCCATCTTCAAGAGAGAATAAGAATAGGATCTGGAATCAGGAATTAGGAATTTATTTAACGTCTTTTCACACATTTAAGAATAGGATCTAAGAAAAGAGGAAGACCACAACAGATACCCAACATAACTGTTGACTATATAGGCTGTTCCTTTAGCTCCACTTATTGAAAGAGGAGGGTCACACCTGGGCTGAGATTAGGTCCCTCTTCAATGATATCCTGAAACATCAAGAGCTACCAACACCGCTGGGCAGGGGCGCGTGTGGGGAGGCCTATTTGGAGGAGTAGATTTAGCAGAAAGTTTGGCCAGAGAAGTGGAAGAAAAGATGGTTCCAAAACGTGTACGCCAGAACAAATCAGAAGTGACATCAAGTAGTTGATGTGGTAAAAAAAAAAAAAAACCTTGCACGTCAGCTACGAACTCTTTGTCAAAACAACTTGAAACTCTTGTCATGCGCGCGCACACGCCGGCACATGCGCGTATGCGCACACACACAACACACATGCATGAACACACACACTTTGAACGAGTGAGAAGAATTTGTTCATAGTAATAAATACTCACTTTCAAATGATGCTTCATGTTCTGCTGTACAATTTGATATAACAACCATGCTTTTAACTATAGTAGTTGCTGAGATATGGCCATTTCAGTTCAATGCGCATCTCTACCTCAATTCCTTTTGTCAAAATTTTGATTTTTCTCATTTTTGAGGTGATTTTGCAAAGTGACCATGCATTTGTGAAGCCTGAAAAAAAATTAGCTAAGACAACACACTACTTTGACCAGACAGACTACATTACAGCACTGTGCATTTATAAATGTTGAAGTTATAGTTGGCTGAACTATGGGTTTCCTTCAATTTGCATAATCTGCCGATTCCTTAAAAATTCAAACTTATATATCTCAGAAAGTATTTGAGCTACAGACTTGCCATTTGGCATGTATACTCAGTTCGATGTATACTTTCTACTAAATTTGTTAGTTTGAGTTGTATTGTGTTACTTCTTTTTAAAAAAAATGGGGGTGGACCTACCTACTTGAACAATGCGGGCTGACCACTAAACGTTTGATCTTGGTTTGTTAGGTACAAGTGCAAATTTTGTTTCTTATTGCAAATTAACTTACGATGTACTGAACCAAAATGAGAAGTGAAGGAAAATGCCACCAACTTTACTTGAAAAGAGCAGGAAGTCCAATGGAAAGAAACCCAAACTTGATCCATAGCAGTCACAATAAACATTGCATCTAAGAAGACATACCTTGGCTACAATATTGCTTGCCACAAATGCTGCATGCACCTCCGATGGTGCACAGAGAGGATTCTGCAACACAAAATAATCTTGGACTGAAAAACATTTTTGTTTTGTTTTGTATTGAATCTTTTTTCACAACAGTAACTAGAAAACATAAAGAATGCATACCGTACAAATACAACATGTACACACACACCCTAAACGATAATAAACTATTTCAGCATGATTAAACTAAAGGGGCATGTGTTTATGGAGAGAGAGAGAGAGAGAGAGAGACAATCAATGAAACTTTATTTTACAACGGTTAAGGCATTGACATGACATCGTCACTGACACAGCCATTTTACAAACCTGCCGTTGCTAACAACTACAAGACTATCTACACATGCACATATATATAATATAAGTAAAACATAATACTTGCAGACAATTAACAACACTGTTCACAAAGGCAGACATCCTCATAAACTCTCAGACACCCCCCACTCTCGCCTCTGTGGGATAGGGGGGATAAGACATCACAGGGGGGCGAGGTACCTTAGTTGGCACTCCGATACCGCATGACTCCCCGCTCGCCTGCGTACGGTCACCATCCATCAAAATAAATAGGGACCCCAGGGAGGTTTAGCATCCTTCGTCCATGCACTCCCTAGGCAACGGAGGGTGCAACACCCCCCTCCAGAGAAATACAGAAACACGTATAGGGGGGTTAGTAAAAATCAACCCCCCTCAAACAGCAAGGGAAGTAGGGTGCGAGCCTAAAGAGAACCGGGCCTTGGACTGTGACACCAGAAGAAGAAAAAGGAACTAGAATACACCCGAGGAACAAAGACGGGAACACAAGCTCTCCCCCCAACGACCCAGCCCTCCCAGGATGCAGGCAGCCATGACGAAAGGTTGAGTACAAAGCGATGCGTGGACATCAGCGACGACCAATCAGAACATAACCCACCCCCCAGGCCAAAGGAAAATACAGGTGAATGGACCAAGGGTTGACAGAAACACATGCCCCAGAATAGAAGGGAAAACCCACCTTGTGGGGCTGACCAGGGTGACCCTACTTACTTACTTACGCCTGTCACCCCTACCCGGGTATAGGCCGTCGACGAGAGACCTCCGGCAAGTCCTGTCCTGTGCTTCTCTTTCGATTCTACTCCAGGTGGTTCCCAGTCTCTTGATGTCTGCTTGGAGGTCTCGACGCCAGGAGTTTCTCGGCCTACCTCTTTTCCTCTTTCCCTGGGGGTTCCATGACAATGCCTGCCTAGTGATACTGGAAGCTGGCTTTCTCAGACTGTGACCGATCCATCCCCATCTTCTTCGCCCAATTTCATTCTCTGCTGTTATCTGTTCTGTTCTCTCCCAGAGTCTGACGTTGCTGATCTTCTCTGGCCAGTGGATTTTCAAAATTCTTCTAAGGCAACTGTTCATGAAGGTCTGTACTCTGTTGACTGTGGTTTTTGTCAATCTCCAAGTCTCTGCTCCATATAAGAGAACTGCTTTTACATTGGAGTTGAAAATCCGGACTTTGGTGTGTTGTGACAGCTCTCTGGAGCTCCACACTTTTTTCAACTGGAGAAAGGCTGCTCTGGCTTTACCGATTCGTGCTCTGACATCTGCATCAGTGCCGCCTTTTTTGTCTATGATACTCCCGAGATAGGTGAAGGGCTCCACCTCCTCCAACAGGGTGCCAGCAAGCAAGACTGGTTCTTCCCTGGTTGCGTTCAGCCTCATTGTCTTTGTTTTCTGTTTGTGAATGGTGAGGTCCACTTGGGACGAGATGTCAGCAAGCCTCGTGGTCTTGTCCTGCATTTGTTGATGAGTGTGGGACAGTAATGCCAAGTCGTCTGCAAAATCGAGGTCGTCAAGCTGTGTCCACAGTGTCCACTGTATTCCACTTCGTCTGTGCTCTGTGGTCATCTTCATGACCCAGTCTATGGCCAGTAGGAAGAGGAACGGAGACAGCAGACACCCCTGCCTGACACCGGTTCTGACCTGGAGCTCCCTGGTGAACTACCCTTCGTGGATCACGCGACATGTCATGCCATCGTAGCTGCTCTTGATCAGGCGGACGAGCTTTGTGGGTACACCGTAGTGTCGTAGGAGTTTCCACAGAGTCTCTCGGTCCACACTGTCAAATGCTTTCTCATAATCCACAAAGTTGACGTACAGCGGGGAGCTCCACTCCAGAGACTGTTCCATGATGATGCGGAGAGTGGCGATCTGGTCTGTACATGATCGGTTCTTCCTGAATCCTGCTTGCTGGTCACTCAGCTGGGGGTCAACAGAGCTCTTCATTCTCTCCAGGATGATCCTGTTGAAGACCTTTCCTGGTACTGACAGCAAGGTGATTCCTCTGTAGTTGGAACACTTGCTGTGGTCGCCTTTCTTGGGAAGCTTGATTAGGTACCCCTCCTTCCAGTCAGCCGGCATCACCTCCTCTTCCCAGATCTTTCCAAACAGTGGGTACAGCATCTCCACTGTTGTCTCTAGGTCTGCTTTCAGAGACACGCTGGGATGCCATCTGGCCCTGCTGCTTTGCCGTTCTTCAAGAATGCCACTGCTCTTCTGATCTCTTCCCGGCTGGGTCTGTCACAGGTGATGGGTAGGTCGGTCTCTGCCGGCTGGATGTCTGGGGGGTCGGGTGGGCTAGGTCTGTTCAGTAACTCTTCAAAATACTCGGCCCATCTGTCGAGTTGGTCTGCTCTGTCTGCAATAGGCTTGCCTTCTTTGTCTTTTACTGGTCTTTCTGTATGGCCATACTTGCCTGACAATCTTCTGGTAATGTCGTAGAGCTGTTTCATGTTGCCGCTGCCTGCTGCCTTTTCTGCCTCTGCTGCCAGGCTGTCTGTGTAGGCCCTCTTGTCTGCCCTGATACTACTCTTTACCTCGCGGTTGGCTTCCGAGTATTCCCCCTGTGCCCTTACTTTGGCTGCTCTCGTGCGACTGTTGTTGACAGCTGCTTTCTTCTGCTTCCTCACTTCTATCTTCTTCAAGGTCTGTGCCGACAGCCAGTCCTTGTGATGGTGTTTCCTGAACCCTACAGTGTCTTTGCAGGTTGAGTTCAGCGCCTCTCTAACTGCCTTCCACTGCTGCTCTGTGGTGACCGCCTCCTCTTCATTTACTAGCTCCTGTAGCGCTTGAAACCGGTTGGACAGCACCAGTTTGAACTCTTCTCTAACTCCAGTTTCTCTCAGGAGGCCTACATTATAGCGCTGTCTTCTTGTTGTCTCTGTGCGGCTTTTCTTTAGCTTGAGCTTCATTCTTAAGGTAAGCAGATGGTGGTCGGAGGCGACATCTGCTCCCCTCCTCACTCGAACATCTTGAAGGGATCTTCTAAATTTCTTGCTAATGCAGATATGGTCTATTTGGTTCTCTGTTGTATGGTCAGGTGAGACCCAAGTTGCTTTGTGTATTCTTCTGTGTGGGAAGATGCTGCCTCCAATGACAAGTCGGTTTAGAGCACAAAAGTCTACAAACCTCTCCCCGTTCTCACTCATCTCCGAGCCTAGTCCCTGTCTCCCCATCACCTCTTCGTATCCGGTGTTGTCCTCCCCTATTTTGGCATTAAAATCGCCCATGACGATGGTGATGTCTCGCTCCGCACATTTGTCCAAGGCACTCTGGAGTCGGTCGTAGAACTCTTGTTTCTCTTCCTCGTCACTGTCATTAGTGGGCGCATAACACTGGATGACGTTCAGCTTGAGCTTTTTCTTGGTTCTAAAGGCTGCTGTGATAATTCTTGGCCCAAGAGGTTCCCAGCCCATCAGCGCTCTCTGTGCCACTGGTGACAGCATGAATGCTACACCTTCTGTATGGGGGGCATTCTCCTCTTCATGACCTGAATACAGAATCATCTCCCCACTTAACAGCCTTTTCTGGCCAGACTGCGTCCATCTGGCTTCACTGATACCTAGCAGGGAAAGGTTGTACTTTTGCATTTCCGCTGCTATCTGGGCGGCCTTGCCGCTCTGGTACATGGTCTTGACGTTCCATGTGCCCATGGTTGTATCCCTGGATAGAGAGAGGCGGCTCGGTCCTGTGGCTTCCGAAGACTTCCGGCTTTCACCACAGGACGTCATAAGTCTTCTGGTAGAAGAACCTTCCTCCTCCAGGAATGGAATTACTGTTAGTCTTTTCGTCGGCGTTTTTGTAGCTATTTCCTTTTTTGCAGGGTGGGGAAGCTACCCCCATGCCCAACCCCCTTACTAGGAGGACCAGGGGTTTTCTGTCGGGGTCACCTTCCCTTAGACCATGTTGGTTCACGGCACCTTATTTCATTCGGTGCACCCCTCTCACGAGGGACCCCCTATCCACCACCCAGGGGACACGCCTCAACGCCATATGGTCCCAGCGCGAGGCAGGGTGACCCTGGGAACTAAAAAGTATTTAACCCTACCCAAGTCCCCCAGGGCAGACCCCGGTGGGGGCCCGAAATCAGCGAGAGCTGGAAGTCCCGTCCCTGTAAAAGTAGCATAGCATAGCACTCCTGCCCCCCCCCCCCTCCCACCCACCCATCCCCATTCCACACACACAGACTGATTGATTGATTGTACATTGCTTAACGTTTCGACAGCAACAAGACTTTCTCAGGATGTGCCTGCACTGCTCGTGAAAAAAACCCCAACTAAACAGAACATTGAATGTATGTCGCCGCCCGGTCCAATACGTTAAATAAACCTACGACATGGGGCCTAAATAAAGCTAAGACCATTTAGCAACACACATCCAATATCAAGAGCTACAGACAGTGCAGACAGTAGGGAGAGTTTTAAAATGGCAAATACAGGTGAATGGACCAAGGGTAGACAGAAACACATGCCCCAGAATAGAGGAGAAAACCCACCCTTTGGGGCTGACCAGGGTGACCCTGGGACTAAAAAGTAGTTAACCCCACCCAAGTCCCCCAGGGCAGACCCAGGTGGAGGACACAGACAGAGCTAAGTAGTTCAAATGACAAATGAAAAGGATAACAGGCTTAATTGGGAATAAATTGGACCCAGCATAGAAAGAGACATATAATACATGTAGTTAAGGCATCCCCAGGCCCTACGAGCGATCCACGAAATACTTGCAGAGACCCTTTTTAAAACAGGCTAGCGAGGAGGCGGATTTTACATGGTCGGGAAGCGCATTCCAGATATGTGTCCCTGAGAAGGATAGGCTGGTTTTATATAGATCGATCCTTGGTTTTGGGACCATGAAAAGCTTTCTGATGTTTGCAAGCTTGGACTCAGACTTACGGAACAAAGTGGAGATGTACTCAGGTGTTTTGTGCTTCCACACTTTGAACATAAAGATTGCTTTGTTATATTTAAAATGATCTTGGAGAGGCAAGAGAGAGAGAGAGATAATGTGTTCTTTTAGCGTGTATTGTGAATGTCTGCATGCGTGCATCGGTAACAGACGATTGTCAGAATTTCAGCAAAAAAAGTATGGATATCTCGGAGATCCATTACTGTTAGGAAGAATTACGAAGAGGAGGTGTGTGCCGCTTACAACGCCCCTAACCCCCAACTGCCAACTAGACCCGCCCTCCCAGGAGCAACCTCCCGATAATTTTAGCTAAGAATAGCCAACGGCACCAAGGGTGCCGTGAGGGAGTGTTGCGCTCCTGGGATGTTCCCCACCAGCACCATGTTTCCCGCTGGCCTGGGAGGACCCGAGAGGATCTTGCGCTGTCCGGAGAGGTCCCTCAGGTAGAATCGGGCGAAGCTGACTCCGCTCACCAGTGCACGGCCGCCGCAATGTCTTGATGGCCCAGTAGCGGTCAAATGCGAAAATGCGCCCGAGGCTTTGACCTCATGCGCCCTGATGTTCAACCCTTTGGCTGCAATAGAGGTCCTGGTAGGCGGCGCGAAGTACGCAATGGAGCCAGGAGGAATACCGCCTGGGGTGACATGTCATCCCCACCTGGAAGGCATGTGCGTCCCCTGTGTCTCGGCTTGGTCTGGCGCAGGTGTCCACATAAGGCTCTCACCGGATCCTGCAGTCTGTATCCCGGGCAGGGCCTGAATCCCTCAAGGGTCGAATGAAGACCAACTGGGCGAATCAAGGAACCGGGTCGTGGCTTGAAAGCCAGGTCAGGGAGCAGTCGTCCAGCCAATCATCCAAACTGCAAGTCTGAGGGGTGCGCTGAAGAGCGTGCAGTTCGCTGAACCTGACAGCCATGGCCCAGGTCAGTTGGAAGTAGGTCTTCCATGGCACGTCGGCCGTCCACCCAACTGGAGCAAGTCGAAATGGTCCAAAACGAGCCCCAGTAGCCCCTAGGCAAGGTCCCATCACAGCAACCGCGAGCGAAGGACAGACGTGCAGACCGAAGAGCATCAGAATGCCGGCGAGATCAGTACAGGCACCAGGGTTGGCCGGTCTAAGACGGACCGTGTCAGCGATCATGGTCAGGTAGCCCCTATGGTGAGAGCACCAAGTTGGTCGGTGAAGAGCCAGAGGAAGGAGGCGCTTGTCGTCACATGCGTCGCCCAGTACTCGCTTCTTCCCTTATAAACTCGTCTGGTTGAGTGTCTACGGATTGTAGCGATAGCTCCCACAACTGCACTTGAGAAGCCTCTAATGGCGAGGGATTGCCAGACAACGTCCAAGCGTGGAGGAAGAGTTCTCGAGGCTGCAAAGCATTGTGCGTGGGGTGGTGATCCGCAGAGGGGCGCTCACGGCGAGGTTCAGGGGGCCGGAGATCCCCGAGCATGTCCCGCAGCAAGTATCCGCCAGGACCAGGAGCGGGTTGCAACCTTGAGCTTGGGCAGGAGCTTGGGACTTGCACCGTAGGTGGGTCGGCGAAGCGTCAAGGCCGTCCCCGGAGAGGTAGAGAGTGCCGACCACTCAGGCTAGCGGAACTGGAACAGAGGCAACAAAGCGGGGAAGCTGGCGATTCCACCTCGGCGCGATCATGGGGGACTCTCCGCTGCGCAGATCACCCGACCGATGTCCGGACAGAACGTCCACTCTGTGCGAAGAAGCTGGCCGCTAAGCGCGATGGAGTCGGCAGGTCATGTGGAAGTCCCGGGAAGTCTCTTTCTCGGAAGCGACGTCTCGATCTTCGCACCAACTGAGTCCCTGGCAGAGGAGGAAGTACAGGGAGAGGAATTGCATCCCAGCCTGCTCCTAAAAGTAGTCGACTACTGTGGCACTGTCGGAGGACGAGAAGCTCCCGACGACGTGGATGCGACACCCGAAACTGGAACACGAAGTCCGGAGGCCCTTGGCCGGAGGCAGAGTAGGATCTCGGTAACAGGAGAGCGCCCCCAGTGGCGAGACCTGCATCGACGCAAGGGACAACTTGTGAGGAGGTGAGAAGAGAGGAACTCCTGTCACGAGCCAGTCGGGATCCGCCCCATGAAAAGGTGAGGATGTAGCACTAGTACCGGTCTACAACAAATTCATAAGAATTTGCAATCAGCTTCACCTTACAGATAACTCTCGCTGTATTGATAACAATTATCATGGTCAATCCTGCAACTGGTATATAGATGTTAGGTGACGCCTCCAAATGCAGCAATGAGGTTAAATCTGTGCTGGTAAGAAATGTCTCAAATCTGTCATGTATGTACTGACATTACGAAAAACATGTCCGACTGCCACAGCATTACAAAATAATCAGTGAAGACAACTCACAAAACTGTCACCAGTGGTGTCCCCTCCATCTTGCTCCATATTGACGTCCGCCACAAGCTCCTCAGAGGAGGACGATCCATTGCTGCCAACATCTTCCCATTCATCATCTGAAACAAAATATACACAACATAAAATTCTAATAGTACTGATACCATTACAACACCCACCTGTATTAGGTTTTAGCAGCAGGCTAGGGGTTAGCAACTCAGCTGGTGGGCTGCTGCTTGCAAGAATTTACTACTCAGGAGTCGCAATTTTTGCATAAATCCAACGTTTTTAAGTCTTGAACATTTTTTGAAGGTGTTTGTGTACACATTCGCATCTCAAACCCACTTAGCCCCGACACCCTACAGCAGGAGATGGAATGACCATGATAATTCAAGGGTAGTGCCAGATTAGCTTGGCGCCTGAAGGCGCCAAGCTAATCTGACACTACCCTTGATTTATAGTTGATCCATCACCTGCAACTAGCACATAGTCCTTAGGTAACACCTGTAAAATCTGGGAAATGTGGCCATGGGGTTAAAAGGGTTAAGCCACCCCACTTTCTGCATCTGGGGCCAGGGACAGATCAACTACACTCTGCTGTCACTATGGTCACTTGGCCAGGGACAGATCAACTACACTCTGCTGTCACTATGGTCACTTGGCCAGGGACAGATCAACTACACTCTGCTGTCACTATGGTGACTTGGCCAGGGACAGATCAACTACACTCTGCTGTCGCTATGGTCACTTGGCCAGGGACAGATCAACTACACTCTGCTGTCACTATGGTCACTTGGCCAGGGAAAGATCAACTACACTCTGCTGTCACTATGGTCACTTGGCCAGGGACAGATCAACTACACTCTGCTGTCACTATGGTCACTTGGCCAGGGACAGATCAACTACACTCTGCTGTCACTATGGTCACTTGGCCAGGGAAAGATCAACTACACTCTGCTGTCACTATGGTGACTTGGCCAGGGAAAGATCAACTACACTCTGCTGTCACTATGGTCACTTGGCCAGGGAAAGATCAACTACACTCTGCTGTCACTATGGTCACTTGGCCAGGGACAGATCAACTACACTCTGCTGTCACTATGGTGACTTGGCCAGGGAAAGATCAACTACACTCTGCTGTCACTATGGTCACTTGGCCAGGGAAAGATCAACTACACTCTGCTGTCACTATGGTCACTTGGCCAGGGACAGATCAACTACACTCTGCTGTCACTGTCACTATGGTCACTTGGCCAGGGACAGATCAACTACACTCTGCTGTCACTATGGTCACTTGGCCAGGCAGCGCGGGTAGGTCAACAGGGAACATTTACAGCCAGAGCTGACAGGAGTGCCTATCTTTTTTCAACAAGTGAGTGTTAACTTTTCACACAAGGAATCTATGTTATGGTGTGTTCACATAACCATTTCCTTGAGTGACAAGCAATTTTTTCCGTGTCATACACAGTTTTAGGACACACCGTGCATACATGCAAGCAATATTGAAAACACCAGCGTGACCCCTGCTACTGTCACTGGGTCATGGGATCGTACACCACTTGTGCCCATCTAGAAGATAGGGCTGCCTAAAGGCTTTGTTCTCTCTGAACCAAATTGATGAATTTTAACCCCACAGCTGCATTTACCAAATTTTGAAGGTGACCTAATGACTGTGTAACAGTTGCAGGTGACGGACTGACCATGATTAATCAAGGGTAGTGCCAGATTAGCTTGGCCAAGCTAATCTGGCACTACACTTGAATTATCATGGTCAATCCATCGACTGCTGTAGGGACACCGGGCGAAATGGGTTAAACATTAAAAAAATGTGAGTTTTAAAAAGCTGAAGATAGAATAAAAAAAACTGTTACCCATGAAACTGACAAACTTACCAGGTGAGCAGCACAGGTTTGTGACCAGCTCCAGACACACTCGCTGGGCGTCGATAACGTTGATCAGGTCACTGCACGCAGAGTGGTGACCCACCATCTGCAACACGCGTGCAAAAACACAGAACATTCAACACATTCAACCCTTTGGCTGCCAGTAGCGGTTTTTGTCGCGATGATTTCTGCAGGAATCATCGTGACCAAAAAAGCTACAGACAGCCAGAGGGTTAACTCAATCCACAGAAGAAACATGGACACAAAATGGGGCCAGCAAGAGAGTCAAACTTCACGAGCCCCTCAAGGTTCAGTCAGGTGGTGTTCACTTTATCCCAGGGTTAATATTATGACTAGCATTGCTGCAAAAGTGACAAAACTCTGCTTAACCCCTTGACTGCCAGAAGACAACAGACCACTCAAAGCGCAAGAGGCATAGATCCTCACGAGCCCCCGCAGTTGCGGGGGCTCGTGAAGATCTACGTCTCTTGCTAATTCCAGTTTGCATCTATGTTCTTTGGACGGATTAGATTTTCGGGCATTGAATGAACAAACATTTCAGAAACATAATCTGCGACCAGTGGAATGGAATGGTTTCACTTGGAGGTGAACAAATAATAGTACATAATAATCACTATAAAGAATCACAGATGAAATTATACCAGTAAAAGGCACACATCGTGCATGCCAGCATCTGTGGCCACTCATTAGGATATGATTATATGCCTCTTGCAGAAGGCAGACAATCAGTGATGGAGTGAAAAATCATACTGACTCACATGAAGTTCCTCGCTTTCAAGACCCCGATCGCCTCCACCGTTTACAGCTGTGCCATTCTGTAAAAAAATAAACATCAATAAAGTAAACACTGTAAAACAAACACTAGTGACAATGATGGTTAATAATATCTGGAGTGACAGTTACCCACAACTGACGACACAAACGAGAGGCTACCCTGAAATCATATGTAGGCTAGCTCATTCAAGGCACCCTGCATCAATGGCTGTAAAAGTAGAGGTCCACACAAATTTTGCAGTATAAAATTGAGAACAAGAAAGGCAAAGCCCTTATGGCTCATGTGTATGACCACATGTGTGACAATAAGTAAAGGGATGGCTTCTGCACACCTTTTGTGACCTGTGACCTTTTCCAAGGGGTCATGCAAATTAGTATTGCATAGATAGGTCTTAGCATCAGGTATATCTGTAGCAAGATTGGGTTTGAAGTTGTGAATACTATTTGAGAAAAAGACATCTTTTGTCAAAATATGGCTATTTATTTTTCCTATTTCCTGAGCTCTTGTGACCCTTGACCTTTTAGAGGGATCAACCAAATTAGTATGCATAGAAAGGTCTTACCATTAGGTATCTCCATACCAAGTTTGGGTTCAAAGTTGAGAATAGTATTTGAGAAAAATAAATCATGTCAAAATATAGCTATTTTTATATATTTCCTGATCCCCTGTGACCTTGACCTTTGTGAGAGGTCACTCAAATTGGTATGTTTAGAAAGGTCTTGCCACAAAGTATCCTTGGGCCAAGTCTGAAGACTGTAGCTTGAATAGCCTCCGAGAAAATGCCAATGTTAAAGTTTACCACAGACGACGGATGATAACGGACGGACGACCACTGGCCCAGAACAAAGAATTACTTTTGCTTTGCACATGAGCCAAAAACAAAACAAATGCGCCATTGGAAAGAGAACTTTATAATTAACCCATATCATACTGAGGCTAAAAGCTTCAAGGATATAGACCAATGGCTTTAGTTCAAGGGTGGTGCCAGAATAGCTATTCTGGCACCACCCTTGAACTATTTTACACACACAGTATTTCACACACTGGTGTATTCCGAATGATAAGGGTTAAGCAGCAAGTGTTGTATAGCACTGCCGGCGGCAAGGCTATAGGGTTAAGCAGCAAGTGTTGTATAGCACTGCCGGCGGCAAGGCTATAGGACACTTCCACAGCTACTGATGTGTGTGCCTTGCATGAGTTGAAAGATGAACAAAGTTCAACACTCGCTGCATAAGAGGCATGTACATGTCAGCCTCAAGGTATCATGGTGTCGGGAAAACAGAGTCAGACTGCATTATTGGCGATCGCATTTTTGTATTGCTGAATTACAAAGACTTGTGAAAAAGAGACACTTCCTTGGGAAGTATTTGGGCTAATGCCAGCCTTAGCTGGCCCATGCATGGAAGTGCGTTGGCCAGCTAAGGCTGACGTTGGCCTGAGGACCTTTTTGTTCAGACGACATCCACAGAGATCTGTGCACGTTAAATCAGTAGGACTATCAGGACCCACCTGCTCAGCTTTGCTGAGCGCCTCCACAATGCATGTTTTGATGTCGATGTCAAGAATCTGGGTGAATATACCCACGGCAGAGCCAAGCGCTTGACCCAATAACATCTCATCTCCCAGAACATTGCTAAGGATACCTGCTCACAGACAGAAATACCACATGTTATACAGGGTCTTAACCCCATTGTGATTGCAGCCACCAGTGCTGCCAACAGTCACCTATATGACAGTCTATAACCCACTCAGTGCCAGTTGATGCAATCTGTGTTTCTGCAGTCTTAGTTAACTCGTTCAGCCTGACGGCCGTATTTCCAAACTTTTCGAGGCGTCATCTAATGACTATGCACCAGTTGCAGGAGATGGATCGACCATGATAATTCAAGGGCAGTTCCAGATTAGCTTGGCGCCGACAGGCGCCAAGCTAATCTGGCACTGCCCTTGAATTATCATGGTCGACCCATCTCCTGCTGAAGTGCGTCTGGGCTGAATGGGTTAATTCAACACCAAAAAGGACACGCTGTCCCAGTGTCACAATTTATTTTAATCATTATGAAGTATTTTCTTTTGTATAGAAGTTTTGTTCTACGTTTTGTGTTGAGGTGATGGCATGTTCTTTTTTAGTGACGTCAAAAACATGCGACGTAGGAGGTTTGTTTGAAGGGATGGTATGCGTCATTGTGGAATTCGAGACACGTCAAGTCATAAGTCTCTGTTAAACATTATAATCTGTGAGTGTCCTATTACAATGAACCTGTTGAAAAAAAAAAATAACATAACAGTTGATCACTTAGCAGAAAATTTGTATGACATCTTACATAGAAATATTGCCATTCCAATAGTTAATATAATAATTCATAGCCTGTGGGTAAACTATTATAATAAGTAATTTGTGTGTGTGGTTGGATGTTAATTATTGCTATTCTTTGATATTCACAAGCAGGGATCCCAATACAAATTCTTAAAAATCCCTGAAAAAAATCCAGTCGGTGGATTTGCGCACGCGCGAGTGTTACTTTCAGAGTATAGTGTTCCTTTTATAGTACAGACTGTGTTAGTAAGAGGATACTAAAATCTATAATGAATCGATCAATAAGGATGTGCTGCAGTATGATTTGGATCACTTGCAAGAGTGGTCCGACACATGGGATTTGCATTTTAATGTAGAGAAATGTAAGGTCTTGCATGCTGGAAGGAACAATCCTGAACATGATTACCTGATAAAGTTAACAGTGACATTAATGATTAAAAAGGTGGTATCTTGTGAGCAGGAAAGGGACTTGGGTGTTGTTTTTGATAAAGTTCCATCTTTTGATCCCCATATTCAGAACTGTATCAATAAGGCCAACAAAACGGTTGGAGTAGTTAAGAGAGCCTTTAATTATTTGGATAAGGACTCTTCAGTCAGTAAACTGTATAAAAGCACTAGTCAGACCACATTTAGAATATGCAAACACTGTACGGTACCCAGATTTAAAGAGACAATCAGTTTCACTCAAAAGGGTACAGAGACAAGCAACACAGCTGGTTAAAGAATGTAGAAATATGACTTACTTAGACTCAAATATTTTGGACTACACTCCTTACGTGGACGTAAAATACGCGGAGACTTAATCCAAGAAAATTTATAATGGCATCAACGACCTAAATTGAAACAACGTTTTTGGGCAGCACCGTTTAGTGACAGAACCAGAAACTCTGAAGGGAACATCTTTGTACACTAACCCGCAGAAGTTTTGTTTTTCTAACAGAGTTGCCATTGTTTGGAATGAATTACCAGTTTCATTAAAAAAAAAAAAAAAAAAACACCTAATATAAATTCTTTTAAAAACCAGCTGGATGAATCTCCAAAATTTAAAGAGATTTTCTATTGCTATGATGAATGATTTGTAGGAAAAATTGCATGCATAACTGAGCCATATAGCAATTAAAGAAAGAAAGACATTTGCAAAGACCTCGCGGCCTATTTTGTCTTCATACTACTACTACTACTAGACTTACGACAGCCTGGCCAACAGTGTGACACTTCAACACCGGCTGCTGTTAAAAATGGTGCACCGCATACGCCAAGCGGCCAATGGTGCTACAGTTAGAGTTCCATTTATTATCACACTCTTTGTCTATATCCTTTGCTCTGCTAGAATTCTTCTCGACGATGTCTGCACGCGACTGACATGTTTGCGATGATATCGAAATGGTGGTAGCCGTGAGGTGAGTGCGCATCGGTAACTTCTGGCCGCGTTCCGCTAACTTCCGTCGTCTGCTCTCAAACCCTGGCTGCGACTCGCAGTTCACCGTATTTTCATTATTTTAATTTTCCTCTGGACAATTTTTTTTTCGCGGGTCGCAGGTCAATTTTGCGGAAATGACATTTGGTTTTTCGCGAAAATCCGCGAAACCGCGGGTAATTGGGAGCCCTGCACAAGTTGTGTGTTTGGTTGATTTTTTTTTTTTTTTGGTCTATCACCACCAATGTGTGAAAAGACGTTAAATAAATTCCTGATCCTGAAGTCATAAGAGATTTTGCTCTTAGCCAGAATTAAGTTTTGTGAGAAGTGAAGGTGATGAGGAGATGCGTCATAGTTATTTATTGTAGAATAGATGGTAGAAGAGCAGAATACTCAATATAGGAGTGTGTAATATGGGTAAAAATGTATGTAGTTGAAGAACTACGGTGTAACGGGATTGACTAACCAGTGACCTTGTCAACGGTCATGGTGGGCGGCAGACAGGCACAAAATAAGTCGACGGAGTAAACCTTTCACGCATCTTTGGGTAGGTATTTGTTTGTTTAATAGTAGATTCGGGAAGTGTGTAGTTGATTGGTTCTGGATCGGAAACTGCATGACATTCGGGCGCGCATCAGCGAGTTTGAGGTATTGTCTGGCGATCGAGCGCAGGGATGAAGTCGGTTGATCGGGAAGCGCTTCGTTGAGCCTGTTTGATTTTGAAATGATTCGAGTCGAGATTGAGGGGTTACGTGTTGTGCAGAAATGTGGTATTCATGTGTGTGCATGGTATTTCGAATTGATTGTTATGATGATATTTTATTCGATGTCGGAAACGATCGGGAATTGTTGACAATGTCCGGAAGCCATTGGCGGTCATCATCGCTACAAAGTGTCGTCATTCGGGTGGAAGTAACGATCAAAGCAATGGCAGATTTCTAATGGGGAGAAACAATTTTATATGTTGAATAGATGTTCTGCAGCTGGGATGTTGGATATATGTACTCCAGGTGGGATGTATTCAACCTGGTGTACGTTGATCCAGGCTGGTGCAGGAGAACTTAATCGAGCCACCGTGAGAGACAGTCCGCTTATTCGACCAGTGGCGAGGTTCAATGAGCAGCGACGATATATTTATCTTCAATTCACGGTCGGAGTAATTAGACTGTTTAATACATTCGAGGATCTAAACATCAACTTAAATAGTGTGCAGTTTTCAGCAGACAATGAGAAGAAATTCAATTTTCTCTAAAAGGTATTTTTTCGAAAAATACTTACCGATGACATGACTTAGTGGAAATGTCTACTACTAGCTCAATTTTAGCCTACTTAGCCGTTGTGTGCCTACACAACCCGCTAGGCACTCGGGGAACCCCAGAGGGGCCGAGAGTTATCTCCCGCTCCTTCCTTACCGGTTCCTGTCACGAGACCAACCAGTCAGATACTTCGCTCGAAAGCGGCAAGCGGGGCAGGTGGGAGGGCCATCCGAGTCATGTCATCGCTAAGTATTTTTCGAAAAAATACCTTTTAGAGAAAAATGAATTTGTTTCCTCAAAAACATTACCGATGACATGACTTTGTGGAAGAATTGCGATGAGGCGGAGGGTTCCGCATGACAACTCCCTAGGAGGGAACAGAGCCGTCCTCCCAGTCGCAAACTCCCGACAATTTTAGCGAAGTGCATACCAACGGCGCCGGTGGCGCCGGGAGGGAGTGTTGCACCGCGGCGATGTCCCCCACCATTGCGAGATTCTCTCGCTGGCCCGCCAGGTCCCTGAGGCAGAAGCGGGCGAATACAGATTCAGTCTTTCCGTCCGCGGTAGCCACGATGTCCGTGACAGCGCAGTTTCTAACAAACGCGGCGCTCGTGGCCATGGCTCGTACCTCGTGTGCGCATATGTGCAGCCTCTTCGCTCCCTGCAGGGAGATATCTTGATAGGCGGAGCATATGACTCAGGGAGCCAGGAAGAGAACGTCTGGGCTGTTATGTCATTCCGCCGGTCTCAGAGGTAGGGGGGAGAGGCGTGCACGCCCTCTGCAGAAGGCTTTAGATTGTCGCCGAGAAGTCAAAAGGTGCGCACGGGATCCTGTTACCTGGTCTCCTGTGACAGGGGTTTGTTTCGTAGCGGCCGTAAGGTGCAACCTGAGGCGCGGTCAGAGGAGACCTGTTTGGCAAGGAAGGCCGGGGCAGTGAGAAGTAGCATGGACCCGTCCGCTCAGAACTGTAAGCAGATAGGATGCGCCTAAGCGCGTGTAGCTCGCTCCCCCGTGAGGTGGTAGCCCGGGCCAGCAGGAAGCACGTGTAGCGTGTCACATCTGCGAACGGGCCACTGTAAGGGTTCGAATCGGGCAGAATTCAACCACGTTAGCACCCAGGGTAGGTCCCAGCGGGGGAGGAGCGAGCAGTAGGCCGGGCGCAGGCTGCCGAAGTGTCCCATAAGGTCGGCGAGGTCTGTGCAGGCGCCCGGGTCTGGGTGTCCGCGGTGTCAACGTGTAAGCGAACCTGGACAGGTGACCCCTCACCAAGAAGGGGCTAGGTCTAGGTCTCAGCCGAGCCAGATAGAGGTCCGCCAGCTGCGGATTCGACAAATCCGTGAGGTTCAGGCCGTGATCGGGGCATCAGGAACACAGGACTCGCTATGTCCCTCGTAGACTCGAATGGCCGAAGGTCTGCGGGCCACAGCGATCGCCTCCACCGCTGTACCTGAGTAGCCTCTAGCACCGAGGGCTTGCCGCACAACCTCCAGTCATGAAGGATGAGCCGCTCCGGGCAGGGAGGAACAGCGGCTGGCGCGGTGGCTTGAGCCTGGTGTGAGGAGTGGGAAGGCGCATGGGGGGGGGGGGGGGGGGGGGGGACCCGTGGCGAGGCTGAGAAGGACGGTGTTCCAGTGGTGGATCCAGGCGAACGGAGCGACTAACAGGAGGGCCGCCGAGCAGCGCCGAAGGTTGAGGAGGACTTTGGGTACGAGGACCGTTGGGTTTGATTGTACATTGCTTAACGTCCCGACAGCAACAAGGCTTTCTCAGGACGTGCCTGCACTGCTTGTGAAAAAAAACAAACTAAACAGAACATTGAATGTATGTCGCCAGCCGGTCAAATACATTAAATAAACCTAACACATGGGGCCTAAATAAAGCTAAGACCATTTAGCAACACACATCCAATATCAAGAGCTACAGGCAGTGCAGACAGTAGGGAGAGTTTTAAAAAGGCAAATACAGGTGAATGGACAAAGGGTAGACAGAAACACATGCCCCAGAATAGAGAGAAAAACTCACCCTGTGGGGCTGACCAGGGTGACCCTGGGAACTAAAAAGTACCTAACCCCACCCAAGTCCCCCAGGGCAGACCCGGGTGGGGAACGAGGACCGTTGGGGGAAGGCGGAGGCCGCCAGGCCGTCCCAGGGAATGGAGCGCGCATCGACAGCCCAAGTACGGGGATCGGGAATCGGGGAGACGAAGAGGGGAAGCCGAAGGTTCCACCTTGTGGCGAACAAGTCGACCTGGGGAGACTCCTAACGGGCGCGGGACAACCGATAGATGTCCTGCCAAAGGGTCCATTCCGCGTGTAAGAGCTGGCCGCGGCGAGACAGCGAGTCGGTCCAGACGTACAGCTGTCCGGTAATGTGTTGGGCTCGCCAAGAAAAGCCCGGTCCTCGCACCAACGCAAGCTCTGGTAGAGAAGCATACCAAGATCGGGAGAGCGTGTGCCACCTTGTAACTGGAAGTAATCCACCAACGGTGTGTTGTCAGAGAGGGCGAGCAGCTCCTGGTGTCTGAGGAGGTCATCCCAGCAATGAAGGCTTGTCAACGGCCTACATCACTGGCCAGTTGATGAGATAGTGCGTTAATCCGAGGGCCGAGGGCCGGAAGTCGAGAGGAACCGAGGCAGGAGAGAGCATCCCACCCAGAGAAGCTCGCGTCGAACCCAGAGTGTACGGGGGCGGAGAAGATGCCCGGGGAACTGCCGAAGCTAGCCAAGCAGCGTCGGTCCACCGACGAAGGCGAGGCGACAGAATCTGGGGCACCGGCGCCATCGTCGATACGTCGCCGGAAGCCGGGCGTCCAAGGAGTAGGAGATGCAGCTGAAACGGCTGGGCGTAGAGACGACCTAGGAAAGGAGTGAGATCAGACTTGCCCTCGTTTACTAGGAAGCCCCAAGTGCGTCAGGATGTGCAGTAGCACGTCCTTGTCTGTCGCGAGAGAGCTCTCGGACTGGTGGCGTAGGAAGAGGTCGTCTGGGTAGATCGACGTCGGACTGGAGGAGGACTGTCGGGCCTTGGCGACTAAGGAGTCCATCAGCCCGGTGAACCACCAGGGCAGAGGTAGAGACCGCACGGGAGCGCGGGAAACTGGAGAAGACGCCGTCGATCGCAACCAGCGAACTTCCTGGAGGCCTGGAGCATCGAGACAGCAGGTACACATCGGAAAGGTCCAAGCCGACTGCGAAGTCTAAGGCTGGACCGCTGCTTTCAGGGCTCTCGCAGTCTCCATCCGGAAGGAGGGGCCGTAATTCTGTACAGGCCGAGAGAACGAAACCTGACGCCACTCCCTCCAGGCTTCGGAACGAAGAACCGGCGGCTGTAGAAGGCTGGCAAGTCTGAGAATCGGAAACCTCCGTGGCGACTTACCTGAGGGAGGAGACACCTCCCGCCGCGCGGAGGCCTCAGCGAAACATTGGGCAACATGAGACCTCGAGGGAATAAGACGGCCAAGGCGGGGGCCTGCCGCCGGGCCGGCTCTGAGGACCAGGAATCACCGGACCGCAGGGGCCCCCCCAGCGGAGCAAGACAAGGCTGCGCCCGCAGGGCAGGAGGCACCCCCCGGCAGGCAAGCAGTAGGGCGTCTCGAGGCATCAGGGCACAATCGGCGGAGGCAGCCAAGCGTAGACCGACGCGAGGTAGGCGGCGCGGTAGGCGACTCCGCTAAGAAGAGCAGATGAACCCAGAGGCGTGATGGAAGGGTGCCAGGAGTCCTCCACCCGACGAACCATGGCTAGAGAGGGGAGCTCCAGGAAACCGGCTCCGGCTAAGGTGTTCTGGATCAGGGACGCTGTCCTACCAGACCACGGGGAAAGGAAACGTCTAAGAAGCGTGGGGCCGCCAGCTTGTGACCAGGCAGGGGGGTCCAGCGCAGGAAGAGGGATGGAGAAGCCTGGGAAGGCCGACAACCAGTCCCGACGGGAGGCGATGTCCAGGCCAGCCGGCCAGCGACGATCGGAGAAGAACACCGGCTCGCGTGCCATGGCAAGTAGCCGGTGCGCCGAGACAGCATCTCGCAGTTCCTTAAGTCCGGACGGCTGGGGAAGCAACTTGACCCTCTAGACCTGACGCTCGCTAACCATGAAGGCGGAGACCTTCCTCTCAGGGGGGGGGGGGGGGGGGGGGGGGAGGGAGGGCAGGCGTCAGCTGGCCAAGTCACTGCGATGATCCTGGCAGTTCCACCCAAGGCAAGAGGGACTCCGCACGTGACACGACGAAGAGCCGAAGGGCAGCATCCCCGAAGTCCGCGGGCGAAGGGAGCGACCAACCTCATCTAGAAGGGCCGAGACGGAGTCCTCGGGCAGCAAGCTAAGAGCCTCTATGTCCAGGGGTGGCGAAGGGGCGGGCGAGTCACCGAAAGTCGTAGGCCGACGCGTGGGCAGGGAACCGTCCTGAGAATCGCGGGACGCCCGGAGATGAGCAGGGAGCGACAAGGCGGCCGCGAACGACGAAGCGAACGCCAGGAAGAGCGAGGAAGAGTCCTGTCCGATGCGGAGAACGACGTCTGGACCGTGGACTGCGAACAACCGAAGAGGAGCGCCGCCGAGGGGAGGATGGCCGAAGACGGCGGCGGCGCGGCGGACGCGTCGAACGGAGCGGGGGCGAGCGCGAAGCGGAGGGGTAGGTGGCGCGGAGGCGATCCCGGAGGGAGGAACAATCCTTCCGAAGGCGCTCGAGCGGCGAGCGCTAGTGTCCTGAACTGAAAGTGGAACGGCAGGAGTCGGGGGCGTGACTGCGTCGCGCAAGCTAGGGCTGACGTCTCTCCTGGCCAGACTCGGTGAGTAGGGTGCTACGCCAGCGTTCAGATCCTCCGGAAGGATCAGCGGGCTTAACGGGGAGAGATGGGTGAGGAAGGCCAGTCACGTGGGACGGCTCATGGCGGACTGCTGCAGGCCGGGCTCAGTGAGGCGGGCGCTCTGCCGGCAAACAGACCCTCCGGAAGGGTCAGCGGGTGTGGCAGCAGTGGCAGTCCTCTGGTCAGCCAGCAAGTGAACTGAAAGTGGAACGGTGGGAGTCGGGGCACGACTGCGTCGCGCAAACTAGAGCTGACGCCTCTCTTGGCCAGACTCCGAGAGCAGGGCGCTATGCCGGCGTTCAGATCCTCCGGAAGGATCAGCGGGCTTGTGGGGAGAGATGGGTGAGGAAGGCCAGTCAACGTGGGACGGCTCAGGGCAGACTGCTGCAGGCCGGGCTCAGTGAGGCGGGCGCTCTGCCAGCAAACAGACCCTCCAGAAGGGTCAGCGGGCGTGGCAGCAGTGGCAGTCCTCTGGTCAGCCAGCAACACAGAGTCCCAACGGGAATCCTTTCCGTGAGGCCAGGGCGAGAATGGGCGGTCAGCACCGTAAGGGCTGCAGAAGAATCAACCGGAGCCGGACGTGAGGAAGCAGGCAGGGGCCGCTCTCGTCGGTACAGGCTCCAGAGGTCCGACCAAACATCTCCGGCCAGGTCGCACAGACATCACAAAGGTGGTCCGGATAGCAGCCCGCACAAGGGAGGCAGACCGCATGGTCATCCGTCGGAACTGGAAGTTGCCACATTGGGAGCACATAAGCATTTGGGTTCTGTAACAAAGGGCATAGCAAGGTCGTAAACACAGGCAAGAGGGCGCCGAGCCCCCATTTTTGTGATATATTCTGTTTCCATCTCACCAGCCCTACCGGGCATTCTCTTTTTGATTAGTGGTAATGGGATTTTTATCATGTGCACTTGATGATTATGCGTGCTGTGCACATGAAGGCGAGACAGGCAAACGTAAGCCGAGTCTGTATGTAAATTTGACTAGATGGGATTAAGGAAAAGTCCATATCCCCTTCCTGCCCACCAGGGGATTCGAACTCGGGATCTTACGACTGCCAGCGCAGTGTCTTATCCACTAAGCTACATCCCCATGTCCACCAAGGTACTCCAGGCGCCGTGACCGCCGGCGCGTGAAACAGTGGTTATACTCTCCAAGGGCAAAAGGGCCTTTAAGCTGGACGAACGGAACGTGGGTGCCACCAGGCCCTACGAAAACCAGCGTCTGAAAGGCAAAGTCTACTCGTAAGCTAACGAGGCATAACCAGGAGTGAGAAGGCGACGTCCCGCTAGGAGAGTCGCAAGAAGGCTGTGCAAGGCACGGAAATTAAGCTCAATAGTTGGTGCTCTTATGTCGTAACCACAACGAAAGACGAGTCCCACGGCAGCCGGCTCTCGACCCGAGGGCCGGCTGTGGGTAGCTACCGTTACCTTACCTCCAAGCCAAAGCGGGAACGGGGGGAAGGGTAGCCATACACCAGTCACAGCACAGAGGAGAGCCGAGAAAACCCGGAACGGCGCAAAGGAAGAAGCAGGCAGCGCTAGAAGGCGGCAGGCACGGAAGAGAAGTCGGAACGAGCATAGGCAAGACGAAGACCGGTCGAGGCACAGTGGAGCAAAACCCGACACGTCTTCTCTGCACGAGCGAAGTAGCAAGACTGGTTGGTCTCGTGACAGGAACCGGTAAGGAAGGAGCGGGAGATAACTCTCGGCCCCTCTGGGGTTCCCCAAGTGCCTAGCGGGTTGTGTAGGCACACAACGGGTAAGTAGGCTAAAATTGAGCTAGTAGTAGACATTTCCACAAAGTCATGTCATCGGTAATGTTTTTGAGGAAACAAACATTGCAGTGGAACAATGAGTGGATGAGATGTGATTAGTGCTCTGGACATTGTGCGAATGTTTAAGTGTGTGCATGTATTACAGGTGTATGTATGAATTGACTGAGTAGTGCGTAGGTTTGTGTACGTCTGTGTCTATTGTTTGTCATGCGAATGGGAAAATCAAATCATTAAAATCGAACAAAAAAATCCAACAATTCCGTGTGATATTTAACCTTCCTCCCTGGTGCGACACCCAGGAACATGGATCCAAAGTGGTATTAGCAAGAGGTATGGGTCTTCATTAGCCCCCACAACTGCGGGGGCTCATGAGGATTTATACCTCTTGCAGTTAGGTGGTGTTGAAATTTGTCAGCTCTGAGTGGGTTAATGCCAGGTGATTACTCATAAAGGTGTTTATTCCAAAGCAAGTTCTGCTGTGCATACAAATTTAGTTATTTGTGCTTTGTCACTACAACGCACAACCCTAAACATGTAAGAAGCAGATGTTACCCTAACTGGGCATGCAAATACTTGATGAACGTAAATTTTAAAAATGTAAACATTACAAACACTTGAATTACCTAGCATGGTAGCCTGAAACAGCATGCCTTGACTGGAAGCTTGGGACTGCTGAACCAGGGAGAGGAGCGAGGCCAGCACGTCATCCCCTCGGCAGTACTTGGCTGCTTCTTGGTTCCCCTCTGTCACTGTGTGTAAGCACTGTGCTGCAATAAGAAACATACTCAAAACTCATTTTGTAGAAAGGTTCTGAAGCTACATTGGCAGGAAACTATTTCAGCATTCCAGACCAAAAATGTATTTTTCTCTAAAATGTATTTTTTCTAAAATACTTACCGATGCATGACTAATAGGAACGCATGCTTAGCTTACCAATTTCAGCCCAAAAATTTGTTGTGTACACCTCACAACCAGGGGGGGCGACTCTAGGGGGCCGTTACCAGGACGCCTCGAGTAGCCCCCCCCCCCCCCCCCCCCCACTTGCCTCCCTATCCGGTCACGTGCCTGGCCGTTTCCTGCCAATCTTTTTGCCTTAGCTCAAAAGCGGCAAGTGGGGCAGGAGGGAGGGACCTCTGAGTCATACATCGGTAAGTATTTTTCTAAAAAAGTCTGCCCCGCTTGCCACTCCTAAGCTAAGCTTCAGACTGGCGTGACACCACTGCGCACGCAACCAGATAGGGAGGTACGGGAGGCTACTCAGGGTACCTGGCTACGGCGCCTTTAGGTCACCTCCCTTGTCGTGTAGGTACACAATGGAATTTGGGCTGAAATGGTATGCTAGGTGTACGTTTCCTAATAGTATGTCATCAGTAAGTATTTTTCCAAAAAATACATTTTAGAGAAAAATTCATTTGTTTCCTCAAAAACATTACCGATGCCATTACTACATGGAACAACCTATAGCTAGCGAAATTTTAGCCCAAAAACTTACGATGTGTACCCTTAGAGCCAGGGGAGGCCACCAAGGGTACCATGGTCTAGTACCCGGGTAGCCTCCCTTACCCCGCCGACAGGTGAGCGCCAGCTCACTACCAATCCAACCAGTTCTTTCCTTTAGCTTGCAGCGTGCAGACGTGTCTGCTTAGCCCTCTGCTTCTAACTTGGCTATGTAGTGGTCAGCTTGCTTAGCCTTCTGTCTTGCTACCTAGCCTGTGCCTTGGAGCTTCTGCTTTGTGTGCCCTTCGAAAAAGAGATTAGAAGAGAGAAAGGATCGTTCGTAGTCTCTGCGCTGTGACTTTCAGAGATGGAATAGACTTGGTGTGAGCGAGAGAACCGGTTCAGTGCGCTTCGTTCCCGGCCGGTGCTTTACCATGCCTTGGAACTTTCTGGCCGTCTGTGTACCGTCGGCTGTGTTGGTTCAAGAGTACTTAGACTTTGACAGTGCACTTCGTTCCCGGCCTGTGCTTTCGCCTTGCCTTGGAACTTTCTGGCCTTGTGTGTACCGTCGGCTGTGTGTGGTTAAAGTGTTCTTGGACTTGCAGTGAGATTCGTTCACGGCCGGTGTTCGCCTTGCCTTGGACCTCTGACCTTGGGTGTACCGGCGGCTGTGTATGGTTCAAGTGTACTTGGACCTTCGACAGTGAGCTTCGTTCCCGGCCTGTGCTTCGCTTTGCCTTGGAACTTCGGTCCTTGTGTGTACCGACGGCTGTGTTGGTTCAAGCGTTGGCCTTCAACGGTGAACTCTGTTCCGGCGGGTGCTTCGCTTGCCTTGGAACTTCTGACCTTGTGTGTGCCGTCGGCTGTGTTGGGTCAGATTTAGTCCTTCGTCAGGACCTTCGACTTCGTTCGTGTGGCTTCGTTCCCGGCCTGCGCGTCGCCCGCTGTGGCTTAAGAAGTGGGTGTCACGGGTGCTTCTTGCGTCGCGGCCGGAAGATAGGTCCCTGGGGCTGGCCTTCGTCCCGCCTGGGAGCGCTGTCCTGCTTCGGTTCAGCGGCTTGAGAGTTACGTCGGCTTCGCCGGTCAAGTTCGCCAGTGGTGCGCCCGGGACCTTCGTCGCGGACCCAGCCTTCCTCTTCTGGATGCTTCTGGGCCTCTACCGCGTGGGCGTTTCTTCTTCAACTACAGGTGCTACCTTCCCCTGTCCCTTGCGAGATGTCCAGGTAAGGTCTCAATTTTTGCCAGCGCCGCGCCTCTGGCGGCGTGCGCCGGCATCCTTGCTTTTTCGTTGTTTTTGGGAAAGCGATATGGCTCTAAACAGGATAGTGGGGAAGGGTGGAAGTGTGCGCGGTTTTTCAGGGGACCGCGGTGAGATGGCCTTAGTCGCCTGCTCGGCGTTATACCCTTATAACTAACTAGTTTCGGGGAACGTGGCCCTCTCCTAGGACCAGTCGCTTCGTTGTTTTTCACTATGTTGCAGTGCTCAAGCCCGCATCTGCACACCATCTGGCGACTGGCTGTGGCCGAGTTACAAGCATGCGATCTACCTCCCCGGCGCTGGCTACGCTTCGGGACCCTCCCGTGATGTCTGCGCTCTGGGTAGAGGACCTTGACACTCCCAGTGGCGGAGCCTACGGCGTGGCAGTCCGCCCGCCCCCGCAAGCATGCTTCGGCCCCGGATTCAGCAGGAACACACTTCGCTGCCGTTGGGGGACGGCAGACAAGGCTCCCCCCTTGCGCACCCACTCTCTCGAGTCAGGTCCGCAGCGAGTCCGCTCGCCCCGCTCTGCGGAAAACAACCCCAACATTCTACGTTGGGGGACGCCTTGATCCCCCCTTGCGCACCAGCTCGCTCGAGCCAGGTCCGCAGCGAGCTAGCTCACCCCGCCTTGCGGAACCCAAGCCTCACAAGACCTCTGGCAGAACTGAACGCTGCTTCCCTCTGCTTGCGACTCCGGGTTCGCGACCGCCTGGACTCGGCGCCTCGCCCCTCGCCTGCGGACGCCCCCCTGGTTTCGGCGTCCTACAGCCCGGACCCGCAGCCCTGCGTCTTCAGTTCTCGCCTTCTCTTCGCTCGTCGCTTCAGCTTCGCGGATGTCGCCCTCCTCGTCGGTCTCCCGTGCTGCTCGCCTCCGGCGTCGTCCCTTCCCCCCCCCCCCCCCCCCCCCCCCCCCCCCCGTTCCCGGCACCATTTCCCCTCCCTCCCCGCTCCCCTCCCCCTTCACGCCGTCGGCCACGGGTTCCACCTTCCTTCGTACGGACGCTCCTCTCGTCGGTCTTGCCTTCCGCGCCGGCTCAGGCCGCTCGCCCTGGTCTTGCCTCATCTGACAGCGGCTTCCGCCTCTCCAGCTCCTGGTGCGTCGGCCTCCTGCTCTGCCCATCGATGTGGATCGCTGCCTTCGACTCGCTCTGGCGGATTCTGACTCGGCTCCCCCCGTTCTACCTCCGGGTGTTCTCTTCTACGTCCTTGACCCTGCGTCCAGGACGCCCAGGACGGAGACTCTTCCCTCGCTCGACGCACTGCACCTCTACTGTCTCGCGTCTTCTCAAGCCGACGCCTTCCCCGTCGCCCGCTTGGACGTTGTCTCCCCCCTAGAGGTTCGTCCCTGCCACGCCCCGAGGTTCAAGGGTTCGGGTCTCCTTCTCCGCCTCTGCGACAGGATCCAGGCTCCGACGCGGGTTCTTCGTCGCCGTCACTCGCCGGTCGGTGGATTGGACATCGCCTTCCGCGCAGCTGGACGCCGGACATGCACAGGCCTTGCTTCTGCCTCGCCGCAGTGGTTCCTGCCGATCAGCAGCAGCTGGTGGATTCGTGCCTCGCGCCGTTGCTTCCTCCCTGTCGGATTCGGACGACGTTCCCCTCTGCGACGCTCTCGCCTGTGCTGGATCCCTCGACTTGGCCAAGCGAGCACTCGTCTACCTGGAGCTGGCTCTTCTCCTTCTCGCCGCTGTTCGGGCCCCTCCTTGCTCTGGCTGTGGAGAGGAAGTACCGCCTCCTAGCGGCGTGTCAACGCTTGGGTCTTCGATGCGCCGACGCCGCGCCTACTGTGCTCGTCATCCCCCCCTACCTCCTGCTGGACCTACGGAGACAGCTGCAACAGGCTCCGCTCGACATCCCCTCCTTCGGTCCTGGCAGTTGGTGAAGGATGCGTTGAGATTCCTCGTCGGCCCGCTTCACCTCCTCCCGCTTCCAGCCACCCGGATCGCCGGACCCGATGGACACCCGCCCTTCCAGAGTCGCTGACCTTTCTGCGCGTCTTTGCCGCCCGCCGCGCCCGCCCACCCCCCGACTCCGCCTCTGCCCCCTGCCTGGCCTGGCACGGCCACTGGCGGTACCCGACCTCGCCTTCAGCTTGGCACGAGTTCCTAGCGGCGCCTCCCTCCTTCGAGACTACTGAGCCTTCGCGCCGAGGTTCCTCCCTTGAGCTTCCCTGTCTGCCGGGATTTAGCGGGCGCCCACACTCTCATTCCAGTGCTTCCAGTTCCAGACGCTTCTGCGCTTAACTTCGACGGTGTCCCGACCGTTCCGCCGTCGCCCGCAGCCTCCGCTGGGTCTTCGGCCGTCTCTTGGTCGGCGTCTGCAAAGCCACGGCCACGCGGACTTCGTCGAGCCTTCCTCGAACTTGTCGACGATCTGCTCCGGCGCCTCCGGTCGGCTCCCTCCCGGGAACAGCTACGAGACGCCTCCTGGACTCCTCGACACCTGCGGCTTCGTAGTCTTAGGCACCTTGGTTCTCGCTCTGTCCCGCCGCTTTGCTCGCCGTGGTTGGAGTTCCCAACGGATCTCGTCGAGTGTGACTCCCGGAACTGAGGACGCAGAAGTTGGCGAACCTGGCGCGTCTTGGTGCACCGCAGGAGACACTCTCCGCCAGACACTGGTTGCAGCTCTGGCCTATTGAGCACCGCTGCGGATCTCCTTCCCCTTGGTCGGTTCTGGTTGCACCCGCTTCCCCTTCACCTACTCCTTCGCTGGCGCCCTCGACCGGAGACATCGAGGCTCCCTTCGGCGGTCCCTGCCAGTCTTGCGCCTGGAGTCCCTCTCCTCGCCTTCCCCCCCAGTTGTCCCTTGCGTTGACGCCAGTCGTTACGGCTGGGGTGCGCTCCTGCTGCCGACGTGCCACGGCTTCCGGCAGCTGCCTTCCGGTCCTTGCGGTCAAGCCTTCAACTGGTTGGAGTTTCAGGCGATTCGGCTGCTCTCCTCCCTTGGAGACCGACTTCGGACATCAGGACCTGATCGTCGTTCCGACTAATCCTCTGGCATGTCCTACGTTCGGAAGCAGGACGGGACCTGCTCCCCTTCCTCTGCCTTCTTCTTACCGGTGCCGCCGTGGGTGCAGGATCGCCGCGTCTCTCCCGAGCGAGATACTTCACGGCCACCTGCTTGTCCTTGCGGGCTTCCCCTCCCGGAACGGTCTCCGTCTCCGCGCCAAGTGAGGAGTAAGAGGAAGAGACGCTTCGCCTGGTCGTCCCCCGGATGTTCTGCGCCACGTGGGAGCCCCCCTCCCCCCTCTTCGTTCTTCGCGACAGGGTGGGACCTTCAGCTCCCCCCTCCTCGTCTCAACCGTCCCGAAACCCCTAGCCGGGGCGGCCATTGCGCTACCCCTCTCTGGGACGGCCTCTGCGCTTCCACTTACCCTCCCTCAGTCCTTGTCCCCAAGGTGCTTCTCTAGCGCAGGGATGCTACGCGATCCGGTTGCTGGGAGCGCCGTTCTGCTGGACCAGACCCTGCGCTCCTGATCCTGGCCACGGGCCCCTCACTCCGGCTTCCTGCTCCTCGCACGATGCTCTAGCTACCGCGCCAGGCGCTCTCCTTCCGTGCTCTGGGAGACTCCTGCTACACGCTTGGAGTTTGGATGGCAAGCTCTCGCCGCTGGAATTCTCGAGTGAGGCAGTGACAGCTATCGCTTCAGGCCATGGATCCTCGACCCTGCGTGTCTAAGAGGAAAGGTGGAGAGTTCTGGGACCTTGGTGCGTCCTCCGTTGCCTCTCCACTACCGATCTGACTTCCCGCCGCTGGCGGAGTTCTTCCTGGCTTCGCCGAACAGCACTTGACACCAATCACCTCAGGGGTTACCTCTATGATCGCCGACGCTTACCGGCGCCAGGGCCGAGCGGAACACCTTGCCCCTCGTCGGCACACAGTGACCTGCCCTCCGCTCCCTGATCCCGCGCGGGGATTTACCCTGGATACTCTTCTGGATGAACGCTAGCGTACGAGCCGCTTCCCCTAGCAAGCCTGGCCGACGCTACACGAAGACTGGCTTCTGCTCACCGTAGCCACACCCTCCAGATTGAGCGAGCTGCCCACGCCTTCCGCGCCCCCGCCTGACTGCAGTGCAGGTCGGATGACCCCGTGCAGCTACTATCGGACTCGGCCTTCCTGGCCCTGAACCAGTCCCCGCTGACAGCCCCACAGGTGATCACTGTCCGATCGCTTACGCCGATCGACCCCTACGAGGAAGTCAGACAACACGTCCCGATGGGAGCCTTACGTGTGTACCTACGCCGTACCAAGCCGCTACGCCAGGGACGCACCCGCCTCCTTTGTTTTCTCTGTCCCCAGGTAGACAGTCATCTCAGCCCAGACGATCTTCCTGGCTAGATGGGTGATGTGCTCTGCCTACCAGGACCTCTGCCCCGACGCTGTCTAATGGCTACTCTTCCGGGCCCACGAGGTCAGAGCCAGGGCTGCTAGCGTCACGTTTGCCCGCTACTGCGCTGTCCGAGACAGTCTGGCTGCCATAGGCTGGCGGACCGAGTCGACCTTCACCCGGTTCTACCTCCGTCACCTGGTTGGCCAGCGAGACAACCTGGCCCTGGTGGGGGACATCGCGGCGGCGCAACACTCCCTCCCGGCACCTTCGGTGCCGTTGGTAATCCTTTAGCTAAAATTATCGGGAGCTTGCGCCGGGGAGGACGGGGCTGGCTAGCTCAGTCAGTCACTGAGTTACGCGGCACCCTCCTCCTCTTCGCCATTCTCCATGTAGTAATGGCATCGGTAATGTTTTTGAGGAAACAAATTAAATTTTTCTCTAAAATGTATTTTTTCGAAAAATACTTACCGATGCCATTACTCGGATGACCCTCCCACCTGCCCCGCTAGCCGCTCCTCAGTCAAATGAAAGAACTGGTTGGATTGGTAGTGAGCTGGCGCTCACCTGTCGGCGGGGTAAGGGAGGCTACCCGGGTACTAGACCATGGTACCCTTGGTGGCCTCCCCTGGCTCTAAGGGTACACATCGTAAGTTTTTGGGCTAAAATTACGCTAGCTATAGGTTGTTCCATGTAGTAATGGCATCGGTAAGTATTTTTCGAAAAAATACATTTTAGAGAAAAATTTAATTTTTCATGCTTTTTGACACTGCTTTTCAGTGAACCATGAATGTATATTGACCTGTGAGTGGGAGTTATGACTCGTGATGTAGGGGCCACTATCACACAAATATATATCAGCACTTGCAATGACAACAGGAACAATGCATACTATATAACTTACCCACAACAGTGGCGAGGGGGTAGCCATACACAGAATACTGCAGACAGGGAAGCAGATCGGGCAGGAGTTGGTCACGGTTGAACGCACTGACCGCCACATCGCTAGCCTCACTGCAGGAAAATCAAAACTACGTACCGACGGTAAGATCCAAAACACACACAAAATGATGCCCAATAGGATACAAATCTTGGTTTTGTTTCTCTCTGCCAACCATTCACACACACACACCCATCCCCATTGCTTCTCCAGTCTACTCACCACAGGTTCAATAGGACATGAACAGCCTCAGTGAAGATGCCCACCTTGGTATCTGTGTGTTTATTCACTTTGCGCTTGCCTTTCTCATCTTCCACCTCCCAGCCTGGACTGTACTGAAACACAACAAAATACACACGTTTCTGAATCACATGCCTGTTCGAAGGGAACCAAATGAGAAAGATGACCACTGGTCTTGTGCCTAATGCATTGTTTGCATTAACTCATTCAGCCCTGATGCACTACAGCAGGGGTCGGATCGACCATATTGGCGCCAAGCTAATCTGGCACTACCCTTGAATTATCATGGTCAATCCATCTCCTGCAACAGGTGCATAGTCGTTAGATGATGCCTCCAAAATCTGGGAAATATGTGTGCCGGGCTGAACGAGTTAAAAATACTATACCTAGGATTTACAGGAGCATAGATTGTCTGCAGATTTTGTCATCCCTGCAAACTTGTATTTGGCTTATTGATCTGGCATCCACAAGATGTGCAACGACCGAGATGTGCAAAGAACTATTTTACTTCGCAAGTTGTAAATAAAACCGGATAACACATCGTGTCCTTCCGTGTTGATGGCTGAACTATATTTAGCTTCCAAACACTACGCAATCCCACGCTATCGGTGATTTTGGATGTGTTGTCCACGCAGCGCCTTTGTTTTATGACCGAGATCTGTCCGTCATTGTTTCTTCAGCTTCGCAGTGTTTCAAAGAAATTGAACTGCTTTCTTGGGATATTATGTAACTTTTGTATTCCATATTCTTCTGTAAGAGTAGCCTTAACAACACTCTGAGCAATCTATTTGTGGGGAAATTGGCTAGAAATTAAAAGTTATCTCGGTCGTGATTTGGATTCCACAATGTGTGGCATCCGGCAATGACAGTGATAGATTATTTTGACATTTACAAGCTGTGCTACATTTCTGGGACAGATTGATAGAGCATACACTTAAAAATTATTTAATTGCCATATTTCTTTGACTGTTATAGTGTGTTTTAATAATACCGTCTGTTTGTGGGGAAATTGGCCTGAAATTAAGTCATCTCGGCCGTGATTTGGATTCGCGAGAAAGGATTTTGTACCCGAAACCTATTTTAAGTTCTTCTGGCAGGTTAGTTCCTTATTTGTAGTACCTTTTATTGACACCGTAATGTTTTTGCCCTATAAAAACATCCCATGGGAGCATGTTTCATTCAAGAAGGCAGGCTACGTTTTTTTCTGGCGTTCATGTCACAATCAAGATAGCACCAAAATTTAAATTTTTCTATTATTAAATTTTTTTTTTTTTTAAAACTAAGTTTACATTGAGACACCCCAAGAATATCAGTAATAAAGAATTATGCCTCTAGTTTTTAGATGGATGAACTCAAGAAAATGTTGTGTGTGGCTAAAATGTAACCACACTAAGATAAATACTGTAAAATTCTTGTTTTATTCAACATAGCAGTGTGTGTGTTGATTACTGAAGATTATTTAGGTGTCAAATGATGGTATTGAAAGTTGATTTTAAGTGGAATGGGACTCACATTGGTGTCCATGCAACAACCGAGACTATACTATAATTTGCAAAATAAAATCATAAGCAATCCTAACAAGTAACATCATTCTTTTTTTTTCTTTTTTGCTTTGCATGTACATTAACTAGGATTATTCTTTCATTTGACTAAGTGCCAAAAGGTGCTCTCACAAAGAGGACAACTGGGTTGAAAATCAAAGTGTGACATAAAGTACCAGAAAATGTATTAAGTGATGTACACTGTATTGGCAATGTGTTTGTAAAAGAAAAAGATAATATCTGAAATGGTTTTTGAGAAAATGGCTGTTAAGATTTGTAAATGGCTGTTAAGATTTGTAAGTCTGGATATGTCGGACATCAGGTATTGCGACATAGTGCCTTTAAATTAGTGGGATAAAAAAACACAAATCAGTTTCTAAACAGTTAAAATAATAAGTAGTGGTCACAATTGACCTATCCAAACAATTACTGCTTTTTGGCTTAGAATGTTCTAATCCCCGAACACGATTTGTGTTGCAATACCTGACATCCGACCATATTCTATTTTTAAAACATTTTTAAAACATCCTACAACCAAGAAAAACACACTTTGTCATGTTATATACCACTCACAGGAATACATGCACACATTAGAGCACAATGGGAGTCTACCTTTGCTGCCCAAATATATTTATTGGCAGTCGGGGCCAGAATTTGTAACTTATGTCGAACATCAGGATTGCAGCAGATATCCCCAGAATAGTTATCAGAAGCCACAAACACAAAGCCTTTCCCCCAGTTTCAAGCTACAATATTTAACAAACAAAACAGATATGAAGAACAAACTGCATACAGCTTTCTGATGTAATATACATGATGAAACATGACGTGCTAAACAGTCTGTGCCTGTAAAAATAAAACAAATATTCAAATAAGTTTTATCTGTGTACAGGCTGATGCACTATTTTAACTCTGACCCTCAGATTTAGAAGATCCTCATGGCTATGCAACTGGTTGTCCAAAATGGCTCATTTTAACAGTGCCTTTGCCCCCAAAAGTTCTACAATCCATATGTGTTGAACGTCAGGATTGCAGCAACAAATGTTGGCACAAGCCTGACGTCCGATACATTTTTTATCATTGCATTATTATGTTATGAAATTCACCTGTTTCTTGATCTCATTATCTTATGTTTGCGTCACAACAACTGCACGTCTCCATCAAACGACAAAAATACATCGGTGACTGTGTTCATTCAAATAACTCATTTACCAACTTGCATCGATTGGAGGTCAGATTTGCGACACGTGTTCGCGATCGAACGTCAGGTTGCTACAGCCATAAAATTTGTTATCACAAGAAATCATCATCATTCTCCAACCTACTGCCTAAAATCGGTGCTGGAGTCTCGGGCGATTCAAACTCTTGAAATGGTCCCTTACAATATTTATACAATAAACATTTGGCTCTTTATTTTGTCTATAATTACACTCGAACGTCAGAAGTGATCGAACGTCAGATTTATGAAAACAGTTGCGACAAAATGTCACGAGTTGTAGCTCTCCATTGACAAACCGGACATTCAAAACAACCACGCTGGAATGTGGCCCATAATGCATCTATCATAACCGGACGATCGTAGACCAAAAAAACCCAAAACAACTTCGTTAAACTTGTCAAATAGTTGAACGTCAGATCTTGCGATAAAAACTGGCCGCTCACAATTTTTTTGCCAGCTTAGAAAACTGTGACGGAAAAGTAAATTTAAAGCCTAAAAAATATTCAATGAAAGCGAAACAACGCAATGACGCCATTTCCGGTTTGGGTCAGCGTGCCTTTCGCTAGCACAAGTTTGCGGAATTTAAGATGCTGCTGTTGCGACAAATCTGACGTCCGACAGTGGCTACTTTCAAGAGCAATAAACAAAAGCATGGCTTACCTTCAAATCTGGGAAATACACGGATTATAAGATCAGTCTTCCCTGAACATATGGGCATGGTTGGCACCAGGTTTGTTATTGTTGCTTTTACACGCGAGATCAAAACAGACCGACGGCAAGTCATCGTCCGCTTTCCCGGGCCGATTTTTATTGGTGAATTCTAGCGTTTTACAGTATACTCACCAAACGGCTTTACCTTAGGTGCAGAAATTATTGCCAGTATATCTTCAATCATTCACACACACATTGCACTTGTTAAAGTCAACACATGTCTTTTTAAACAGATTTTAGTTGCCCGCAAAAGAGGTCACTCACTTTTTGCTCACCTTTTGGCACTTGGTCATTTGCATAAACAATTTGTTAAAAAATGCAAAGTTGAATTTTTACTTTGAATGTTACACACCCGGTACCCAAATCCAGAGAGTGACCCCAAGATTCATGCATGAAAAATGTTGAGAACAATTGCAGTTTAGACCCAAATTATAATGCATATCAAGAATGATTCTTGAACTAGTAATTCTCATTTTCCCCCTGGTTTTCATCTGTAGCATTCCACAAACACAAAAGCAAGCAATGTGATCAGTTCAAAGCACTGACCTGTTTAAAAAGAGCCATGAGTGCAGTCAAGACATCGTTGTCGACCATTTTCTCACAGACAGCAGCACCACCTTCAACCGTCAAGTTTCTAAAACGACAGAGAACAGAAACACATACAACAAATAGGAAATTACTGTGCTGACAATTATAAATGTATCCTTTGAGTTTTGATAGTGCTTTTTCTTGAGGTGATTCCTAAGCCCTCTACAATGTGAGTACATCAGTCACCAGAAATCACTAATCAGAATATCACTAGCATAGCAATTAATGCAACATTATGTGCATGAACATGTACACTCAGGCTGTAAGACAGACTGTTACAAACTTTTAAACAAATATAAATAATATTAAATCGGTACTGATTACACTACAGAGAATAGTATCTATAACAGATCAAAATTCTTGTGTCACACCAACCTCAGAGCCCCTAGTGCTCGATGCCGTACACAGGGACTGGGATCCACCACCAGAGGAGCCAGTATTCGAACCACATTGGCCTTGAGCAACACAGGGATGGCCCCAGGTTGCAGGGCGAGGGCAGCTAGCGTGCCACACCCACATTCCCGCGTCGCCTCCTCACCGCTCTGAAGCTGTACACGAGTAAGCAATTATTCTCATGATTGGAAGCCATTATTAACCCATTCAGCCTTAATATCCTACAGTAAGAGATGGGTCAGTATGTTGGTCAAGTCTTTCACTGCTGAAAAAAACCTCAACATGAACCAACTGCAAGAGATAAAGATCTCATGAGCCCCCGCAAATGCAGGGGCTCATACGACTACCAGTCATAGGGATCTATGCCTCTTGCTTAAACCACTTAGTATGCATGTTCCTTGGAAGTTGGATGGCTGGGGATATTTGACACTGAAACTTTTAATTATTTCAATAATCTGTGTACACTAGCACTCAGTGAAGTGGTTAAATGGTGCTGCTCGAATAGAGTGGCACCTCTAGGTCAGTCTGTCTTCTGAACTGAAGTGGACTACCGCAAAAAAAAAAAAAAAAAGGACATTTTGACCTCATGGCTTAATCCATTCAGTGCTGAGAAAATCTGCACACCCAATTGCAAAAAGTATAGATCCTCATGAGCCCCCAACCCCCCACCCGGGTCTGCCCTGGGGGACTTGAGTGGGATTAACTAGTTCCCAGGGTCAGCCTGGTCAGCCTCACAGGGTGGGTTTTCCCCTCTATCCTGGAAATGTGTTTCTGTCTACCCTTGGTCTATTTACCTGTATTTTCCTTTTAAAAATTCTCCCTACTGTCTGCGCTGCCTGTAGCTCTTGATATTGGATGTGTGTTGCTAAATAATCTTAGGTTTATTTACCGTATTAGACCGGCTGGCGACATACATTCAATATTCTGTTTGTTTTGGGGTTTTTTTCACAAGCAGTGCAGGCATGTCTTGAGAAAATCTTGTTGCTGTCGGGACGTTAAGCAATGTACAACCAACCAACCAACCAATCATGAGCCTCCACAGTTGCAGGGGCTCACGAGGATCTATGCCACTTGCGGACACCACTTTGTATCCATGTTCCTAGGACAGCTAGGGCTTGTTGATGATGACCGACGAAGACTGCAGAAACACAGTTTCCGGGTTAAAGTGTCAACATGCAGATGTGAACTCATAGAGATGGACTGAAACTAAACAGATGTTGCTCGCGATGGATAATCCCGATAAATTGGGATAATCCCAAGGCCATACCTACAGGTACACGAAGTCTCCTACAAACGTGGAGCTGTAGTGGCTTATGAAAATATATGGCTGTTGCTTGTCGAATCAACAGTTGTTCCTTATAATTACTTAGATTTCAGGTGTCATCTGACATCAACAGTAGTCCAATCGACAACGTTGGACCAACGTCAACACGGACGTACCTGCTCCAAAACATCGGCTACTACGGCCGGCGATTTCACGTTCAGTACTTCTTCTTCATCTCCTTGATTTACAGGTGGCAGTCCTGTAGGCTGACACTTGGAAGCGCCGAACTTCTTGTGCTTTTTCTTTCCCATTTTCCATCATTTTATCATTCACCAAAACACATGGCCCATGGCGGCCGCCATGTTGATGACGTAAAGGACCGAGCTGTAGTTATTTTATCACAGTGACAGTTTCGAAATATTTCAATCTAATGGGAGCAATAACAAAAAATTCTTTAACTTTCAGGTCTATCAATTGCCTATTTAAATGTATGTTTGGTCATGACCTTTATTTTGCCATCGCAAAAATATCAATATCATATTTAATTTGAAGGGGGCATAATCGCTTTGACTAACTATTCTTATGTTATCTCCCTTCGCACATAACTTCCGGTCTTAGGACCACAGTGGTGTTTCCGTACTGTCCAGTCTCTTAGCCTTAGTCAGTCCCAGTCATCCCCTAATTGTTCAATTCCCTAAAAAAAACACTATAGTCCACCAGCTGCACATTTGCCATGCACAAAAAAAAAAAAAAAAAAAAAAAAACAGCACATGACCCGTCTCATTTCTTGGCTATGAAACTGGTTCCTTACCAACCCCACACCCAAGCACAGCTGAAATCAGCGTGCCCCTCAAATCACTACGTCAAAGGCAACTCAACATAGGCCCACAAATGTCCACTGGATAAGCTCAGGATGGTATGAATCAAAGCACCAAACATGTCTCCTCTCAGCTAACCACAAATTTCCAGCAAATTCCAACAGTCAGCCCAACTGCAAATTTTCAAACAAGGCAAAAATTATTTTTAAAAACACGGAGCCTTGCACTGCCTGACCTTCCCAATTTAAATGTATAACGTGACCTTAAGTATGGTCCCAAGAGAACAGCCAGCTCTTAGCAGCCACTGAAACCGGAAGCTTCAAATAGTAATATGGTTCCCAGCTTATGCCAAAACTGCGCTAACAACTCATCACATGCACTCTCAGCACAGATTCAGTGGGGCGGACAGGCTGACAGAAGTACTCCTACGCTGAGACTGACTCTACTTCCGACCCAACAAAATCTGAATAATAAAAGCACTCTTTTTGTTGTTGCAATTTCACATGTAAAAAAACACTTGGCGGCAAGTCATTACAAACTTTTTGGTGTATTAACCTATGCTGGACGGGACAGGGCCATATAAAACATTTATAAATGTGTTCAGTAAGCATTTTCATATAACAAAATGCTGGTCATTCGAGGGCACAACACATTGTTTTGCCATCTGACGGTATCAAGTTGGATGAAGCACCAGTACGTTGTCTGAGATGACTCTTGGAGGCCAGTTCTAACAATATTTTTGGTCTTTTCACCTATTCTGGATGGGATAGGGCCATATAAAACAATTATGAATGTGTGCAGGAAGCATTTCCTTATTTTAAAAAAAAAAATGATACCTTTCTCGGTGTCTCGGGATTACGTCCCTTGGCGAATTGCCTTTTTTTGTATTTGTTGTCATCATCGGTATATCATACTGTGGTTTTATACAGTATCATCGTAGTCATCATCATCATCATCAGTCCCTTGCCCGATCTGGGCGTCAGTTGGGGAGACCGACTGAAAGGCAGCAGCAACAGACAGTGCTCTCCACTGAGTTCTATTTTGGGCGGTGGCCAGCAAGTCTGGCGTCTCGAGTTCAGTCCATTCTTTTAGGTTTGCGACCCAACTCTTTCTCTGACGACCTCGCCGGCGGCTTCCTTCGAGAGTGCCTTGGTTATATACAGTATATGTAGAGCTAATTAGCTAGCTCTGTGTATGCTACTTCCGGCTTATCAATCCAGACCAAAAAGGTGACTGCCAAGCGTGTAATATGCCAACGGAGAAAGAAACACGCTTAGAAAAGCCGGGTACAACACAATTTATTAATATTTCGGGTAAATACCCTTTGTCAAAATAGACAAACAAACAAACAGAGAGATTAGCCGCTACTTATCTTCATTGGCAGAAGGAATGTGGCAACTGAAGGAGGTGACGTAAAATAAAAGAAAAGGAAGAACAAAAGTGCGTAAAGAGTAAAAATGACGTCAATAAAAAATCGTAAGAGAGAGACTCGGAAAGAACCTGAACACGAGAGACAAGAGTGTGTGCAAGCACGTGCAGGAGCGAGCAAAAGAAAAGGCGTGTAAATGAGGCCAGAGAGAGAGAGAGAGAGAGAGAGAGAGAGAGAGAGAGAGAGAGAGAGAGAGAGAGAGAGAGAGAGAGAGAGAGAGAGAGAGAGAGAGAAAGAAAGAGAGAGAACGAACGGGGAGTACCCTTGGGCACGAAGTAGGCTGAGTGTCTAATACACAAAACCTGCTAAACACCAACCCGAAGGCAAACTTTATATCACCTTCAAGTTGAGGACTACCTCGGCGGGAAAAACGGGAGGACCCCGGGGAAAAAAACCCAGCATTTAGCACGGTACACAACAAGTAATAAGTCATTAAAACAAAGCAAATAATCAAATTCAGTAAGAGAATATTGGTATAAGTGGAGAGTAGGTAGTTGTGAAACCGTCTTCAAGGGTAACTCAAAAATAAGGGGGAGGGGGGGGGAGAGAAGAGAGAGAGAGAAGGGGAGGGGGAGGGGGGGGGGGGGAAAGGAGGAAGGGGAAGAAGGGAAAAGGAAAAAGCGTAAAGAGAGAAAGATGGCAACTTGAAGGTGATATAAAGTTTGCCTTCGGGTTGGTGTTTAGCAGGTTTTGTGTATTAGACACTCAGCCTACTTCGTGCCCAAGGGTACTCCCCGTTCGTTCTCTCTCTCTCTTTCTCTCTCTCTCTGTCTCTGTCTCTCTCTCTCTCTCTCTCTCTCTCTCTCTCTCTCTCTCTCTCTCTCTCTCTCTCTCTCTCTCTCTCTCTCTCTCTCTGGCCTCATTTACACGCTTTTTCTTTTGCTCGCTCCTGCACGTGCTTGCACACACTCTTGTCTCTCGTGTTCAGGTTCTTTCCGAGTCTCTCTCTTACGATTTTTCATTGACGTCATTTTTACTCTTTACGCACTTTTGTTCTTCCTTTTCTTTTATTTTACGTCACCTCCTTCAGTTGCCACATTCCTTCTGCCAATGAAGATAAGTAGCGGCTAATCTCTCTGTTTGTTTGTTTGTCTATTTTGACAAAGGGTATTTACCCGAAATATTAATAAATTGTGTTGTACCCGGCTTTTCTAAGCGTGTTTCTTTCTCCGTTGGGTACTTCTTTACTTCCGGCTTACTTCAGGCCACGGAACACAGTGCCGTTTCCGTACTGTTCAGTCTCTTAGCCTTAGTCAGTCCCAGTCAGTCATCCCCTAATATTTCGATTCCCTAAAAAAATTAAAAAAAAACTACCGCCTACCAGCTGCACATTTGCCATGCACAAAATTGAAAAAAAAACAAGAAAAAAAAACCAGCACATTGACTGTCTCATTTCTTGGCTATGAACCTGATTCCTTACCAACCCCACACCCAAGCACAACTGAAATCATCGGTGCCCCTCAACTGAATCACTACGTCAACGGCAACTCAACATAGGTCCACTGACAATTGTCCACTGGATAAGCTCAGGATGGTATGAATCAAAGCACCAAACATGTCTCCGCTTATCTAAACCAGAAATTTCCAGCAAATTCCAACATTCACTGAGCCCTAATACAAATTTTCAAACAAGGCAAAAAGTTATTTTTAAAAACACCGGTCCTTGCACTGCCTGAACTGCCCAATTTGAATATGTAACATGACCTTCAGTCATTCTTCAGTGAGGCATTTCAGAGTTTAGGCAGTTTCTCAGTACTAGATCAGTGCCGGCCAACCGCGCCGGCGTTCAGTCAAGTTTGTCTGCACTGAAGAGGCTGTCGCGGCCGCGAGCGTCCCGTGATAATCTATGCCTCTTCAGTAACCTTTTTATCCTGATACACTATTGCTAAAAATAAATTTGACTGTGATAGTTCAAGGGTGGTGTCAGAATAGCCTGGCACCTGAGGCTCCAAGCTATTCTGGCACTCTTGACTGCACTACAATGGTTGATTTATCAGCAATCTGTAATGTAGCCTCCATGATAGGACAATAACCAAAAGTTAGTTTGAAATGATTCAGCCTCAGGATGTAATGGGTTAGGGCATGGCGGATATGTCCGCAAAACACCACAGAACCTGTTCTGAGTGACACCCTTACTGATGCCGAGAGACTCACAGATGTTGTCAAAACCGGTTGAGACGGACTATCATCTTTGGTGGGAGTGTCACATAGCCACTGACCTCAGTAAATGACTGTCCTCAATCATGGCGCTTTTTGCCCTTCAAGACTTCTCTTGAGAAAGTCACTGTCTTTTTAAAAAAAAAAAGTGTACAAAAACAAAACAAAACAACAGCAGATTGCCGGCGGGGTCAGACAGGTTAAATGCGACAGGCGAGAGAATGGGATTATGGACACAATCCATCATCAAGGCTCAGTTGTGGAGTGAGCTAAATTAGTCCTGCGCCAGCCACTAAGCAAGGTCAGTGCTCCGCTATAGTGAGGTGCACCTTGCTTAGTGGCTGGCGCAGAAGTAAGCTCACCTGACCCCCATGCTCTGCAATCGGTTCCGTCTGCAAGCGACATTGATGGTGACTAGCTATATAATAATTAGTATTAGTATAACCCGGCACAGGCGGAGGGTGACACGCGGCGAATGACACAATAACAATTTATTTTCAGTTCATATACATGTATGTGAGACCGAAGCCGCGCGGCGGCATTAAACTGAATTTCAAATCATCATCATTTGTGTCAGTCTCCGCCGATTAAAAGTATTAATAATCCCAACACTGACGAGGGAAAAAAAAAACCGCCAATACAATGAATCTGCAAGAAACACAGATCCTCGCGAGCCCCCACAGTTGCGGGGGGCCTCAGTCATGAGGATTATGCCTCTTGCTAACATTACTTTGAATCCATGTGTCCCGCCGGTCGCGACTGCTTTTCCACGCTCTTTGCGGAGTGAATTGTTGGGTCCCATGTTTGGCGTCGACCCAACCTCGGTCCGGCAAAGTGACATAATACTGCTCACAAACTTGAATAGTAAGCTGAAAAGTTAATGTACCTTACTAATTTTGAGCATTATATGTCACTGGCCGAGGTTGGGACCCAACAATAATCGGTCAAGATTTCAGACAATAGTCTGCGTCAATTTTACTGAGGCTACACAGGGCGTGGGCCCCCAGGCGCATGACCAGTCGCAGGTAAAATTTTAATCAATGCAAAACCAAAAACGTATTTTCAGTTCGCCTAGCAATACTTTTCTTGTCGTTTCTGGTACAAAATGTATGTCGTGTGACTAATTTGGGTTCCTGGGGGACTAGGATGTGCTATTTTGAGACCCACTTACATAACTGAGCAGTATCCCAGCCTCGCTTGCCCATGTTGACTTCAAGACGCACAGATTCTCATGAGCTCCAGCAGCCGCAGGGGCTCGCGAGAATCTAACCCTGTGCTGGTCAAGATCGACTCCAGTGTGTTTTCTTTTGTTTTTGCCGTGAGGGCCGTGCAGAGTGGTGGTTAACGCAAACCTCCAAGAATCATAGATGCAAAGTAGTGTCAGCAAGAGGCATAGATTCTCATGAGCCCCCGCAACTGCGGGGGCTCATGAGGATCTATGCCTCTTGCTGTTGGATTGTGTCCTCTTTCAAGTTCAGGCGGTCCTCGGTCAGTAAAAATAGTGTGCTCTCAGACAAATAGCGTAATCAGACTCAGTCAGTGGTCGTTCAAAAAATTGTCTCAAATTCACACTGTACTTCTTACATTCATTGTATTAACTGCGTGGGTTGGTGCCTGTCTGGGGCATCGCGTTTTTGACCGAGAGAGAGAGAGTGTCGTCGAATTAAATGTCATTGGGTGCCATGACCTAGTTACACATATTTTGGTTGAAGTCTTCCTGCGGCTTGGTCTACATGTACCAGTTGCTGGATATGGATCGACAGTGAAAGTTAAAACATAGTGCCTAATTAGCTTAGCATCGTCCCAGGCGCCCAGATAATACTACACTAGCTTTGAGATGTGCTCGTTGAGTTAAAAATTCCTACATTTACTCTGTTACTTACTTACTTACGCCTGTCACCCATACCCGGGTATAGGCCGTCGACGAGAGACCTCCAGCAACTCCTGTCCTGTGCTTCTCCTTCGATTCTACTCCAGGTGGTTCCCAGTCTCTTGATGTCTGCTTGGAGGTCTCGACGCCAGGAGTTTCTCGGCCTACCTCTTTTCCTCTTTCCTTGGGGGTTCCATGACAATGCCTGCCTAGTGATACTGGAAGCTGGCTTTCTCAGACTGTGACCGATCCATCCCCATCTTCTTCGCCCAATTTCATTCTCTGCTGTTATCTGCTCTGTTCTCTCCCAGAGTCTGACGTTGCTGATCTTCTCTGGCCAGTGGATTAAAAAAATTCTTCTAAGGCAACTGTTCATGAAGGTCTGTACTCTGTTGACTGTGGTTTTTGTCAATCTCCAAGTCTCTGCTCCATATAGGAGAACTGCTTTTACATTGGAGTTGAAAATCCGGACTTTGGTGTGTTGTGACAGCTCTTTGGAACTCCACACTTTTTTCAACTGGAGAAAGGCTGCTCTGGCTTTACCGATTCGTGCTCTGACATCTGCATCAGTGCCGCCTTTTTTGTCTATGATGCTCCCGAGATAGGTGAAGGACTCCACTTCCTCCAACGGGGTGCCAGCAAGCAAAACTGGTTCTTCCCTGGTTGCGTTCAGCCTCATTGTCTTTGTTTTCTGTTTGTGAATGGTGAGGCCCACTTGGGACGAGATGTCAGCAAGCCTCGTGGTCTTGTCCTGCATTTGTTGATGAGTGTGGGACAGTAATGCCAAGTCGTCTGCAAAATCGAGGTCGTCAAGCTGTGTCCACAGTGTCCACTGTATTCCACTTCGTCTGTGCTCTGTGGTCATCTTCATGACCCAGTCTATGGCCAGTAGGAAGAGGAACGGAGACAGCAGACACCCCTGCCTGACACCAGTTCTGACCTGGAGCTCCCTGGTGAACTGCCCTTCGTGGATCACGCGACATGTCATGCCATCATAGCTGCACATTTACTCTGTGCGCCGGTCTTTTGGTTTTCTCAGGCGCTAACCGTTCGGCAACAGGCACAACTATAATCTTTGAACTATTTAGGGTGTCAGTGCTGTATGGTTTACAAAAATCCAAGATCAATATTGTGTGATGGTCTATGATTTTGGACCTTAACGGGCTTCAGGCCGTGTACAAAATCACAGACCAGCACGGCACATTAGTGGCAATGACTGAGGAGTGTGTGTCAGACTCTTTTGCTTCTTAATGGATGGATGGATGGATGAATTACTGAATGAATGAATGAATGACGCAGTCTTCAAGAATTGTCTCCAGTACTGAATGAATGAATGAATGACGCAGTCTTCAAGAATTGTCTCCAGTACTGAATGAATGAATGAATGACGCAGTCTTCAAGAATTGTCTCCAGTACTGAATGAATGAATGAATGACGCAGTCTTCAAGAATTGTCTCCAGTACTGAATGAATGAATGAATGACGCAGTCTTCAAGAATTGTCTCCAGTGTGGGTTATGTACCGGCGCGTAAAACAGTTAGTCCATTTCATAGTCTCTCGTCACGTTGATGTAATACAATTTCTTTTTGTGAACCCTCGCACGCCCGGTACAAGGTCACTGTGAGTTCGTCAGTACCGGATGCGCGCGAAGAAGCGATATAGCTTCTTTTTTTTTTTTTTTTTTGGTCTTTTTTCAGTTTCTTTTCACTTTTTCTCATTGGCCTGGCTCTATTTGATTTTTTTTACCTGGTTGGCCGTTCTCAAGGCAGCGGGAGTCTCCTCAGTTGTCACATCTTACCAAGGTAACATGTGATAATTAGACTCCCTTATTAAATGTTACGATGACAACGTTACTCGCTATGCAACGCGTTCTCCCCCAAATAAATCTTTGGCCAATCACATTTTCTCGGTAAAAACACCTTCTAATCTTCGTTCAGTCAGTCAATCCTCTAAACAAACACATGCCAACATATAAATAATTTAGGTGGCTACACATAAAAAAGAACTATATGTAGGTTTTTTTTTTATGATACCGCTGGTACCAGTTTCATACAAAACATAACTGAATAATTGGATAAGTTAGATAATATCAACGACAGGAAATTCAACTGAAGCGAAGGCCCTATCACGTACTGATCGTATCGTATTCGAAACGGCGAAGAAACAAAATCCGGATACATAAAAATTGAGGGGGTTACACAACACAATGACTCTATGCACGCATTGTATTCGGCCTATATTATCAATTTTATACAAATTTCAGAATGACTGAATATGTGTTAAATAAACAAAATGCCTGAGATAAATTCCAGGTGAATGCAGTTCGCGAGAGGTTGTTGGCCGATTGTCGGAAGTATGGAGATTTTCGTCCCCTGAATCACTACGTCACGCGTAGTTTTGGGTCTTTTCAAGGGTATACTTCATGCGTATACTTTTTACAGTTGAAGACAAAATCGTTGTATTACGATTTAGGCTTTGCCAGTTGTTCTTGTCGCCTCTCGGGTCCAGTCCGACATCGACCCCCCTGACCCCCCTGACCGGACACCAGATCGGCGACAAGAACCACTGCAAAAACCTAACTCGTAATACAACTAATAATATGACGTCTACGTGACGAGCGCCTTTGGTCTATCAGTATTCCGTCGAATTACTGTTCGTCTGAGTATCCGGAGATTGTGTGATTTGCGCACGTCCAAACTAATCTCTCACAGCTGAGTGATAGATGACAGTCCGTGCTGTCCTTAAGACCTCCTGTTTTGGCTGAAAACACACAAGAGTGCGGGAATTTGTAGAGCCTCCACTGAGTGCCGAACTATACTGAGAGGCACACGTTTTGCGATCGCTTTCGCACGGCATCCATACTTTGTAAATTATGTAACATTGTGTAATTTGTAATTTATATGTTTGTAATGTATCTAACGTGGGGACAATAGGGCTCGGGAAGCTGACGTCATCACGCCAGACTTGGCGGCCATCTCAGGATACGGGACTAAGCGCTCATAGGGAAATCGCTGTTTTTGTAATGTCAGGAAAGTCCTGACGTACTATAAGCAATAACATCAAGTCTTGCCATCACTGTAGGAAACCGCTCACCAGAATCTGTTTTTGTTTGTTTCCACCGAAAGAAGAAGAAAATGAAGAAAAACGTGTTGAAACACTATTTCGCTACTATTTGATGACTATGGTATCCACTTAAGATGGCGGCTGACGCGCCGACGCTGCTAGGCAACGCGGGGAACTTCCCGAGCCCTATAGACGATTTCCGGAAGTAGGTCAAAATTGCACGTGTTTCGACGAAAAAAGTGGATTACTAAAAAGCCCGGACAAACACGCAATATCGCGTGTTTGTCCGGTCTTTTAATCTACTTTTTTTTCTCATCGAAACACGTGCAAATCAGACCTACTTCTGATTTCCATTCAACGTCTATTGGCACAAAGTTTTAGACCCCACACGAGGTTTGTGGCAACAAGAAGATGTGTCAGTCACAAAGCACGTGGAGACTGCACGAAATGTCCAAGAGCTTTGTGATCATCAAGTTGCCACATGTTCACAAACTGAAGTTCGTTACAGCACTGCCTGTTTGTCTGGCTGCTAGGAATCCTTATCTTAACCCATTGGCTGTCCGTTGCGATTTTTGTCGCGGTGATTTCTTCAGGAATCTTCGCGACAAAAACGCTATCGACAGCCAAAGGTTTAAAGCAACCTACGACGTACTGTATAGGGGTTTTAGTTCACAACGTGTCTTTATCTCATTGTACTCCAAGACCGAAATCCCCAAATTTTGCCGTTGTCCTCTGAAGACTGCTTTGCAGTGCAGGACACAGATCGACCATGCCAGTTCAAGGGTGATGCCACAATAGCTTGGCGCCCATAGGCGCCAAGCTATTCTGGCATCACCCGTGAACTATCATGGTCGATCCTTATCTTGCTGTGGTGTGTCTGGGGTAGAATGAGTTAAAGATGTTCTTAGCATGTTTTGCAATAATGCTGGACAAAGGGGCACACTGAGCTTATAACATCTGCATGTCGTCAAATGAAAGACTTTTCTGCTCTTCTCCTCATTTGTACGTGGAAGAGTTCTTCCGTTACACACAATGTGCAGCAGAAAGCCTCTGTTACGTGTACCTACTCACACAGATTGTGAAGAGACTGAAGGGAAGAAATCTTAGGTCAGTTAGGCAACAGGGGCGGGTCAGTTACCACCCGGGGGTGAGGGTGGGGGAGGGAGAGGGGGTTCCAACTTTCTATTTGGTACCTTCAGCCTGCCACATAAGGCCTCCCAATGCCATACGTTACTTCCCATCAGCCAAAAAAAAAAAAAAAATCAAACAGCCGTGGATGGAGTTTCAAACTCCCCCAAAAAGGGACGCTTTGAAATAGCATTTTAAAGAAGGGGGGAGGGGTCAGAATCCTTTGACTCCCCCCCCCACCGGCCACCCCACCTCAAGCCCCCAGATCCGCCCCTGGGCAAGACTGACAAATTTGATAACCCGCTGTATAGACAAAATTATTTAAGCCTGCCATGGCGCAGAGCGTCGAACTGTCTGTTTGGAAACGAGCCGTCTATGTATATGATCAGATCAGATCCTTCCTGCTTATTTGTGGGAAAAGTACGAGTGTTATGTGAATATTAATATATGAGTGCTAATACTACTTAGACGGCCGAAGATATTCTCAGATCTGTATGTTGATAGTACTGAATAGAATACTAGTCTATACGACAGTTATGTGTGGTGAACTGTGACTTTTGACTCAGCCTTACGGCGGCGGAAATATGTGTGAGCGGGTCTGTGATTTTGGACCTTACGGCTTCCAGCCGTAAGGTCCAAAACCACAGACCAGCACACGCATATGGACGGTTAGTATGGATCATTTCACAAAATGCGCGAAACAGATAAAACGGCGCTACAGAAATTATGCGGCTTCGTGGTTTATAGATTGTGGTTTGTAGACTTACATTGTGGTTTGTAGACTTGTGTAGAGGATCAGGTAGCGTCCCCCGGTCTCATTACTGAAGAGGACTTCTTTCTTGCGCGGAAACTGAAGCCAGACTGCTAAGCAATGCAGTTCCTACAATGGCGCGTGGGTCCCTGCGAATACATCTTTTTTTTTTTTTTTTTATCCTTGTTAGACTGTGAGACATGTTCGTGCTCTGACACTGTGACACCGAGGTATGAATTAGACACGATAGTTTAAGGCAGGTGCCAGAACAGCTTCGCGCCTGTAGGCCGCGCCAAGCTATTCTGACACCAACCTTAAAGAACTATCATGGTCGATCTGTCTTCTAAACTGTAATGTAGTCCTCGGAGGGCCACTCCTCGGAGGGCGACTGAACCGCTGGTCTCAGCACGAGGCATAGATCCTCATGAGCTCCCGCAGTTGCGGGGGCTTTGAGGATCTATGCCTCTTGCAGTTGGGTCTACTGAGTTCACATTTCTAGGCTGTGAAGGGGTTACAAAGAGAAGCCCTTGGGAAATGTTAATGGGTGTCATTATCATTACAGACATTCCGAAAGTGCATCATTAGTGGATAGGAAAACAAGAGGAAATCTAAGGAAAGAATTCACCCACACACCCACAGCACTCTTAATGGTCTGGAAAGTATTTTGCGTGTGTGTGTGTGTGTGTGTGTGTGTGTGTGTGTGTGTGTGTGTGTGTGTGTGTGTGTGTGTGTGTGTGTGTATGTTCTCCTTTCTTTTAAAATTGTATTTTTATTTTTGTATACAGATTGTAAATCGCTTAGAGCTTTTGATTAAGATTAAGCGCTATATAACAATAATAATAATTATTATTATTATTATAAGGGCTTGTCTACCCGGGGAATGTCTGGCTGCGACAGTCATGTACACTTTTGCAAGTACTAGCTTCTTCAGTATTTTTCGTGTGTGTGTGTGTGTGTGTGTGTGTGTGTGTGTGTGTGTGTGTGTGTGTGTGTGTGTGTGTGTGTGTGTGTGTGTGTGTGTGTGTGAGTGTGTGTGTGTGTGTGTGTGTGTGTGTGTGTTGAAGGAAGGGGGGAGGGGTGGGGTGGGGCCGGGGTGGGTGGGGGTGGGTGACGAGGACACAGTGTTCTTGTCCTGGCTGGAAAAATCAAAATCTTTTTTTCCTTGCCTCCCCCCCCCCCCCAACCCCCAACATATTGTGGAAATAGTGATACACTAACACCCTCCCCCCTCCCTCCTTCACACACACACACACACACACACACACACACACACACACACACACACACACACACAGGGGGGGGGGGGGGCGGGAGACAAGAGTATTGCCCCTGACTGTTACGTCACCCCCTTCCCCCGCCCCCCCCCCCCTTCCGCCACCCGCCTCCCTATTCTTAAGCCATTAACATATAATCGGTGTCCATTTGATCAAAACAATGATTTCAAAGATGTAAGGCAACGTTTACCTGCTTAGTACGCACTATTTGGTCAGTCCGCGGCTCTGAGTAAATGTACAAATATTATGTGGTTCCAGGTGAGCGTGAATGTTTAGTTAAGTTCGCGGCACTTCGATATGTCGTGAATGCCCACACAAACCGGTATTTGTCGTGAAAGTGCCCACATAAACCGGTATTTGTCGTGAAAAGTTAGTTAGTTACTGAGTTAGTTAGTTAGTTAGTTAGTTAGTTAGTTAGTTAGTTAGTTAGTTAGTTAGTTAGTTAGTTAGTTAGTTAGTTAGTTAGTTATTGGGGTTTAACGCCGAGGCGGCAGGCGACTAAAGCCGGTCATCTCACATCGGGAAGTGTAACAGTCTGGTCAGCCAGATTAAGAGAAAGGTCTTCAGACATGATGTAAATACAGTTTAAAAGTAATCTTAGCTAAAATGTCGCACAGGTCAATCGTACATTTGTCTACAGACTTTGGGAGTTCATAAGAGCAATCAGATTTACATAGACTACAGAGACTTACATTTTGTAAAACAAATTTGCTTCCTTTAGAAAGCTGAAGATTTTGTGACAGATTTTGTGGAACGTCCCGAAACAAAACCTTCAAATAGTCTGCTGTATAGTGTTTCCGCCCTATATCGATTAGGTCAGCACATGATGTCAAGAAGTGCTTCACTGAAAACGGCTCGTCGCAGGCGAAGCACCAGGGACGTTCTTCCCCTTTCAATATGAAGGAGGGTGTGATATAAGTATGGCCAATATAAGGATGGTTTGTGTCGTAAAAGGTGCCTACATGAGCCGTTATTTGTCGTGAAAAGCGCCTACATAAACCGTTATTTGTCGTGAAAGGTGCCTACATAAACCGGTATTTGTCGTGAAAGTGCCAACATAAACCGTTATTTGCCATGAAAGTGCCTACATAAACAGGTACGTGTCGTCAAAAGTGCCTACATAAACCGGTATGTGTCGTGAAAGGTGCCTGCATTTACCGTTATTTGTCATGAAAAGTGCCTACGTAAACAGTTATTTGTTGTGAAAGGTGCCTACACAAACAGGCATTTGTCGTCAAAGGTGCCTACATAAACCGGTATTTGGCGATTTTAACATGCACCTAAATTGTTATGTCTTACTATATTTAAGTCTTATAGAAACTACAGAGCGCATGGAACCTAAAGACAATTTTCTGTTTTCAATTTACTTTAAAACAGACAATAAAGTTTTCTTGAATCTTGAAGATGCAGCCGTCCAAGGCCGGCACACAGATACAAAGTGATGTCAGCAAGAGGCATAGATCCTCATGAGCCCCCGCGACTCTTGTCTCTTGCTGTTGGATCAGTTGTGTTCACTTTTCCTTGGTAGTGAAGAGGTTAATGACGCAATATTCAACACCGACTAGCCATTGTCTACAGTTCACAGTACACTACAGAGCCAGACAGTCATACAAAGAAAAGCAGTAGCTAGAGTGCATAAATTATACACTTAATTTAGTTGTTTTGTGTGGTCTGTACACCCACTATGATAGTTGAAGGGCAGTGCCGGATTAGCTTGGCCCTTCCTTGTCTCCAACAACCCCAAGACGGAAGAAAAAACCGTGCCCAACCTCATTAACGTAAACTGTGTCCCTAAATTCAGATTTAGATCAAAATCCGGGTGCTTTTCTCTATCTTGCCGATGCACTTGCGCCCACTTGGCCGCTGCCAGCCAGAGACATTAAAGTGTAAAAATGTGAAGCTTTTAGCCTCAGAATGATTATAAACAAACTTTCAAACAAACAAACACACACACACACACACACACACACACACACACACACACACACACACACACACACAAACAAACAAACAAAAACGAGCTAACGAACAAACCAACAAAGAAACAAAACAACAATCAAACAAACACACAAACAAACAAACAAACAAACACACGAACGAAAGAAATGAATCAACCAACGAACGAACGAGCAGGCGAGCGAACGAGCTTGCGAACGAACGAACAAACTAAAAGCGGAACAAAAGAACTGACGAGCAAAGGTAGGAACGAACAAGCAGATGAACAAAGGTAGGAACGAACAAGCAGATGAACAAAGGTAGGAACGAACAAGCAGATGAACAAAGGTAGGAACGAACAAGCAGATGAACAAAGATAGGAACGAACAAGCAGATGAACAAAGGTAGGAACGAACAAGCAGATGAACAAAGGTAGGAACGAACAAGCAGATGAACAAAGGTAGGAACGAACAAGCAGATGAACAAAGGTAGGAACGAACAAGCAGATGAACAAAGAACAAATGAACGGAAGAACGAATGAAAGAACGAACGAACAATACCCAAAAACAAAGAAACAGACGAAAGTGCAAGCAAGCAAGCAAGTAAACAAACAAAGAAAAGAACAGACACATTATTCTAGATGCTGTACGCCTCCTCTCCTCCCCCCCTACCCCCCCCCCCCCCCTCATCCTCACCGAACATCTGTTTTTGTTTTTGTTTTCTTTTTTTTCAGTTGGAAAGCTTGGAAAGAAAGTGAAAACTGTTCGTTTCAATCACACCCTCCTCCTCTCCTCTCTCCTACCCCCTCCTCCCCCCCCCCCTCTCACCACCACACACACACACACACACACTCTATTCACTTGCCCCGCTCTAATCAATTTAGCCCCAGCGCCCTACAGCAAATGATGGATTTACCATGCTAATTCAAGGGTAGTGCCAGATTAGCTTGGCGTCTTTAGGGCGCCAAACTAATCTGGCACTATCCTTGAATTAGCATGGTCAATCCATCTCCCGTAACTGGTACATACTCGTTAGGTAACACTTCCGAACTGGGGAAAACAAAAGTGACGACCCTCCCCCTCCCCCCCCCCCCCCCCCCCATTTCCATCCTCTCTTCTCGTGAGGTAACTGAACTGGCCCCGAGCGACTGTGAATGACATCTCTATTACCATCCCAGGCTGACCTGCACCATCACCTCGTCCGCCTGAGGATCACGGACGATTAAATAACGTAGTTCAAGAGGCATAGTCCCTCGTGAGCCCCCGCACAATGCGGAGGCACATGGCGATCTATGCCTCTTGTGCAGTCAGGGGTAGTTCGCTGGTAGACGTCTTTGTAAGTGAGTGATAGGCGTGTCAATGGGGTTCGCCTCAACACCACCACTACTAGTGGTCGTAGGTTATCTTCCTGAACTCCAAAGAACCCCAGCCGAACGAGGACCATGGACACAACGTGGTGTCAGTGTCAGCAAGGGGCACAGATCCTCATAAGCCCCGGCAATTGCGGACGCTCACTAGTGTCTATTGTAGTTTGGTAACGTTAGCTTTTCTATTAATGGGCTAAGTTCACTCAGGTTTCTTTCTTTTTAAACGAACTTTGACGAAAATTGCCTCTTGAAATAACCCATTTCGCCCCAAGGCCGCATATTCCACATTTTGGACACGTCACTGACGTAACGCATATGTACCAGTTTCAAGAGACGGCCTATGTACCAGTTTCAAGAGACGGCCTATGTACCAGTTTCAAGAGACGGCCTATGTACCAGTTTCAAGAGACGGCCTATGTACCAGTTTCAAGAGACGGCCTATGTACCAGTTTCAAGAGACGGCCGATGTACCAGTTTCAAGAGACGGCCTATGTACTAGTTTCAAGAGACGGCCTATGTACCAGTTTCAAGAGACGGCCGATGTACCAGTTTCAAGAGACGGCCTATGTACCAGTTTCAAGAGACGGCCGATGTACCAGTTTCAAGAGACGGCCGATGTACCAGTTTCAAGAGACGGCCGATGTACCAGTTTCAAGAGACGGCCTATGTACCAGTTTCAAGAGACGGCCTATGTACCAGTTTCAAGAGACGGCCGATGTACCAGTTTCAAGAGACGGCCGATGTACCAGTTTCAAGAGACGGCCGATGTACCAGTTTCAAGAGACGGCCGGGGTCGACCATGATAATTCAAGAGCAGTGCCAGTTTAGCATGGGTTGTCCAAATTCAAGAGCAGTGCCAGTTTAGCATGGGTTGTCCAAATTCAAGAGTAGTGCCAGTTTAGCTTGAAATAATCGTGGTCAATCCATCCCCTGCCCTAGTGTGACGGGGTTAAATGGTTCAAACACACTGCATTGCGCGAAAATGAATCCGCAGGGCGACATCCGTCGAGTCCGGGCACTAGGTCAGTCATTAAGCCCTTGACTGTCGAGAAATATTGAACACCACCCAGCCGCGAGGGGTATAGATCCTCATGAGCCCCCGCAGTAGCGGGGTCTCATGAGGATCTATACCTCTCGCTGAAGCCACTTTTTATGCATGGTCCTTGGACGATCTTTGACGTTGAATGTACAAAGGCTACAAAGAAACACAGCTTGCGCCCACTGGCATGGCACGGATTGATTATACCCATCGCCATGTCCCGAGACAGCTATACAATTTCACTGCATTTTGCAGCTCGTTGTTTTGCTCTGATGCATCAGTTTGTAACAAAATAAATTCTTTCCTGGGATTGCCAGCATTATATGATTTATTTATTTATTTCGAGAAATGAGAGTCCCAAAAGCCCAGCATGGCATACTTATTTATTTCTTTATTTATCTATTTATTTAGAGAAACGAATCAAGAAAAAATCCAATCTCAGTTTTTCGGTCTGATGCAGGGGAATGATTAACTGATTGACTAATTGACTGATTTATATATTTTTATTATATGTATTAATCTATTATATAATGTATTCGTTTATTATATAAATGTATTTATTAATTTATTTGTTGTTTTTTTCTTTCTTTTTTTCTTTAAATTTTCAAAAACCTTTTGTTTTCGCGATCCACCTGATTCATTCCGATCCACCTGATTCATTCCTGAGCCGCTGCACGTTGTATCCACTACTGAAAGGTCCTCAAGATGAACGTCGTTGCCGGACAGACGATTAGCTGACGTGGGCCCCGAGGACCCGGCTTTTGCTTACTGGATGTAACAGATAAAGACTTGCTTGTGCGGAATTGCTGGCCACGGTACACAGTGCCGTTTCCGTACTGTCCAGTCTCTTAGCCATAGCCAGTCTCAGGCATCCCCTAATATTTCAGTCCCCTAAAAAATACTACCGCCCACCAGCTGCACATTTGCCATGCACAAAATAACCAAAAAAAAAAAAAACCCCACAAAACAGCACATTGACAGTCTCATTTCTTGGCTATGAACCTGATTCCTTATCAACCCCACACCCAAGCACTGCTGAAATCAGCATGCCCCTCAAATCACTACGTCAACGGCAACTCAACATAGGCCCACAATTGTCCACTGGATAAGCTCAGGATGGTATGAATCAAAGCACCAAACATATCTCCTCTCAGCTAACCAGAAATTTCCAGCAAATTCCAACATTCAGCCCTACTACAAATTTTCAAACAAGGCAAAAATTATTTTTAAAAACACCGGTCCTTGCACTGCCTGAACTGCCCAATTTAAATATATAACGTGACCTGTAAGAGAAACTCTCCCACCTAAACACCATTCAATCTGCCATCAGTGCAACCCTTAGACACTAGCTAAGTCATACCCAAAGTGACACCATTGAATGTTACTGCATCTTTATGTTATGCCCCATTATGTGAAGCGCGTTGATGTGGCGTTCACTGTGCTGTTGATGTTTTGGATCATGCATATCTGATGCCATGAAAAACAGACTAGATATGGTCAGAATGCCTCCAAAATTGGCATGTACATCAAGTAACATATCTGATTTTCAGCAATGTTGCATTTGAGACACAGGCACATAAAAGTTTCTTTTTTCATATTTTTCCATTACCTACCCCCCTACTTTTTATGTTTTTCCAAGTTTACACACACATGCAATACAGTCAAACTGACGTCTGGTGGGCTGGACAACTGAAAAAAGTTACCATGACACTGACATTGATGAAAAATGAGCTTTCAGAGCCAAGGCCATTTCCTTGTGTATCTCAGGGCACCCAAAAAGACAACGCCCAGGCATCCTCATTGACCCTGTTGTCTGGTGAAAACAAGCAGGCAGAGGCCTGTAACCAGCTGCCATGCCCTATATGCTGCTTGCAATCTTTTCCTCAGGCAAAGGGGTCATGAAACAGCTCTGCAATTTAAACATTAAGTCTACTGAGCTATCTCACAGACAAAAGACTACACAAAACAGCCAAAACTATGCTATGCGGGACACACCGCATACCCAAACAAGTGTCTGGAGTGCTTATTTAGGAGGCAGCAGAGAAAAATGGTTATGTACAGTTCATTTTTATATAAAACACACTTGTCAGAGTCTCAAAACACCTCAACTCATCTTGCAAATGCAGTAGGCATGTGTGTGCCAAACTTGTGAACACTCCTGTAAAAAGCCTGTACTAATGGCTGCAACTGCTGGTCCCATAACAATGCACTCAAATGAGCTTTACGCAGTGTACAAGTGCTTGTGTTTGGCTCAAAATAGACACCAAAAACATCCCTTATGACAATTACAGCAGAATAGACACCTCAGATGCAGCCAGTGAGGCAGGATCAAGCAAAATAACACTTCTGCATGTCACATTATTTTGGCGGCTTATTTCGCTCTGAGGTCAGCTGTCTGATGAAATGCACATGCTGACACTGTTTCATTGTAGTTTTCATCTTAACCTTTGACCTTAAGCCCCTCTCCCCCGCGCTGTGTCGACAGCGATATACAGTCGTCTGCCATTCATGTGTTTTGTCTGAACTCCGCAATCAGCCGCAAAATGAATGACGCGAGGCACAGTCAGTTTGTTTTGGACCTGGTACATCAATTATATTGAGCAACAGTTTGTTTGATATAGTGCAGATAAACAGACAGATGATGATTTCTTGACTCGAATCTTACGACTCGGACATTTTGATTCGGGTCTCGTAATCACATCTGCCTGTTATCGGCACTATATCAAGCACAATGTTCCTCAATATATATATATATATATATATATATATTATATATATATATATATATATATATATATATATATATATATATATATATATATATATATATATATATATATATATATATATATCAATATATATATATACGGTGGCATATTCCTACTGCGAATGAAGATAAGTAGCGGCTAATCTCTCTGTTTGTTTGTCTATTTTGACAAAGGGTATTTACCCGAAATATTAATAAATTGTGTTGTATCCGTTTTTTCTAAGCGTGTTTCTTTCTCCGTTGGGTACTTCTTTGCATTTTACACGCTTGGCAGTCACCTTTTGGGTCTGGATTGATTAGGTCTATACGGGGCCTTTTTATAGAGAGACTGTTCCTGGAGGTGCTGTATTTCTTTTCAGTTGGCGAAAAAAGCCTAGATAGCTAAGGTTAAGCTTTCTCGTTAAGAATTTTGTGCATCAGTACAGATTTGTTTAGTGCGAGGTGCTTAACCAGAGGGAGAAGTCCGATGGCCTGCAGCTTGGCATCAGTGGATAAAGACGGATCAGGGAGGATAAGCTTAGCAGCGCGCTTGTATAATGAGTTTATCTTCTTGAAGTGATTTTCACTGCAGCCATCCCATATTGTCGAGGCATAATCAATGTGTGGTTTAATGTAGGCATTAAAAAATAGTTTGCGCGTCTTAAGGTCAATGATCGTTTTAAGTTTGGAAAGTAGAAACAACGTTTTGGACAAATGTTTTCTAATATAGAATAGGTGGTTTTGCCAGCTTAGATCATCGTCTATTATTACTCCAAGCAGGCGGTGTTGACTGACCTGCTCAACTGGGATGGAGTCAAAAGAAAGGTTGAGAAAAATGGAGGTTGGAGCTGATGTTTCTGGCGGGTTGTGATAAGCATGCCTTTTGTTTTTGTGGGATTTACAAGCATGCGATTATCATTACACCACCGAGAGACTTCATGAAGACTCAATGAAGATTATTTGCAATTTCAGGCACAGTTTTATCAGCGGAATGTAATGTTGAGTCGTCGGCAAACATGTCACACTCAGCCTCAGTACACGTTACATGTAACGGTAGATTGGTAATGAAGATAAAGAACAGTAGTGGGCCTATAATAGACCACTGGGGCACTCCATACTCGACAAATTGTTCAGAAGAACATTTTCCATTGACAAAGACTGTTTGTGTTCTTTTTGTAAGATAGGAGTTCAGAAACAAAAGAGCTGAAGGGCTCTTATTGTTGAAGTAAGTGGCAAACGTTTTCAATAAGATAGTATGATCGATAAGATCGAACACTTTCCTTAGATCCAAGAAGTCAGCATCAGCCATTTTATTATCATTTATGCTGTTGACTGACAAATTCACTATTCGTGCGAGTGCATTGTGGCATGAATGCTTGGGACGAAAACCTGACTGGTAATGACATAATAGGGACCTTTCTTCGAGAAATTCCAGAAGATGTGTGTGAACATGCTTTTTCAGAGGCTTCGAGAGAACTGATAGAAATGAAATGGGGCAAAAGTTATTAATTTCAGAGGAATCTTTTGCTTTAGTAACAGGCACTATTTTTGATTTTTTGAAAGCTACTGGGAAGACATTTTTTTGTATACACAGGTTATAAATGTATGTAAGAGGTTTCACTATGTATCGTTGCGACAGGTCAAGTATAATATCCATTGATACCATCACTGCCCGAAAATGTTTTCTTTTTTAGAATGGAAATGTATTTGCCTATTGTGAACAGCAATATCAGGGATGACGAAAATATCATCTGAGGACAATCTTTGCTTACAGAACTTTGTTAGCTTCTCTGGTGTAGAATATGTCGACTGATCGTGATTGTGAGAACTGAGTAAGTCTTTGTGGGCTGATAGAAAGTGGTTATTAAACTCCTCAGCGGAGAGGTTTTCTGGAATGGTATTGCACTGTTTACGCTTGTTGTTGGTAAGCGTATTAAGTGTTGTCCAGATAGAGGAAGGGTTTCTGTCTTCTTCGACTGTTTTGGTTACAAACGATCTCTGCGCATCTCTAAGTACTTTACTTTATTTCGCAATCTTTTAAATTCTTGAAATTTCTTTTCTTTCTTAGCGTTATTTCTGTCCCCCATTGCTTGTTTGATTTCTTCGGTTATCCATGAGGGAGGCTGGCGGGATCGGACTCGCTTTCTTCTTACTGGCGCATGTTTGTTTAGCACCCTTAGGAACAGATTAAGTAGGACAGAGACAGCCTTATCTGGGTCAGTACAATTGTACACATCATGAAAGGGTTAAGGCTAATGTCATGTAGAAAAGCATTTTTGTTCAGTTTTTTGTTAAAAGACCTATAGGTAATGTACACATGTTGATCGCTCTTTTGTTTGGGCAGCTTGCACGACCATGTACAGGTGATGGGAAAATGATCACTGACAGCTAGTGGGGGGGACACTGATCTCTAATACTGACTTACAGTTGTTGGTATAGATGTGATCAATGAGTGTAGCGGATGATTGGGTTATTCTAGTAGGAGTTTGGACAAGTTGCTTTAACCCAAAAAGAGTCGATTTCCACGTAGAATTTGTTTTCAGTAAGTCAATGTTAAAATCACCTAACAGCAGTACATCTTTGTCAGTGTCATTCAGGTTATCTATCATCTGCACAAAGTCATCATACCATTCGAGAGTGGACGATGGACTTCTATATACATAACCCATTATAATTCTCGATGAGTTATACAATTTTTACTTCTAGCCATACACACGCAATCTCAGTTGACTCCAGATCATCACGTCTGCGTACCATATGTGCAATCGAGTTATGGACATAAACAGCAATCCCTGTGTGTTTGTTTGAGGGTGTTTGGGTCACGATGAATTAAGGAAAAGTTTGGAATGCACAGAGAGAGAGAGAGAGAGAGAGAGAGAGAGAGAGAGAGAGAGAGAGAGAGAGAGAGAGAGAGAGAGAGAGAGAGAGAGAGAGAGAGAGAGAGAGAGAGAGAGAGAGAGAGAAAGAGAGAAAGAGAGTGAGAGAGAGATGATGATGATGATGAATCTTTATTTATTCAGGATAAAGCTATTAGGCAACGCAATGCCTGTCTTACAAGCTGTCCTGTAAACAAACAACATAACAGGAAAATAAACAGAGCATGCAAATAATAACAATAACAATAATAATAATAATAATAATAAGAATAATAAGAAGAAGAAGAAGAAGAAGAAGAGGAGGAGGAAGAAAAACTACGGGAAAAAAACACAATAGGTGAATTAATGAAAGGGAAAAAAATGGAATTTGAGAATTAGTAACTGCGACCAACACAAAAAGCAAGGGAAATAAATGATTGCATAGCATTAATATTATACTCAGCTAAGACAGTGTCAAAGAATCAGCAGCATCAAGAGCGTATAGCGACACCGACAAGACAAAGGATTATCAGTTTACAAATGTAAGGAGAAACAGGAAGGATTTGACGTTCACGTGTAATCAGCATTAATACTCTGATATGGCAAATTGTGAAGTTAGGCTGAATTGAAGTGCGTGTGCAAAGCACGTTTAAAATGGGTTTTACCGGAACATGATTTAATGTTCAAAGGCAATGAGTTCCAGACAAAACTACCCGAAAATAGAAGGCTTGACTTGTAGAGATCAATCCTTGGTCGGGGTAAATGAAGCAAGCCATTTCTCGTGGGTAGCTGATGCCTAGGGCTGAAGTTAAATAGCGTGCAGAGATATTCGGGGACTTGATAATGAAATATTTTGTGCGTGAGGACGCATTTGTTAAATTTGAGTTGATCCGTCAGTGGAAGCAGGCCAAGAGCTTTTATTTTTTCGTCTGTGGAAGTAGGGTTTGGAATAATTATTTTAACTGAACGACGATATAGCGAGTTGATTTTTTTAATATGACGTTCGCTGCATTCGTCCCACAAAGAGGACGCATAGTCACAGTGGCTCTTAATGTGTGCGTGAAAGAACAATGCACAGCACTCTGTACTAAGAATATGTCTAAGTTTAGAGAGCAGAAATACATTCCTGGACAAGGTTTTGCACAAACTGTCGATATGCGACGACCAATTGAGCTGGTCATCAATTACAACTCCCAGTAGGCGGTGCTTGGATACCTGTTGGATAGGTTTATCGCCAAGTGAAAGTATCAAAGGGGCAGGATGTAGCTGATGCTTTTGGCGGGTTGTTATCAACATGCTTTTGGTTTTAGAAGTACTGAGTAGCATGCGATTATGCGTACACCAATCTGACACCTCATCCAGACTTTGCTGGAGGATACAATTTAGCGTCGTGACACGATTGTCTGATGTATGCAGCGTTGAATCGTCAGCAAAGAGTTCGCATTTTACCTTAGGATTTGAGATGGAAAGAGGCAGGTCATTGATGAATAAAGAAAATAAAAGAGGCCCTAGGATAGATCCTTGGGGAACTCCGTGCCTCACTGTACCTTCTTTCGAATACCTTCCGTTCGAGTACACCTTTTGTCGGCGGCGACTTAGGTAGGAGGAGAAAAACGCTAAAGAGTTCGAATCAAACTTATATACTGAAAGTTTCTTTAAAAGAATGGTGTGATCGACTAAATCAAATGCTTTGGTTAGGTCCAGAAAAACTGCACCATTTAATTTGGAATTGTTGATTGATGAGAGCCAAGAATCAACGATGTGAACGAGTGCAGTATGACACGAGTGTTTAGGTCGAAAACCGGACTGAAGTGATATGAGTAGGCGGTGATTCTCCAAGAATTGGAGTAGGTGCTTGTGAACGTGTCTTTCTATTGGCTTTGACAATATTGATAACACTGAAATAGGACGGAAATCGTTTGGACTTTTGGGATCTTTACATTTGGGAATGGGGACAACTTTAGCATCCTTCATGGCATCTGGAAAAATACCTTGCGTGATAGAAAGGTTGAAGATAAATGTCAAGGATTCAGCTGTGTATGGAAGTGACAATTTCAGTACCATGTTATTTATTCCATCCAGGCCACACGATTTACAGTTTAGAGTAGAAATATATTTACCAACTTCAAACACTGTCATATGAGGTATGGAGAAGGACGCACCTGCTGCAGACTCACAGTGTGTGCGCAGTTTAGCAGAACAACTGTAACTATCACTGCTAGCGGAAAAAGACTGCACAAGGGACTCAGCGATATTTAAAAAATGGGAATTGAAATCGTCTGGATCCATGCCTGGAGAGGTAGCAGCGGGGATGGAACTTTTCCGTTTTGTAAACAAATTGATTGCATTCCAGACACTTCGGGTATCTTTACCCTCTGCGATAACTTTTTCCGCAAGCGTTTTCTGTGCTTTTATAACTAAGGATTTTACAAAATTACGTTGTTTTCTAAAATCTGCAAGTTTTTTCTGCCGTTTTAAGTCATCTCTTATTTTCATCGCGTGAATAATGTCCTTTGACAACCAAGGCGGAAGGGTAGGGTGTTTAATTCGTTTAGTCCTGAGTGGGGCATGTTTATCTAGGACCCAAAGAAACAGCTTGTACCAAAGCTCTAGGGCTTCATTGGGATCATTAGTGTTATAAATAAGGTGAAAGGGCGTGTTTGATAGGTCACGAAGAAAGTCATCAGTGTTGAACTTTTTGTAAGACCTGTAGGTGATAGTAGTGTGTTGTTTGTGCTGGGGTTTATCACGTTTAATTGAAAGAGTAAAACAAGTAGGAAAGTGATCACTAATGGCTACATTCGGCACATGGACGTTCTTGACAGCAGATATATTTGTAGTGTAGATGTGGTCAATCAATGTGGCGGATGACAAAGAAACTCTTGTGGGAGACCGAACCAACTGTTGCAGGCCAAATAAAGAGGTGGTGTAATTCCACGCCGCATGACCAGTCTTTAGAAGGTCAATATTAAAATCGCCTAGAAGATGTATGTCTTTGTTGTTACGTAGTTGCACCTTATCCATCATGGTGACGAAATCATCATACCATGAGAATGTGGCCGAAGGGGTGCGATAAATAAATCCGATAAGTGTGGGGGAAGATTTATCACATTTCAATTCAAGGAATAAACTTTCCACGTGACTAGACTCTAAATCCATGCGGCGGGTAACGTATTGGCGGATAGAGTTATGAAGGTACACAGCTATACCGGTATGACCAGCAGATGATGCATCTCTACGGAATATAGTATAATTATGAATGGAGATCGAGTCATCACTAATATGTTCTCTGAGTCTAGACTCCGTAAATCCAAATACATGAAAGGGTTGGGGTTGGGAAAGTAAAACAGTGGCGTCGGGCACTTTGTTGTATAAATGATAAATGTTAAGATGCCCTATCCGTAAATCTTGCTTTTGCAGCGAACACTGGGGTACAGTTGGGCTACAGGCAGGCATGAGGAATGAACACTTGGGGGGAAAAATGTGTACGAAATTCAAATAAGAACAAATGAATGCGTATGAACGCTAACAAAGTTAAACAAATACAGGAGAAACTACAGAGCTGAAATTTCAGCTCTGTCGCTGTCTCTGCAGGCAACGTCACGCCCCACGTCACGCCCCACGTCACGCCCCACGTCGGGGAAATAAAGTCGCGTTATGTTCCGTAGGCGAACGAGTCACTGATAATATACCGTATCTGCGATATAAATACCGGCTCCTTAGCGTCACGTCCCACATAGGAGAAAATATGTTTGTGACGTTCTGAAAAGCGAATGAAATGAGTCACTGATCGTAGACCGTATAATATACGATAAAGACATAGGCTCCTTCGCTATAACAAGAAGAGTCTATTACCTCAGTTTTGACAGAAAAGAAAAATGCAGGAAGATAATGATCGTCACACACTTTTCACAGTACTAAGCAAATTCGTTGCACGAAATAAATCCAAAAGGCTAATCGATTAATACGCTATAGATTCAATGTCGGACACTAAACAGTTAGCCAGATTGTCAGATTCAGACGTTATAAAATGATCACGGTGTGTTGCTCCATCTAATGAGTGTTGGCAATAAATGAGAGTGAAGGTGGGTGCCACACTGGGTGGCTCCGTCGACTCACAGCAGAGAAGCGAGGGAGACAACACATGGACTGATAAATAAGACAATTACACATCATGGTACGCCGCGCAGGTTGTCACCGTCGATCCGCCAGAACGAATCGAGGGAGACAGTGAGCGTGGGTTTAGAATGTCACTTCACTCAGGCAAGGGACGATGAGTAGACCACACTGTTTGTCCCCATCGATCCACCGATGAGAATAGAGGAAGGCAACCAAGGTGGGTTCACACTGAAATCTACTCAGACGAGGGTCTCATAGTGCCGCCCCTGATAGTCTGGACAGGTGATGTAGCCGGACCGACCATGGCTAAGGGCAACAGATGGCTCAGGGAAAGCAACACTCCAAGTGGCAGGATCACAGGAATATTTGGGGGAAGGGGCCACGAGGTAAGAAACACACTGCGAGGTCATTGACTGGGGAGGATAATGTGGGGTGGGGAGGAGGGGTACTTTACAGATGAGTCCAATGGGCAGGTGACCGTTACGGTGCAAGCCGCCTAGAGGCGCCATGGGGGGTCCGTATTGCAGGGGGTCGTCACACAGAGTTGGCCGCAGCCCAGGCTGGTGGGCAAAGCTAGACCGCACAGACGGCAGGGTGGAACGAGCAGTGGACCTAAGGTTGAAGGCAAGTCGCAAGGCCCCCTCAGTGCTTGGATGGAAATTATCATTCTGTCTGTAGAGCACTTTACGTGGGGCCCCACCACGAGACAGAAACACTGGCACGTTGTCAATGTACAGAGTCCTCGCCTGATCACACGCCGCCATCAGGTTCCTGTTGGAAGGTATGATGGCACTGTTGGCGGGGTGTCGACCAAAAGCAGGCAGGACAGACGACATTTTGACGGCGGCGCATGGAAACTTAATTTTTACCAGAGTGAGGAGTTTGGCCCAGGTGTCCACACTGATCACTTGTCGGCGTTTGCATGTGTTGATACCAACATGCAGCACGGCTAAGACAATGTGCGGTGCAGGAGGCTGCGTGTCGAGCCACGCCATCAATTCCGCAATGGACATGCCCGGCACGCAGATCTTCTGCAGAGGTACAGTCGGTGATACAATCTTGCTACCCACTTCTCGCAAGATTGAATCACCTATTAACACAGCAGGTACCCCAGGCCAAATCCTCTCTTTGGTCAAGACGTCGGCGGGGAAGGGGTGATCCTGATGTTGATTTTGATTGGGACGGCACGTGTTGCGTAGCGACCCCGTGCCTGTGTCTTCGGCCTGGTCGTTCGTGCTGCCGTCAACAGAGAGGGCAGCAAAGCGATTGGACACAGGCACGGCGGCGACTACAACGTCACGGTATGAGGCTCTGCCAGTGTTGTGTGCGGGCTGGCTCGGCGAGGGAGTGGAAGGGGTGAGGCCGGAGTTTTCAATGGATAAGGGGGAAGCCATACCAACTGAGCGAATCTTGGCGAGGTTGTTGGCAGGCGGGGAATGGTCCGTGGGAACGGACCGTCGGGGCTGAGAGGAGGTCAGGGATGGGCCAGGCTTGGTTGACAACAGAGTGCCGTCCGTCTGTGTATCTGTCGTCTGCTTCATGGTGGGCGGGGAAGTGATGCGCAGGGAAGTGAAGATTTTGTTGTGGTCTCCAAGCTGACACCTGAGTTTTTTGTTTTCAGCCTCCAGTGACTTGACGCGGCAACAAAGCTGTTCAAGCTCCTGGTGGAAATCAGCCTTGATGTCTCGAATCTCAATCCGGACCAGCTCTCTCACCTCCTTCTGTAAATCATACACTGCACACATGGCCGTGTCGTGCTGAGAGCTGATCGCAGCACCGAGACTATCAACAACACGGCCGAGTTCCGTCAGCTTCTTGACCGTGTCAGCTTGGAGCTTGGAAGTAGACGGTTGCAAGGCAGAACCGGCGTCGGGGAGAAGGGGGCAATCGCCCGGGGTGTCACAGTGGTAACTGGCCGCAGATGGGGTGGTGTCACAGGAACAGCCACTGCGGTCCATGCTAGCTGAAGCAACATCGGCACTGCCAGTCGCACTGATTGAGTCTGCACTATCAGCCATATCAGTGGCGCTGTCTTGGTCATGATCGTTATTGGCACTTCCTTCTACCTGCTCAAGACCTACACCGACAGTGTCTGTTGCGCCAGTGTTTTTGAGCTGTGAGCACATAGTGGCGCATGGTGGCAGGGCTCGTAGATCAGGCGGCACACCAGACATGCGATAGCTGGGGAGGAGTAGGTTCACGACTGACCTCAGTTTGTCGAATTCCTCTTGCACCCAGTCCACACACGCCTTCCCCTGGACTAGAATTGTGCCCGTGGTATAGTAGATGGAGATTTTTAATAGCTTATTTCCATCTAGCGAGAGATCAAGCACAGATTTAAAAAGCTCAGGAGGAAGGTCAATGGCCAGGGGGTGGTTGAGGGAGAGCGTCTTAGTGTGGTCTTTTTGGAAGTCAGCCCATGTAGAGGAAAGCTCAGGGGGTTTGTATGCAAACTGGTATCGTTCTCTTAAAGCATGCCCCCACACCGGCAAGTTAAGACCATTTGTTTCAAAAGTGATCTGATGCCAGTCTTTTGATTTCTTAACTTTTTCCAAATCAATGGAGCATTTGGCTTTGATAGATCTCGTGTTAGGAGGCATGGCTATAGTTTAGTGTCCTTCACAGGAGTGAACTAGTCCGCCAGCTTGCTAACACGAACACACTGGACAGTTACACATGGATGTATTGGCAGGGAGCTGATAGTGCACTGCAAAAATGGTACCACAGTGCAAGTTACATGCCAGTATGATACCAGTGCGATATAGGGATAGAGTTTTTCTTGCGAGCGGGAGGTAAGTGATCGACGTCAGCACTCATGTTCCAAGTGACGCACTGGGCACTCAAGTTCCATATGACCCGTCAGCCGCACTAGTTCCAAATAACGCGTGACGCAAATGTACACAATCATTGAATCAATGTTATCAATGCCAAAAGTAAATTTTCATTTTGTTGACAAATTGTGTTTGAAATAATGATTACACGCTCACCTGGAAAAAGCAGAGCTATGTCAGACGAATCACGAACACACACAAAGTCAAGTCAGGAAACCCAAACAGACCCGTTGAAGTACTCCGATGTTGGACAGAGACGAATACCGCGGAATGAAAAACGGTATCAGGAGGATCACCGACCAACTCGAAGTAACTGTTCCTGAAGGAACGTGAATTTTTCCAAGCAAGCAAGCAAACAAGCACTTATGAAAACACTCACAACAATTATTCCAGGAATTCGAAAACACACTTGGTGCAGTGATGTACTCAAGGTGAGGGTAGGTTAACGAACGTTCTGGAACAAAATAACTTTTCAAGTGCTCACAACGATCGTTCAGGATTATTTAACACAAAAATAGAAATCCATGACTATTGCACATCTGCACACAGTGCACTTCAAGAATTTAGATCCAGATGCATATAATAAAGACACATTCCCAGTGGAGGTTTGAAAGAAGTATCCTGGTCAGTGTATCCTCGGTGGCGCAGAGACAGGCAGATAGACAGACAGACAGACAGACAGAGAGAGAGAGAGAAGAGAGAGAGAGAGAGAATGACGTCATATTTAGAGTATAATGTCAGTGTTTGCGTTGTGACGGAGTTGTCTCTTTTACGTCACCGTCACTGCCTGACTTTCTCTAGAGATAACGATTTTTTTTTTGTGTTTTATTTCTTTTGTAAAAAAAAAATATTTTCACTAAAGAAGTTGAAAGAATAAAAATCTGGCTCACGAACTCATCCAATGACATTCTCCAAACTAGCTATATGCAAAAGTTCAGTAAATATGACAAATATTATTTACTCTAATCTGGGTCAACCGACTTCCTATGAACGGTTGTTTACGTCTTCAATTTGATATTCAGTTACAATATGCTCGGAGGCTCTCTTAGCCACCCACTTAAGAAAGTATATCGCCAAGTTTCAAGCTCGTGTGTACAGAAATATCCGAGATTTTCTTGTTTACATACATACGCACACACATACATACATACATACGCACACACGTCTCTTCGCGCCAAGTGTACTTTCAGCAGTGAGGGTAGCATAACTAGACATGACATAATTTTTATCTTGTTACTTCAATTGTGAGAGGTTTAGGCCTGCCCGCCTTTGACATCATGGACATGCTATTAAATTCGCCCCACCGCGACCAGTCCAAAAAAGTCCTTTCTATAAATAGAAAGGACTTAAAAATGAGTTTACACTGTTACGTGTTGAGTCGTAGTCGCCGCGTAGTGTGATATCACACCAGACGCACGCACGTAAGGTTATTTTAAAGAAACTTCACTCAGCTGCAACCCGTCACACGTGGCTTAAGGATGTAGACCACACTGGAGTAACAGTTCCAGCAATATTTTATTTCAGCGATGCGATCTCCACACAATGCATTCACAAACGCACTCACAGTGGTACACTATCTCTTCTCCAATACATTGAACACTTTTGACACACTGCGTCTCTCGTACACCACCGTTACGCTGCGTCCCTCACAATGTACACCCTATACGGGCCACGTACCTACGATAAACTGTGTGTCTCTACAACTGACAATGTATGACAATGTACACACGCGCTTCTAAACACAGTCTTTTATAGTATCAGGCTTTCCATAATAATCCAGCAAATTCATACAACGCAACCAATCGGAACGAACACGTAACCCGAAACTCATAAATATTGATGAAAAAAGAACTTTTTAGAATAGACTACAATAGTCTACCAAATTCGACTGCTTATTTCAACCCCTAATTTTGGGAAATCCCGGTATATAATGACGTAACACAAGAGTACGCTACACAGTTCACGACCTTGCCCGAATTCTCCGGAAATTTCCCGACTTTGCTTAGCACTTTCCGGCTGCTAACTTCACGCGCACAGAAAACAACGCGACTACTCGGACGGATTCTAGAATCTTCGGGATTTAACTCCGTGTATCAAAACACAATCAATTCCGCTCTCCGTGCGAACAATAGTGAATCTGACTAAAAAGGTACGTGATTCGTAATCATGATAGCTCAAATAAATATCGGATCGTTTCCTACGATCAATGCATGCATGCTTTCACAAAACAACACAGCCACAATCGTAACACACACCGCGCAGTGAATGCAATATCAGTGTGTTCCGGCTGTACCAGAAAACCGTAAATGATAGTAACGCTAGGACGGCGCCGGTCTGTGATTTTGGACCTTGCGGCCTCGGGCCGCAAGGTCCAGAATCACGGACCAGCGCATTTGCAATGCAATCATCCTTCCCCACAGGTAAAATCAGAAAGAGATCAAGGCATTATTTGATGCGGTATGATATTCGGCGCAAATAAGCCCTTTGGGACACTCGCGCACAGCAGAAGCTCTCCATCGCCAGAAACCTTTTATAAGAAAACGGTAATCACAGGGAAAAGGGCCTGTAATAGGGGCTAATTGCAGGTTTAACCCTCTGGAGCATGAAGCTGTTAAAACTATTAAGGTTACTTTTGCTGACGACATTCAGAGCATTCGTTTACCTCCTTCACTCCCGAGAAAAAGTGAGCACGATCCAACTGAAAAATTTGCTCCCGAATTGTGTTCCTCAATGCTTTGTAAATTCATTAATGTGAACAAAAAGCTAATTCGTGCAAGAAATACATATAATTATAGAGAGGAAATAGAGCCAGCAAGAGACACAGATCCTCACGAGCCCCCGCAATTGCGGGGGCTCATGAGGATCTATGTCTCTTGCAGCTGGTTGGTATTTCATTTACCGCTGGGTAGAAATGGTCAACCCCATTTGGCTGAGATCATGATATGGACCATGGTCTCTGTAATCACTTAAAACTGTTGCTTTGAACTTACATATCTCTAGCAGAAGCTTTTTGTCTTTTTTATTTATATGCGTTGTTGGTTATGTAAAACATCGTTGACATGAAATACGTACGCGCCAAAGAAACAGGGAAGTGCAATTTCAGAAAACTGATCCTGTGACATTTCCTGCATCTTTTTCTTGTCCATCAATGTACACTTCTTTCTGGAAAGCTATATTTGTGGAATATGTCCTAGGGAGTCCGTCAAACTAGGATTAGATGTCCGAAAAAATGTTGAAAAATGTACGGGGAAAAATATGTCCGTGATAAATTAACTCAAGGTTACTGTAACTGAAGTTGTAAACAACAGATCCAGGGCAACAATCGCGGTCGTGTCGTAACAGGGCAGTAACCTACCCTTGCCACAGATGCATTGTTTTCCCATTCCAATAACCATTTGTTCCATACCAATTTTCCAAACGGGTGCATGCTTATATACACGAGACACGAACTTCATTCTATTGAGTATGTGAGTCGTGCGCGCGCGATGGGGCTGACTCGAAGTTTCGTATATGATCAACACGCATCCGTGAGGCAGCTGTGCAATGTTCTTTCAAATTAAGCCTTATCATTCGATATACACCAGTGTGTGAAATACGTTTGACTAAAATAGTTCAATGGTAGTGCCAGAATAGCTTGACGCCTCTAGGCGCCAAGCTATTCTGGCACCATCCTTGAACTAAAGCGGTTTGTCTATATCCTTATCTGTAAGTATTATAATGTAGCTTGCATATGGCAGTGTTTAGCCTCAGTATGATATGGGTTAAACGAAGAAAACATCTAACTTCATAGATTTACTTTGTCCTTTATAACCCATTAAATCCTGAGGATGAATTTTTCAGATTTGTGAGTTGTCCTATAAAAGCTACATGACAGTTCAAGAGATAGATTGACCGCGATAGTTAGTTAGTTATTTCGGTTTAACGCCGAGCAGGCAAATAATGCCATCTCACGGCGGGATAGATACAAATCTAGCCAGCCAGACTAATAGATTTAAAATAATAGTCTTAAGATGTACATATATCTTTAAAAAATATTTTATGATAAAATGTCGCACGAGTCTTTTAAGGAAAAATCTACAGACACTCCAAAAGGTCACAATAATAAAATTCACATAGTCTATGAATGCTCAAATCTTACTAAAAATATTGGATTCTCGCAGAAAACTGAAGATTTTGTCCGGGGAAACATCCCGGAGCAAAACCTTCAAGGAGCCTGCTGTGAAGTGCTTATATCTCATGTCAGATCGGCACAAGTCAGTAAAAAGTGTTTAACAGAAAACTGCTCGTCGCAGGCATAACACCATGGACGCGCCTCCTGTTTTAGTAAATAAGAGTGCGTAATATAGGTGTGGCCTATGTGGAACCGAGCAAGGACAGTCTCCTCAGGGCGGCTGCCTCAGCGATAAGGTAGATGGACACTTTAGGAAGAGCTTCATAGAGCTTGTTAGCTTCCTCTTTGTCCCACTCGGACTGCCACTAGAGGGTTATGTAAGCACTAATCACAGGCTTAAAATCATTATAGGCAATCTGTGCGTCAGGATTGACTGTGATAGTTCAAGGGTGGTGCAAGGACCACGCTTGAACTATCATGGTCAAATTCATCTCATGTTAGGGTGTATCCGGATTTAAAGGGTTAACCAGCATAGTTGCCGTGTCAGCTTTTCATCAAATGCGTGCAACTGTTCTGATGGATGTTGGCTTGCGAAATACTAGCAGAGGCTAGCCAGTGCTATCCTCTCAACAGATGAAATAGTCCATAAGCTAACCCGGTCTGCCGTGCACCCCCCCCCCCCCCCCCAGTACTCAATAAGACGGGTTTCAAAGTGTACCTCAGTATTTCCTAAGATGTTTAAGCCATGTTCCCCGAAAATCCTTAGGAACACACCAAGGATATAGCCGATGGCGCAAGGGTACCCCCATTCACTCTCTTCGCAGATGCTAAAATGAGGTTGAGAAGCATTTTCCTCTAAATAAATTAGAATTCATTCCAGAAGCCCAAATCAGGCAATATTATGTTACGGCACACCTTCTGCATCCTCTGCAAAAAAGAAAAAAAAAAACCAGGATGAAAAAAATATTAAATCTCTGTCTCACATTTGTGCACCCAGTAAACGGCCATTTCCGCGAAATCGCAAAAAAAAAGACAGAAATAATGTGTCAGATGCCTTCAGACACTTTCTATAGCACTGGCAGTCCATTTTCAGGCTTACATCATTAAAACAGGATGTCACAATTATTATAAACTTGACTAGGTGATGCTGTGATCACTGTGAGTGCAGTGCCAAGCTATTTCTGCACCACCTTTGAACTATCATAGACAACCTGTCTCCTAAACCGTCTTCAGAGAAAAACTCCATGCGCTGGGAACTGCTGTCTTACCTCAATTTAGGGTCAGTATGTTCCGCTCCTCACTGCAGGACACCAGGAAAAAAGTCATAGGAAGTTTAACCCCTTCAACGCAGGACTGAAAACAGTGTTTCCGGTGACTCGAATGATGCATGTCTTTTGCTCGTCAGTATAGTTGCGTGTTTACTGTTCTGGAGCCTACTTTTAAATGCGTTCTGTAGACTGCATTATAGCTAGGTTCTGCAGCCTGCTTGAGTCGGAACTACACGGTGGCAGGAAATGTGTAATTCCTCAATCAAGATCAGACCAAGGAAAGTAGGTAGTGCCTCCTGATTGTGAGGGCTTGTAAGCAGTATGTACAGTTCTCGTTTCGCTCAGTCACCGCGGCGTTGGTTCCTCGTAACAGTAGTACAGTACGGTCACCCGCGGATGAGGACCTCGGCTGTAGATGTAAATGAGACAATTTCTGGCTAGCGGCAAGAGGCATCAATTCTCATGAGCCCCTGCGGATGCAGGGGCTCATGAGAATTTATGCCTCTTGCAGATGGAGTTTACTGGCTGAATCCGCTGAACGTACGTGTGAACTCCGTGCTTTGTGTGACCTACTGCTGATCTAGGGTTGACGTCTTTTGCAAACTGGTGTCTGGTGCGTGTTACTGCCTTTCACAGGGGACGGTGCAAGAAGATTTACGATGCCTTTGATCTCCTGAACGACCGAAGACCCAGTTAGGGTGTCCCCAGCGGGTTGAGAGAGAGAGAGAGAGAGAGAGAGAGAGAGAGAGAGAGAGAGAGAGAGAGAGAGAGAGAGAGAGAGAGAGAGAGAGAGAGAGAGAGAGAGAGAGAGAGAGACAATGACAATGACAATGACAATGAATCTTTATTTTCCAAGGATAAAAAGATTTAGGTCTGAAGACCTTTCTTCCATCTTGTCCTTGCTAAACTACTTACACAAATACTCACGCGGCCGCACGCACTGACACACCATAAGCGCCCAACAAGGCGAGTCATACTGGCTGCCAGAGAGAGAGAGAGAGAGAGAGAGAGAGAGCAGGGTGGATCTGGGGGGGGGGGTTAGAGGGGTTTCGGAACCCCCTCTCCCCCCCCCCCACCCCTTCAGACCCAAAATTTATTGAACTTCTGTAACAAAGTCCCTTTTGGGTTGTTTGGACCCCCCTCCCGTTTGATATTTTGGCGAATGCGCCTTCTCTCCACCCCCTCCCTCCACCCTCCTTCCCCCCCCCTCCCCCCCCCCTCCCCCCCCCCCCCCCCGCGTTTAGGATTTTTCGGCCCCTGGAAGCAAGGTCTATAGCGGGGAGGCCTTTTGTATCAAGTTGAAGGTCCCAAACAAAAGTTGGACCTCCCCCCTCCTCGTGATAACTGATCCGCCGCTGGAGAGAGAGAGAGAGAGAGAGAGAGAGAGAGAGAGAGAGAGAGAGAGAGAGAGAGAGAGAGAGAGAGAGAGAGGACCGAAAGGAGGTGTGTGTGTTGGGGGGGGGGGGTTGTCGGGGAGGAGCGATAACCTAGCGAATGGTCGCCAGATGCAATATGGTGAACAAACAAACAAAAGAAGGAAGAAAAGGAGAACGGAAGGAAAGAAGTAAGTAACGAATCAACAAACAAACAAATAAATAAATAAATAAATAAATAAATAAATAAATAAATAATACACAAACAAACAAACACACAATTAAACAAACAAAAGCAACCCATAGCGATGTCGTGCCAGCTGGTCATACTTATGCTGCAGTTCTCTCTTATTTGGAACGATTAGATACTAAATGACATACATTTCCCACTCAAATACTCCTCTGCCTCCCACTTCTCCCCCCCCCCAACCCCCCACCTCCTCATCTGTCCATTTCCTCTTGTGACTCATCCTCTCTGCCCTCACCCCCTCTCCCACCCCCACCCCTTTCCCAGCAATGGCCTTCCTTGTCTCCAACAACCCCTAGACGGAAGACGGAAGAAAAAAAACGTGCCCAACCTCATTAACGTAAACTGTGTCCCCAAATTCAGATTTAGATCAAAATCCGGGTGCTTTTCTCTATCTTGCCGATGCACTTGCGCCCACTTGGCCGCTGCCAGCCAGAGACATAGATTTTCATGAGCCCCTGCACCTGCGGGGACTAACGAGAATCTATGTCTCTTGTAAACTGTTCTCGATGACTGAGACTCTGTCATTTCTAAAGATTTCAAAAAAACTCCTGCTTGCAGAAGGAAGGGTCTTGCAAGGGCCCCTCCAAACCTCCAGACAAAGGCGGAAGTACAGGGTACGATGGGAGGAAGATTAAAAACGGGGCGGGTGTCTAGCACCTTTTTTTGTCAAAGGGGCGGCCACTGGTGCCAAGGGCAAACAACTTCATTCCTCGATCATCAATGGTGCTCGCTAATCAGGTGACAAAAAGCAGCGGGTTCGGTTTTGTCCTCAACTCCTGCTAACACTAACAGCTTGTGTACATTAAAAGATTAGATCTCATTATCTCTGTTTGATCTGAATTAATGAGCATACATCTTGACGAATCCCTGCAACGGACAGGGGCTCACAAAAGTCAACGTCTGATGAACGTGACTATAAGCAAAGATGGATCACATTTACACCTACAGAAGAAGATTTCATTCTTTCGGCGTGCGACGTAATCAGGATCGGCTGAAGTCTTGGGTGTACAAAGAGTGGTTTGTTGGTTAGTTTAGTTGGTTAACTTGTTTAGTGCCGAGAAAATTTGAACGCCAGCCAACTGCAAGAGGTATAGATCCTCATGGGCATCCGCAGTTGCGGGGGCTCGTGAGGATCTTAGCCTCTTGCTGACACCACTTTGAATCCATGTTCCTGGGACATGTAGGATTTTTTGGGGGGTTGAATTAACGAAGATTGCAGAAACATAGTCTGCGTCAGTTGGCACTAATCAGGTTAACGTCCACGGCACTGGATTGGTAATGGACGGCCCTAACAGGCGGGTTATGAGGGAACAGGGATAGCTATTGCCTATGCCGTACGACTTGAACAATGTTCGATTGAGTCGCACTGCAGCTGTGCCACTTTGATTTACCATGACTTTTAACGGACATGCTATCTGAACAAGCCCCAATGGTTTTACTTGGACTCAGTTTTCATCCAGTCAGCAGTATGTTTCCTGTCGCTGCCGGCGTCTAAAATGACGTCTCCGAGCCCAATGACTAGGACTGCTAGCCAGAGAACCCAGCTGTGTGAGCAGCATAGAGCTGAATGCAGAGCAGCAAGAGGTATAGATCCTCATGAGCCCCCGCGTTTGCGGGGGGTCATGAGGATCTATGTCTCTTGTAGTTAGCTGTCAATGCATGGCGGTGTCCCGCTGGTGACCGAATGTCTACGGGAAAATAAAGACGGAAGACCCTTCTTTTTTTAAGGAAATAATTCCCTATCTTGACCTCACCGCATAATTATTTTCTTTTATCTCTGACATTGAGATACAATGTTTTGTAAAATATGCAAGATGCTTGCGGCTTTTGCATGCGTTTCGTGTCTGCATCAAACGAAGTGGGCACTCCGAGTCTGCCGTGTTTTGAACGGCAGCCTATAGATAGCCTGTCTGCGTCTCTCTCAACAAAAGCATTTAATATTTGTGTTTGTTGATGTCAATGAGCACACCACAATGATTTCATTTCATAGTTTATATTTGATGTGATATATTTAAGTTGATATTGGATAATTTAATTTGATAATTGGTATATTTGATCTCTTTGATTTGATTTGATTTGATTTGAGACTTGATTTGATTTAATTTAATCTGACTTGATTTGATTTGATTTGACTTGATTTGGTCTGACGTGACGTGTTGTGAGGTGATTCGACTTGACATTGACGTGATTTATGTTGGTGGTCTGGTTGTTTGTTCGGTTAACCCTTGCTCTGTAGGTTGCGGTTTTTATCGCGATGTTTTCTGCAGAAAACATCGCGACTAAAAACCGTTACCGATCACCAAAGGGTTAACCAGTTAAGTCCTGTGAAAATGTAAACGCCACCCTATTGCAAGAGATATAGGTCCCCATGAGCCCCCGCAGTTGCGGGGACTCATGAGGATCTAGGCCTCTTGCTGACACCACTTTCAATCCATGTTCCTGTGACAGCTAGGTTTTTTTTGGGTCTTGAATTAACGAAGATTGCAGAAACACAGACTGCGTCAGTTGGCACTGAACGGGTTAAACTCATTTGCTGGCGCCTTTTCCAGTGAGGATTCGCCTCACAACTTTTGGGCCTGTCGAGAGACTGTGAGTCCGTTTTTTTGTGAAAGCAAGTGACTCGCTGTAACGTGGAGTTGAAGTGTTTTACCTTCATAGGAAAGATTTACGTCTGTTCATCTCGTTCCTTACGAGTCTCCATGGAGCACAAAGCAGCGGCTGTTGACATAAGCTTACAAGAAGACCAATGTCCTCAGCATGTCGTCTGGGGTGCCAACATTCTTGCCTTCAAATTATTGGATCAGTCGATCGATGAGCACATTAGGTTATTACGGGATTGTGTGGGTTTTACTTCAACATCGTGCCCCACCCCCAACCCCATCCTCAGTCACTCAGTCTCTTCTCCTAATAGATCACCCTCCCGTCGGTTAAAGCGGCTGTCTTTTTTTGTTTGTTTGTTTAGTTCATATTGTTGTCAAGTCAAAGATTCGAGTTGGAACACAGGGTGCAACAGCGGAGGCGTTGGTCCGTGGAATTATTGCTGACCGGGAAAGAATAGCCAAAACAGAAAGAAACACGTTTCAGAAATAAATAAATAAATAAATAAATAAAGCCGTCTTCGGCACGCTCTCTGCGTGACACCGGAACCACCCAAAAGCAAGAGACATAGAACCTCATGAGCCCCCGCAGTCGCGGGGGCTCATGAGATTCTATGCCTCTTGCTGTCGTTATTTTGTATCCGTGTTTGTTGGAGGGCTGATGTTCCCTGGCTTTAAATTTACAATGGATTAAAAAACAAATCGTGGCACGTTCTCTGCATGACACCAGAACCAACCAAGTGCAAGAGGCATAGAACCTTATGAGCCCCCGCAGTCGCGGGGGATCATGCAATTCTATACCTCTTGCTGTCGTTATTTTGTATCCGTGTTTGTTGGACGGCTGGTATTCGTTGGCTTTAAATTTACAATGGATTTTAAAAAAAAATCGTGGAAACTGGCAGAAAAAGGATTAACTTAAAAATGAATTCTGCTTTCTTGTGCTATTACTTGCATTCGTTTTTAAAGAGCATGACTTTAGTTTATTATGTAGTTCACTGTGTGGTTGACTACAATTACAGCTAATCTGGAGACTGAGAGGACCCAGACACACAAAAACTAATTTGTTTGGGACATAGTTTCGATAGTACGGGCCTCTAAGTGGGATCCACTTTTATCTATATATCTGAGGTAATTCTCTAGGTGTATTGTCCTTCGTGTCACTGACAAAATCTTTAGGTTATCCCAGAACATCCAAATATTCGGTAATGTACGTTTAAAGTAAACCCCTTTCTTATGAACTTATTACTCCGTGGTTCCCCTTTAATAACAACACAGATCTACGTGTACCAATGGAGGTTTAGCAAGAGGCATAGCTCTTCATGAGCCCCCGCAATCTGCGGGGGCTTATGAGGATCTGTGTCTCTTGTAGTAGCCTGTTTTTGTTTGGGAATATCCCGACTGTTGGCTTTTAAGTTCAGTGTTCAAAGCACGTTTCGTGTCAACATTATTGTCTATAACATCCTGGAAATCAGAGCATCATCACACAGGAACAGGAGATCTAATGTATTATGTAGGCTAAAGTGGAGGCTGCGTGCCTTACAGGGACTCACGCAAAGAAATGCGTAAGCAATGCGTCTGATCCGTGCATATTATGTCATAGTTTCAGGTAATAACTGATGCAGGTCAATGGTCACTGAGGCCTAAGCAGGGTACACATTTGAACGACGTTTAAATAGGTCATCTCCGTGATCTCCCGAGGGTAGTGGCTAAGCCAAATAATTTGTGTGTGTGTGTGTGTGTGTGTGTGTGTGTGTGTGTGTGTGTGTGTGTGTGTGTGTGTGTGTGTGTGTGTGTGTGTGTGTGTGTGTTGTAAGTTAGGACCCACCTCGGTGATCACATTTTGTTTTTAGTGATTGTCCTGAAATATTTTTTGTTTAAAAGTTAATTGGAAAAAGAAAAAAAAAAAACAAACACACGACTGAGGCAAGCTTTGCTCAAAAGGACTATACAACACAGTCGGAATAATGATGTACTTGTCCTTTCTAAGCGTGTTTCTTTCTTATTTGGGCATTTCTGGGCATTTTAAACGCCTGGTAGACACCTTGTTAGTCTGATTTACATAACTCATTCACTCATAACACCGCGCATCCGAAATCAGCACGTCTCGAGTTTGTTGACTCATTCAAGGTGCTGGCATAAATAGCTGCGAAAGTGTCGTATCGCATCGCAGGCGGCAGCTATTGATACAGGCGCCTTGAATGAATTAACCCATTTAGCCCTACACCATACAGCAGGAGATGGATTGACCATGATAATTCAAGGGTAGTGCCAGATTAGCATGGCGCCTGCAGGCGCCAAGCTAATCCGGCACTAGCCTTGAATTATCATGATCAATTCATAGTCGTGAGGTAACACTCCCAAAATTTGGGATGTGCGGCCGTGGTGTTAAATGGGTTCATCATTTTGGTTTCCACTGGAGCTTAAGGCATCGATACATCTTTGCCAGCCATCTTCGTCCTGGTCAGGTCACCTGACCTCGTTCCAGCCAAACCCTACCACCCATTGCTATTGCGGTGGTTTCGAAAGGTTCTTTGGTAAATATTTCCCAGCCAGGCGTTTCTGAGTTCCTTTCGTTCGATCGTTTTAGGTTTTATGACCCACGGCACATATAAGGAACCTGATGGGATATTACAGGGCGTTATTTTTTTTAAAGCTTTATTTATTTATTTATTTGAGGGGGAAGTGGGAGAGGGGAAATTAAAGAGGGAGTGACCTGTACAGGCCCATGGCCCATCACTTAATGGTCTTCTTTTGTATACTTTTCATAGGATTAAATTAGGTTTTAGATTTAGTTTCAGATTTAGAAAACTGTATTGTCCCATGTCAAGCTGACTAGGGAAATTTGTGCACCCTTCCACGCTCACACACTGATCCGGCAGTACCCACTCTGACGCAGATTCAACCTACGGTCACCATGCTAAGGGCAGAAGAAGCCGATTAACTATGGATCATATAAACAACAGATACAAAACATCAGAAGCAGACGACAGTTTGGGTTATATTTTTAGAGCCAAGACTGCTCTTTCGCGAAACTAAGGCTCCCTCGCGCATGCAACCACTGATATTGTTAACAGCGCCGACGACCGTGAGCGCAGGAACCGATGCTTAGCTGTATTGACAAAGACCTTAGTTATGTTTTGCCGCCTGGTGCCAAGGGTGGCGTGCATGTAGCGAACTGAACTTGTGATGTTAAGCTCTTTGCTTTAGCATCTTCCGAGCTTCGTTAAGACTGAACTTTCTTAGTCCGCGAGACTCCTCTGTTGCATGGTGCAACTTAGTATCAAACATTGCTGTGGTCCAACTGACTGATGAGGGCCCAGCTACACGAGTGAGCTTAGTCCTGCGCCAACCACTAAACAAGGTGTTCCGCTATAGCGGAGCACCTTGCTTAGTGGCTGGCGCAGGAGTAAGCTCTCTCATGCAACTGCAGGTGACGAGTTCTGCATAACCAACGGCTCAGTTAGGAATGTTTACCCATCTATTCGTTTCAAGTCAGTGAGTCCCTTTAAGCGTCTATCACCGACGTGCGCGTGGCCACCGCTGCAACATCTTGAGGGCAGACAGCCATACCAGGAGATCAATGTCAACCTGTTATACGTGATGAGAAAACGCGTGTACTCTTACACGAAATCCCCCTCCCCTTCATCAAGCGCCTTCCATCTGCAAGAGGGTACCGATCCTGATGAGACTCAAACCGGTTATTCACTCTGTGAGAATCAATGTCCGGCGGATCTATTGAGAAAAGAAGCACGCAAAGATCGATCTGTTTACCTCTTGCAGATGGTCGGCGTTCGCAGGGGTCGCGGTGGCTGGAAGGACGTAACAGGATGCCCCATGACTCACCAAGCCTTAATATTGCCTACAGTCCCCGGGCTTAGCGCTGATGTGCCGGTTAACGTGTTTTTCGGCCGCAGCGTGTGCAGGGTCTGTGAGTTTTGGAACGTACAGCCGTTTGGCACACAGACCGGCACAGAGCGCTTAAGGTCCAGGATCACAGACTAACGCACTTTCACTGAGAATCTGTCAAAGTGATTGGGTGAGGGTGTCACGGCGTCACTGTTTCCCCCTGATGATCTTGCGCGGATCTGCAGGCTTTGCTGATTCCGGAGTGGAATCCCAGGACGCTAACCGGATAACGGGCCGAAGTTGGCCGCGTAGTGCGCGGGCCCACTGCGACCAACTTCAGCCCGATAGCCTTTCGCGTCCTGGGATGGCTGAAACAATGTCACAGGACTGATAACGCCGATCGACGTGTACAAGGAGAGATCCATTCATACGTTAGATGGACCCGGGTTCACATTGGTGACGCACGCCAGATCACACGCCGGGTCATTTTGGCGAACGTACGGATATTGACCTATAGACGCGGTATGTCTTTGGCGGCGTCATTTTGTATGATGTTAAAAACCTGCCCAAATCAACTCGCACGTAAGATGGAAGCGGGCTCGCTTGGTCTCATGACAAAATGACTCTCACACCATATCGATTCAAGGCCACTTTCGCATACGATGTCATGTCGATATGGCACGTTTGTTAGCTTCCTGAACCGGCAAGTCAATAGTTCCAATCAAAACAGTGACTGTTACACGCACACAATGCACTACTTAACTAACAAGAGAGAGAGAGAGAGAGAGAGAGAGAGAGAGAGAGAGAGAGAGAGAGAGAGAGAGAGAGAGAGAGAGAGAGAGAGAGAGAGAGAGAGAGAGAGAGAGAGAGAGAGAATGACAATGACAATGAATCTTTATTTTCCAAGGATAAAAAGATTTAGGTCTGAAGACCTTTCTTCAATCTTGTCCTTGCTAAACTACTTACACGGGGCGCACGCACTGACACACCATAAGCGCCCAACAAGGCGAGTCATACTGGCTGCCCCCCTCGATCAGCTGCCGCTGGAAGGTGACAGCAGGGATACAGCCAGTGTGTACATATGGCGATCATATACAAAAACATAACACATTTAATACACATAATGAGATATACATGCGCTACCATCTAACAAGTGTACCATAAGATTACAACCAACAAAACAAACAAACAAACAAACAAACAAAAAAACAAACAAACAAAAAAACAATCAAATAGACAAATTCAAAATACCACGTCATTCTAAAACAAAAGCAGTTTACGATTGCATTTGTAGCAAATGCTGATGAAGCCGTGTCTTGAAAGCATTTATGGTCGTGATAGATTTTATTTCTTTTGGAAGTAAATTCCATTCTTTGGCTGCTGAATATGACAAGGCCGATTTAAAAATGTCAAGGCGGGGCCTAGGCACTACCAGGTCGTTCCTCAGTGTCGGGTACGGAGTGTGAGGAGCCTTAAAGAGAGCAGCGAGATATCCAGGTGATTTTGAAAGTGTGATCTTACGCATAAATACACATTTATTGAATAAAAAGTGCTTACGAAGGGGCAACGTATTTAATTTTGTTAGTTTATCGTCGGTAGTCAAAGGGGTGTGGGAATCTTTTAGGATAAGCTTTGCCGCACGTCTATGGAGTGAATTTATTCTTTTTAAAGAAATATCGCTGCATCCATCCCATACTGTCGATGCGTAATCTAGATGGGATTTTATGTGTGCATTATAAAACAACTGCCTGGTTGAAACGTCGGTGAATAGAACTAGTCTAGATAACAAATATAGATTTTTGGACAAAACCTTACAAATAGAATTGGTATGCGAGTGCCAACTGAGCTGATCGTCTACAGTGACACCAAGCAAACGATGTTCTCTAACTTGCGCTATTGGTTGCTGTTCAAGGTAAAGTTTGAGTGGCGGCGGGCTCAGCTGATGCTTTTGCCTTGTTGTCACAAGCATACATTCCGTCTTTGATGGATTTGGAATCATGGAATTAGTCTGGCACCAATCAAAGACTTCATTTATTGTTTGCTGGAGTGAACTAGTGATTGTGGGCACGTCTGGCGCAGACACATCCAAAGTTGCATCATCTGCAAATAAGCTACAGGTAACGTCGGGCTGTGAGATATGTAAAGGTAAGTCATTTATGTAAAGTGTGAACAATAAAGGCCCGAGAATAGATCCCTGGGGCACGCCATGCACAATCAGCCCCTCAGAGGATGATTTGCCATTTACGCTGACATACTGTCGTCGGCCTTCAAGGTAGGATTTAAAAAAGGATACAGCTCGGTCACTTACGCGGTAGACTGAGAGTTTTTCGGTAAGGAGGGTATGGTTAACTAAGTCGAAGGCTTTGGTAAAGTCTAAAAAGACCACTCCAGTCAACAGTGCTTTATTTATTGATGTGAGCCAACGATCCGTTAAATGTGAGAGAGCTGTTTGACAAGAGTGCCGCGGGCGAAATCCTGACTGTAAGGGATGAATAAGGTCGTGTGTGTCAAGAAAGTGCTGTAAGTGTTTGTGTATGTGCTTTTCTATGGATTTTGAAAGTGAAGACAAGATAGAAATTGGCCTGAATTTATTGGGATCTGTAAGATCTTTGTTCTTAGGAAGCGGAATAACTTTGGCTTTTTTCAGATCAGAGGGGAATTCGCCACGCTCGATACAACGGTTGTAGATGTACGTTAAAGATTCTACTATGAAAGGTAGTGATAGTTTTAACACAGCAGTACTAATTTCATCATGTCCTGAAGTGCGCTTACTTTTGAGACATTCAATCGCTTTACCGACATCGTGCACTGTCATGCAAGGTATGTGGAAAGATGAACGAGAAGAAAGTTTGCCATCACAATATTTGACAAGGATTGGGGATACAAACGGTGCCTTAGACGTAGTGTTTTGCAGCAACGACTGGGCGGCAGAAAGAAAATGATTATTAAAAGTTTCTGCAGAAATAGAGGTATGTGTAGGGCTATAGTTAGATTTTGTAAGGGCATTAAGCGCTCTCCAAACAGAGACTGTATCCTTTTTGTCATTCATTATTCGTTTAAAGAGTGACTTTTTGGCATCAAGAACTAATTTTTTAACGCGGTTGCGTTGCTTACGGTAAGCAGGGAAATCTTTTTTCTGTTTTAATTCATCTCTCAGTTGCATGGCATCGACCAAACCTTTGTTTAGCCAAGGCGGCAGTTGCGGGTTTTTTACTCGTTTTTCCCTAATCGGGGCGTGCCTATCAAGAACACTGAGGAACAATCTGTACCACTCAGACGACGCACCATCAGGCTCACAATGGTGATAAACAGTATCAAAAGAAACGGAACTAAGGTCAAACAAAAAAGCCTCTTTGTTAAAATGTTTAAGCGATCTATACTTGATGGTAGTGTGCTGGTGTTTATGGATAGGTTTATCTGCTTTCACGGTCCAGTTACAGCACACAGGGTAATGGTCGCTGATTTCAACTTGTAGTACTTCCGTCTCCAACACTCGGCTCTTGTTCGTTGTATATATATGATCAATGAGTGTAGAGGACGTAGACGTAACACGAGTTGGAGATGTTATCAGCTGTTTGAGCCCAAAAAGAGTAATAGTGGACTCCCATGTAGGGTTAGCGGAAAACATGTTAATGTTAAAGTCCCCTAACAAAAGCACATCTGATGTACAGTTTTTAACTTGATCTATCATGTCAGTGAAATCATCAAGCCATACATTTGGTGCAGAGGGGTTCCTGTAAATAAAACCAACTAATACAGGACTTGACTTGTTTTTTATTTCAACCCAAACACTTTCCACTGTGTCTGATTCAAGGTCCGGTCTTTTACGGGTGATGTCTTTTATAGAATCATGAATATACACCGCAATGCCGGTATGTGTGGGGCTTTGTGGGTCGCGGCGCATAAGGGAAAAATCAGGTATAGAAATGACGTCATCGCTGATATTGGAGTTAAGACGGGTTTCCGTGAAACCAAACAAGTGGAAAGGGTTGGGTTGACTCAAAAGAACACACACATCGGGAGTCTTGTTACATAGATGATAGATATTGAGATGACCTATATGAATATTAGAGGAGTCTGACATGTTGAAATGAAAAATACTGTGAACAAAACAGTTCAGAAACAGGTAATACACACTGAGCTGCACAGGCAATAAACCTAATAAGGATCATAAGGACTGGCGGTAACGCCAAATGTTTGTCACAGTAAAGCACTATCGTGTAATTTAAAAACAATGACAAGAAAATCGAGTTGAAACTGGATCAGTGTCCACGCAGTTTCGCAGTCTAACACCTGAAAGTCAAAAGTCCGATTTCACAGTCGTAAAGTCTATGGCAAAGGGAAGCACAAAAGAGTTAATAGAATCAGCTATGAACGCTTAGAGAGAGAGAGAGAGAGAGAGAGAGAGAGAGAGAGAGAGAGAGAGAGGAGAGAGAGAGAGAGAGAGAGAGAGAGAGAGAGAGAGCGAGAGAGAGAGAGAGAGAGAGAGAGAGAGAGAGAGAGAGAGAGAGAGAGAGAGAGAGAGAGAGAGAGAGAGAGAGAGAGAGAGAGAGAGAGAGAGAGAGAGAATACATGAATGAATGAATGAATGATACTTTATTTCTCAAGGATGGAAACAATAGGCGCATAGGCCTCTTTTCGTGTTTGTCCTTGCTAAACTACAACATTAAAAACAACATTAAGACAACATGTTAAAAGCACAAACAAGCGGCTACACCGACAGGTCACTTGTGTTACATTCCGATATAAGTTCACAAGTCGCTGAAGGTTACACACACACACACACACACACACACACACACACACACACACACACACACACACACACACACACACACACACACACACACACACACACACACACACACACACACACACACACACACACACACACACACACACACACACACACACATCAATTGACAGGGGCGGGAGCGGGGGCGATGTAAAGTGAGTGTTTATAGACAACGACTGTGCGCTTATGATACAGCTACTCTTGTGTAGTAACTGATATAGTCAACTGGCAAAACACTACAGAGAAGATATATATATATATATATATATATATATATATATATATATATATATATATATATATATATATATATATTATATATATATATATATAAACTAACAAGTGCAAAACGGAGGACCACAACAATGCGTTAAAAAAGGAAATCATTAACATGGCTCTTTAGGACACATTATCTACGTTTCTTTTGCTCTGAGACGTATTTAAAAGCTTTCGTCCTAAACAATGGAAGATGTCTCGTTTGCTGTATATGTGGAGGAAGTGAGTTCCATAAATAGGCACCCGCGTACGAAAGGCTGGATGTAAACAAGTCAATTCGGGGCCGTTCAATGACGAGACTGTTCCTCGAAGTGCTGTAAACCCTTTCGCTATCATTGGAAAGCTTAGCCAGGTAGAGGGGGGGGGGGGTGGGGCGTTCCCGTTCAGTGCTTTGTGCATAAGTACGCACTTATTTAACGTAAGGTGTTGATGTAAAGGAAGGGGTCCTGTTGCCTGAAGCTTTTCCTCCAAAGTTAGAGAGGGGATTGGGCGGATCAGTTTAACTGCGCGCTTGTATAGAGAATTAATCCTCTTAAGGTTAGCCTCACTACAGCCGTCCCAAATTGTAGATGCGTAGTCAATGTGAGGCTTTATGTAGGAGTTGAAAATAGCTTACATGTCTTCGTATCAATGATAGATTTAAATCTTGACAGTAAAAATAGCTTCTTTGATAATGTTTTCCCTAGTTGTGTTAGATGGGGCAACCAGCACAGTTGTTCGTCAACAATTACCCCGAGGAGACGACATTCATTGACTTGCTCAATGGGAACTGAATCAAAAGAGAGGCTAAGTGAAAGAGGGCGGAACTGATGCTTTTTGTTTTAAATGGATTAACAAGCATTTGATTATTTTGCACCACAGTGAGACCTCCTGAAGACTAAGCTGAAGATTGCTTGATATTTCAGGTACAGTTTTCCCGCCCGTGTGAAGAGTTGAATCACCAGCAAACATGTCACATTCAGTATTTGGATTGGATATGTGAAGTGGAAGATCATTTATAAACAAACAGAAGAGTAACGGTCATAGTATGGATCCCTGGGGCACGCCATACTCAACACGCTTTTCAGAAGAAAAGGTATCATTAGTGTACACAGTTTGAATTCTCCCTATGATATATGAACGAAAGAATGAGAGTGTCCCTGGGCTGTTATTGTTAAAGTAGCAGTCTAGTTTCTCTAATAAAATTTCGTGATTTATGAGGTCGAACGCTTTTTGCAGGTCTAGAAAGACAGCACCAGACATTTTGTTTCTGTTGATGTTGAGCAGCCAAGTGTCAATCATATGAACCAAAGCAGTGTGACACGAATGTTTAGGGCGAAAACCAGACTGATATTTATTTAGGAGAGACTTTTCTTCCAGGAATTCAAGAAGATGTTTGTGTACATGCTTCTCAATAGGCTTCGAAAGAATAGATAATATGCCGGATATGGGCCAAAAATTATTTGGATCAGACCTGTCTTTTGTTTTGAGAATAGTCACCACTTTAGATTTTTTGAAAGCCGACTGAAAAAAATATTATTTTGAATACATAGGTTGTAAATATAAGTTAAGCTTTCCACAATGTGTGGAAGAGAAAGTTCGAGGATAAAACCATTGATACCATCAACGCCAGCTGACTTTTTGATATGCCCACTTCATGTACAGCGATGAAGGGGACATTGAAAGCATAGCCCGCGGACAGTCTTTTCTTACAAAAGCCAGTAAGCTTCTGCGATGCGACATGTTCTACCTGATCCAAGCCTTCAGCATGTAGTAAAGATTTCGGGGCTAAAATGAAGTGGTCGTTAAAAGCATCGGTTGTAAGGTTGGCAATCGTATTTGCAGAATGATTTTTACTAGTGTTGGTTAGTAAATTTAAAACTTTCCATATTGAAGACGGATTCCTGTCACATATGGTTTTCTTTACCAATGCTTTTTGTGCCTCCCGGATAAGGTATTTGACTCTGTTACGTAATCTTTTGAACTCAATAAAATCTTTGTCCCGCTTGACTTGATTTCTGGCTTCTATGGTTTGTTTAATCAGTTTATACGCCAACGGACAGAGAGGAAAAGGGAGCAGAATTCCGATGCATGTAGGTGCGGGTCAGTTATCATCAAGCTGTCGTGAGAATATCTGGCACATATCAAAACCCGGCGCGACTGTATTTCCTCCCCTCCTTTTTGCTCCTGCGGCTCCCTGGCTGACCAAAGGCTTTTCGTATTGCACGGATTGTGGCTGACTGAAAATCATATCTCTACATGTACTGTTTTTTTTTTGTTTTTTTTTTTTTTTTTTTTTTTTTTTGGCATCCTGTCTCGGAAGACAATGGGGTATATGCGCTTGCTGGGTCAGTCACTGGAGTGACCTCTCCAGCGCGCAAGCCTGGGCGAAGTGTATGGAGATCCTGGGGTGCCCAGTCGTCAAGATACCCCTCTCGGCCTCGCTGATGTATCCAAAGGAATGCAAAGCAGTACGTTTGGCACCATTTTGGCTGCAGGAGCTGCCAGAACAGTGCGTGAATACAGGCAGCTGTCTGCCTTCGGGGCTCCACTCCTGATTTGAAGGGTTTACTCCCCCACATTTGGCCGTTGGATCCAACCTGATCTCCTCCGTCCTCTAGCCGTTGGCTGTCAGAAACAGCTCATCCGCCTAGTGGTGCAATGTGAACACCACCCCCTCACGTGGTTTGGCCCACCAGCTGAGGTGGTTTGCCAGGGTGTGGCGCTTGGAGCCAGCACGTGAGAGATTAAGGAGATGGATGAGGACCAGTGATGCCCGTCCGTCCTATGTAGGACGCAGCTGCCGAACAGGAAAGGTGCTACCTCTATCCAGAGCCCCATCCACCCCACATGTACTATAAACTATATACTATATACATTTTACACTTTATTGTTATCACTAGGCTGTTGTTCATAGCTCTCTTCCTGCAAACTTTTGATGATGACTCACGAGTTGCTGGCACAGTTTGAACACTCTCTTGGCTTGACTTCGCGAACGAAGATTTCAAAGGGGTTGTCCACGACGTCTGCAGGCATGTTCGTGGCTGCGGAGGCCAATCCGGGACAGGCAGGTTCGACCGCAGTGGCTGCAGGGGAAGGTCTGGCCAGGGTTCTGATTTTCGACATCTTTGTTTTTTTCTCCTGAGCCGCTTGTCCTTAAGGCTAGCTCTGCGAGAGTCCTCAAAGGAGACGGCTGCCTTGCAAATGGTGGAGCGCCAGGTGTCGCGGTCCGCAGCATGCGAAGACCACTGGCGGTGGTCGATTTGGCAGGCACTAAGTGACTTCTTGAGACAGTCTTTGTATCTCTTCTTTAGTGCCCCTCTATTTCGGTGTCCAGTGGCGAGCTCGCCGAACAGAGTGATCTTTGGTAGGCGATGATCTTCCATCCTGGAGACGTGCCCCACCCAGCGAAGCTGTGTCCGCAGCAGCAAAACCTTGATGCTCACAGTTTCCGCCTGTTCAAGGACCTCGATGTTGGTGACATAGTCACTCCAGTGAATGCCGAGGATGGTACGCAGGCAGCGCTGGTGGAAGCGTTCGAGGAGTCGTAGTTGGCTACGGTAGAGGGCCCAGGACTCGAAACCATACAACAGGGTGGTGAGGACGACAGCTCTGTACACGCTGATCTTGGTGTCATTTTTAGCTGTTGATTGTGCCACACCAGCTTGAATAGTCGCCCGAAAGCA
>BTPG01000002.1:130937629-130987629 GCA_036245525.1 Semisulcospira habei | reverse complement strand
TTTCGTTTCAGGAGTGAGAAGGCAAATGGTACAGCAACGATTGGACAGCACAGGTGAAAACCTGAACGGGTGCATGCATACATTTTTAATAGTAGTAGGCATAGATCGTCATTAACCCACCAACCCCCCGCCCCCCCCCCCCCCCCCACCCAAGACTGCTGGGGTTCTTGAGGATCTATGGCTCTTGCAGATGAGTGGATTTGTCAGCAGCGCGAAATAAGATCAAACAAGCCTGAATTGTTCCATTTTTAGCCGCATGACCTTTTCTTGCGCTGTGCAGTTTTCCTAGGTTTTTTTGTTCTTTCTTCCCCCTTCTCATAACTACTGCATGTATCTGGCCAGATAGTGTTTTAGATAGTGGGTAGAGAAGGAAATCTGGTGGCGTGTCACTTTTCAACTGCATGCCACTTTTTTTGTCTGAGCTGAGCAATAAATGATCATTCATGTATTTAACGCAAATTTATTTCATTTATTTCTTTAATTTTCAAAAAAAAAAAAAGTAAAGAAAATTTATTTCTTTAACCTTTTACCAGAATTAAAGAAAAATTATTTCATTAAAGAAAAAAGTAATGACTATCAACCCTGCACATTAGGGTACTAATTGTAATAGTACCAAATTACACACAAGGAAACATTAGGAGACATTAAACATGAAGAGAAATTAAATAAAGTTCATTCATTCCTTCGTTCATACATTAAGAAAAAACCGCCAACGCGCGCACATTCAAACACATACACACGCGCGCACGCACACACAGACACGCGCTAATGATAACCTATATACTAAGCAAATCATTTGAATCATAGTGAAAATTCACTTGAGAGAACAATGAACAATGAACAATGAACCTTTATTTTCCAACGGTAGAAGTTATTGGTAACAGGACCAGTTTTCAAACTTGCCGTTGCTACATCTACTACATAAATGACATAGACATGTAAACATACACATACCACACACTGACGCATGTATGCACTCGCTCACGCACGCACGCCCGCACATACGCACGCACACGCACGCTCACACACACACACAAACACAAACTTGCACACGCACGCACTTCGACACACACACACACACATATACACACACGCTCTCGGACACGCACTCCAGACATACGTACGCGCATAACGCGTACGCACAAAAATATAAAATGAGTAAAAATGCAAAGTAAAGCAATACACAGAAAATCATTAAGTACATTAGAATTCATACAGCGAAGGCAAATATGTATTTATGAGAGAGAGAGAGAGAGAGAGAGAGAGAGAGAGAGAGAGAGAGAGAGAGAGAGAGAGAGAGAGAGAGAGAGAGAGAGAGAGAGAGAGAGAGAGAGAGAGAGAGAGAGAGAGAGAGAGAGAGAGAGAGAGTGAGAGAGAGATGAAAAACGAAACTTTATTTTTCAAGGATAAGAGAATACATGCGAAGACCTGTTTTCATCCTTGTCCATGCTACGCACTACACATCAAAATAACGTACACAAATCTCTCTTATCCACGCGATTGTGTGCACAGGTTTGTGCCTACAGGCGCCAAGGTACCTTCCTCCACACACACACTGAGCTCGCGCTCTCATACCACAATTATCATTACATATATCATGTACACGTACATTGCGAGCACTTACAACTATACTAAAGCAGGTAATAAAGAAATGTAAAGAGCATAAGATTGCATACATGAAACTGATATTGTCACATGAAGATCAACGCGGCCGCTCACTACAACAAATACACACACAACACACGCGGGCCCGCGCACACACACTCACATCTCCCCCCCCCCCAACTCACACACACACACACACACACACACACACACACACACACACACACACACACACACACACACACACACACACTCACTCACTCACATACACACACACACACACACACACACACACACACACACACACACACACACACACACACACACACACACACACAGCAGAACATCCTGTATAGATTTGAAATTGAAAGATTTCAGTGGAAAAGTGTATGTGCTACATGAGGCACAACCAGAGAGAGAGATGATGATGATGAAACGTTTTTATTCAGGATAAAAAAGTTTTAGGCATAGCAATGCCTATCTTCCAAACTGTCCTGCTACTCTACACATATAAAAATACATCAGACGATACATCAAAAGATAAAACATATGTAAGTAAAAAAACCCATCCCCCTCCCCCCCCCCCCCACCACCACCACTCAGAGGGAGAAAAAAGAAAGAAAAAATATATATATATATATATATATATATATATATATACACAGGTATGAACCTGACATGTTAATGCAGACAGTCGAACTATTACATAATCTGTAGCAACAGTAGAAGAGTATTAGGTAATAGGAAACTTGTCACTAACTGTACTAACTATACGAATAGTAGCATAAGGGAGCCGAACATACTATTACTTCTGAAGTAAATATTTATGGAGGCGATGTTTGAAGACGCTAATCTTACAAATTGATTTCAGGTGTGGAGGTAACATATTCCACGCTTTAGCGCCTGAAAAAGACAGACTGGTTTTACAGATGTCTAATCTAATTTTTGGAAGGTGGATCAAACTATTTCTCGTGTTTGTCCTATTATTGTCGGAAAATAGAGTTTTTAGGTAGGGTGGGGCTTTTCCGTGCATGATCTTGTGCAGTAGAACACAGCGATTAAATTCAAACTGTTTCTTCAATGTTAGTAACTTGAGAGATTTTAATTTTTCATCAGTCGAAGTAGGACTGGGAAGTATTAATTTAATGCCCCGACGATACAAGGAATTAACTTTTTTCATGAGAGAGAGAGAGAGAGAGAGAGAGAGAGAGAGAGAGAGAGAGAGAGAGAGAGAGAGAGAGAGAGAGAGAGAGAGAGAGAGAGAGAGAGAGAGAGAGAGAGAGAGAGAGAGAGAGAGAGAGAGAGAGAGAGAGAGAAAAGCTCTGCAAAAATAAATAAATAAATAAAAATAAATTAAATTTTAAAAATGTAAAAAAAATAAAAATAAAACGAACAAGAGAAACACAATGTAAGCTGTTTGTTTCCACTGAATCCGGGTCGGGATTTTATTCTGTCATTCTGCAAGGGTTTATGATAATGTATGCCTCCCGCCTAGGATGACGGTGGCGGCCAGATGCAGACATACTTCCCCAAGATGAATATTCATCCGGGACTAACTGGCCCAAATATTCAAGGACGCGCGCCACAAAGATCTCGGCAATCAAGCGAATCGTTCCCTGTAAAGTGCTTAGTCTCCATGCAGACCTGTCTAGGACTAGGTCTGTAAAACTTTGAAACACGTGATTCCAATGATTGGCCAGAATGCTAGAGGGTTTTCCGGCTTACTTTGTCCGCTTCGAAAGAACCGTGCCATTTCTCCGCATTTCTCACGGTTATCTGCAAGCGAATAAAGTACGCTACAGCGGGACGTGGTGGGAATTCCATCAGGTCACAGTTTACCTTATTACAAACTATTTGTTTGGTGATGTGATAGGTTCATTGTTATTGTAATTATATTTCAGACGTTTGCTATAATAACCGTATGAACAAATCATGTTTAAAAAAAATGCTGCGCATTGTCTTCCGGGGTCATAAAAAAGGTTAATTTTTCACATACGTCATTTGTCGCTTAGGAAGCGGAGAAACGGCTCGGTTATTTCGAAGCGAACGAAGTAGGCTATGAAGTGCTTGGACTTTCCTCGTCGTCGGGGACGGGGGGTAGGGGGTGGGGGGGGGGAGGGGTGTGTATGTGGAGGGTGGAGGGGCCGCATCATACTGTCCTCTGCCTTAGGAATCGCTCCTGTCTCTCTAAATGCGATTTGATTTGATTGACTAGATTGACTTGACATTTGATTTGATGGAAGCAAAGAGAGGGGCTGTGCTTCCCACTCGCGTGGTTGGGTTCCGGAGCGCGAAAAGTCTTCGGGTCGACGTCGGCCTGAGGATCTTTGCGAAACATCGGCGCGGCGTCATAACACTAAGGACGCCGCTGATGGGAAAAATGAGGATAGTTTCTCCAGCGCGCTTGAATACTAAAGGCTTAAGACGCTTGCCGAAGAGGAGTCGGTCCCTTCCTCGGGTGAGCTTAAGGTCCTCGGGCTGACTTATGCCTCAGGACTTCTTGCTGTACCAGGTGAATTGATCCCGAATCATAACAATCAGAACATTGTTTTGACCTAGGCAGGATTTCACTGTATGACCTTTTGGAGTCCTTAGGCTGTTAGTTCGGGGTTGACGTCCACGGTACCGGAGTGATGATGGACGGCCCTGACAGGCGGCTTACGGGAGTAGCTATTACCTGTGGAGTACGACCTCAACAATGATCCATTCGGCCGCACTGCTTCTGTGCGACTTTGGTTTACCTTCAAGCCCGTCATTTTGCCAGGACTGACGGAGTCCTGCGGTATATTACCCATTTTTATAGGCTGCTGCCTGTACGTGCATATTTTGCAAATTTGCAAGGAAGCAGAGGCTACTTTATACAGCTGTCTCACCCACAGGGCTAGTTTTTGGGATGGTTCGACCATGATAGATGCGGTGGGAAGGGGGCAGAGGAGCAGTTTCGGTCGACAAGTTATTGTCGTATTTTTGGCTTTTGTTATTCGTAGCAGTACGCGCACATCTTTGATTCGTGATGCGTCTTTTGTAGTCAAGCTATCATAACAATCAAAACCTTAATTTCCGTTAAACGTGATGGACTAGTTACGTGTTAGTGGGTGTACTATGATGCAATCACACCAGACACACTCACGTAGGGTTCTTGTAAAAAAGCATCACTCAGTTGCAATTCGTCACACGTGGCACAAGTTTGTAGACCACACTGGAGTAACAGTTTCAACAGTACTTTATTCTCACGGCGCACTCTCAGCACAATGCATGCCTCATACAATCCATGCACAATTCCTAACACTCCCTTTTATACTATCACAAATTTCCAGAACAATCCCGCAAATTACACAACCCAACCAATCAGAACAAAACGTAACCAAAATCATTAATATTCATTAAAATGAAATATCTAGCTTTTTCTACAATCTTCCACCAAAATCTAGGTGCATTACGTAAACGTCATGAAATGTAACCAACATGTGTACTACCAAACTTTGACGTCATGTCTGAGGTCACTAGAACAATCGCGCCATTTCCAGAACCTTCAAGCTTAATATAGGTCGGACCTTACTACAAGTTAGCGAAATATGGAACATTCTAGTCACACACACACACACAATTCTATCGCAATTCTCCATGCAAAAGGAAACGAATTATACTAAAAAGGTACGTGATTCAATCTAAAATAACTCAACTAACACCGGATCTTTCCTATGATCAACACATACAAGCCCTGAAAAAAATAGCACAACCACAAACGTAACATGGACAGAGCGCGATTATTCCCTTCACTGCCGAGAAAAAGTGAGCATGATCCAGCCGATGGAGACCTAGCTCCTCATGAGTCCCCGCAATTGCAATTGCGGGGACTCATGAGGAGCTAGGTCTCTTGCTGACACCACTTTGTGTCCATGTTTCTAGTACGATTTGAGCTCTTTGACGCTGAAATTATTGTGATTTCAAACACACAATATGCGTCCAATGGAAGCGAAAGAGATAGCCTATGACAGAAGAACTACACCCCCCTCCCCCAACACACACACACACACACACACACACACACACACACACACACACACACACACACACACACACACACACACACACACACATTTTCTGCTCCAGCCGTTTGCATCAGACTGTTGGAATCAAAGAGCTAAATCGATTTTATGAAAGCCCACAACAACAACAACAACAACAAAAAAATGCTTTTGAAGCAGGTCGTTACAAAAAGCTACAGGTATGTCTAGCTTTCGTTCATTTTGACACATGAGAGTGCACACGTCGTCATTGATCAAGTGATCCGACAATGACTCCACAAATCTACAAATCTGTCTACACGATCAAATCTAAAAAAAATAGATTGAACCGCTTAGGGCTGTGCAGAATAAACAAGTGTGATTTCGCGACTGCCTTTGCTGCGTGTCCGAACTGCCGTAGAAGTTCATTAGTCGTATCAACAAGGCATGGAAAATAAATAATAATAATAATAATAATAATAAAGGTAATTTGTATAGCTCCTAATCACCAAGGTGCTCTAGGTGCTTTACAATCACAGTAATGAAACACAAAGCAAAATACAAAAACAAGCACATACAACAACAAAAATACATTGATTTGCAAGGAGCAGAAAACTCTCTCTCTCTCTCTCTCTCTCTCTCTCTCTCTCTCTCTCTCTCTCTCTCTCTCTCTCTCTCTCTCTCTCTCACACACACACACACACACACACACACACACACACACACACACACACATACACACACACACACACACACACACACACACACACACACACACACACACACACACACACACACATGATGAGCCGGCAGACAAAATGGTCTTTACGTATATGAAACAGAGAAAAGGTGAGTTTTAAGCTTGGATTTGAAAATGGAAAGAGATGATGAGTGGCGCACATCAGCTGGGAGAGCGTTCTATGTAATGGGACCAAAATACAGATACAAATGGTGCTTGAATTTGTCTTCAGATTTACGCGTAACGGTACATTAAGTCATACTTTTATAAAGCGTTGGCCTAAAACCACCCACAAAAAAAACTGATCGACCACAAAACGTCCACTTTGTAAAATGATATTTTGAGTGTTGGCGTCACCGAATCAAAAATGTAAATCCCAAGAGAAAAAGAAACATTTGGAATGAACCATCTGCATATGTAATGGCATTTACTTACCTCCAGAGGACACAAATTTTGTCGTTATAAGCATGGGAATTTCTAAACCGAACGTCGCCATTCATCCAAGGAATGCGAATATAAAAGGTGCCAGCAAGCAGCAAAGAAAAGCTCATCTTCAAGAAGTAAAGAACCTCTTGCGCCCCTGCGGTGGCTCAAGAGGTTCTTTACTTCTTGCAGATGAATTTAACTCAATAAATGTATCGTCCATTACAGCACGCCGAATATTCTATGAGTTTTATCCGGTCGAAAACTGGGTCGAGTTGCACGTAATTTTCAAGTCCAGTACCTGCCTATCATAGTTCCAACGGCTTTGTTTTGAGCTACGCTTAGCCCCTCGCAAAAATCTGGCTGCAATGCAGAGGGACAGTTGGTCGGCAGTTACTGGCCGGGAAAAGTTTCCTGCAACTGGGGGATGAGCTCTGAATGACCCCAGTTCTCCCTTTTTCCGACGGGACAAGACTCATCATTGCGAATGTCCAAATCTTTTAGTTACTGCGGCGACACTCGTTTATAAATACGCGGCGGGGAAGGGAGAATTGGGTTCATTGAAAGTTCAGTTTTCCCAAGTACAATTCGAGGAATGTTCGGCGCGCTTTAAATGACATACGCCGATAGGAACATTTGTTGTTGTAGTTATTATTTTTTTTTCATTTTCCAATAAGCGGCGTGGCTAATTTACATAGTGACCGTTTATTTCTGCCTCATTTACGATCGAGCAGACATGCCCGTATTCCGTAGAGACAAACATTTGGAAAACATGCTTTGGCAATGTAGATTAATATGTTTCTACTCCAGGGAACAGTTTGAAACACAAAGCGATCGATCAACGGGGGTTCGTCGTAATGTATGAGACAATTTATGAGAAACAAGAAATCCAGACCAAAAGGGTGACTGACCACCCAAGCGCGTAAAACTAAAATAAAAAGAGGATCCCATCTAAGCAGACCATTTATACCTGATTGTATGTTAATTTGGAAAAGAAGGATTTAAATCCGAACTGTTCCCCGCCGTCAGATGGCCTTAGTCGCCTGTTCGGCGTAACCCCCCCCCCCCCCCGCCCCCCACTTACCCTCCCCCCCCCAAAAAAAAAAAAACCCCAAAAAAACAAACAAACAAACAAAAAAAAACCCAACCAAACAAACAAACCGAACTGTTCCAGCCAATAAAGTAGTTCGCAAAATCTGCTTTATCAGTCTTCTTATTATGTCATAACCCTTTCACTGCCAATGGATGCAGGCTGTGTCTGTGCCAGTCTTCGTTAATTCAACGCCAAAGAGCTCCGGCCGTTCCAGGAACACGGATACAACGTGGTGTCAGCAAGAGACATAGATCCTCATGAGCCCCAGCAATTTCCGGGGGCTCATGAGGATCTATGTCTCTTGCAGTTGGATTCTGTTCAAGGGGTCAAAGTAATTCATTATGTTATAGACAAAGAAGATTAACCCCTTGATTGCCGAGAAAAAACAATCACGCGATCCACTCGAAAAGACATAGATCCTCATGTCCCTCCGTAGCCTGAAGACTCATGTCTCTTGCTGGCCTCATTCAAGCCATGACTGCAGCATGCAGAGGTCTACACTGTACATAAACAAGACAACAAACAAAATGGAAACTCCGGCGACATATAGTTTCCAGGCTAAGCAGTTCTTTTGCACACAGTAAGGGAAATCACTTAGCGCTTGGACACACAGTTACATCCCTTAACGACTTCATGGTGACGCACAAGGAAGTGCCATCAACCCATTTAAACAAATAAATAAATCAACACATTATATGGGCGCTTTATCCCAATTGAAAATCGGCTCAAAGCGCCGCCACGAACTCAACCCAACAAGCACGCTCACGTGAATAGTCCGCACACACACACACTGTACTGACATGTCTACCCCAAGCCCGCATTGTCCACATTATGGAGGTGTTACATAACGACTATGTACCAGTCACAGGTCGATCATGATAATTCAAGGGTAGCGCCAGATTAGCTTGGCGCCTGATGGCGCCAAACTAGCAATTACTGATGGCACTACCCTTGAATTATATCGATCAGTCTCCTGCTGTAGAGCTTTGGGGCTAAAATAAATGGGTTTTGAAATTCATTGAGCGCTTGGACACACATACAGTTTGACCCCCCACCCCCCTGACCACTTCATTATGGCAAACAAGAAAGTGTCATTAATAAGAAAGGGTCCAGGGGATCTAACTGTTTGTAAAAGCTTAGTGACTTCCCTTAGTATGTGTACTGTACCAACCAGACTTGCCTGACCTGTGGAGTTTGGGTTAAAGCAGGCCGTACAGTGGCGTATGAACCGCGACGGCGGGGGGAAGTGGAGGGGGTGGTGGTGTTGGGCAGGGTGAGAAGGGCAGAGGGGGGAGACCGGCCACTCGCACCCGCACAACTCCATCTCCCCCCCCCCCATCACCCCAATGAAAATGTAAGGGGAGGGGCGGGGGAGGGGGGGGGAAATTACCCTCCTCTCTTTCCAATATTTTGTGATTTGTTTTGAATGAATCATTATTTATTTGGTGGGTCAAATGGTTGTGGTGACGCGTCTAGTGTGGTAGTGTAGCGTCTGTGCTTGTCGCTCTCGCTTTCAGCTTCCACGGCTGGCTAGCAGTTCTGCGAAAAGTGGAGCAGAGTATGTCAGTCTCTCCCTGCCAGTACACAGCCTCTCCAACAACAAGCCTCATGTAATGACTACTTGTGGCGACTCACGGTAACCTAGCACCTTACGGACTCGGGCTGAACTACAGAGGACTCGGAGGAGGTCTGGCCCCCAGACATGCGGCATGCAGGCCCATCGATGTGTGGACAAGCCCTGATATCCATGAACCAGATACCCAGTTATGGGTAAATAGTCCCACTGCCTTGTGGGTGCTTTGGGAGAGGCAAAGGCTAGGGGAGTAAACCCTATACGAATCCGGGCAGTGATGCTCGATAGCCTTGGTTGGTTCGAGAAGGAAAACTTCGAGGAAAAACCTGAGTAGGTCGGACTCATAAGCAACCTATCTATAAGAAGGACACTCCAAAACCAAACCATCCTGTGCTCCCAGGAAAGGCCTTTTGACCAGGAGTTAAGGGTGCGGTAACCCCGACAGAAAGCCCGAGTGCTGACGACTGAGGTACTGGGCTGCACAGCGCACTCTAATAAACCACAGTGCCACGCATATACAGCCATATGACACTTAGAAATGGATTCAACAGAAAAGGTGCTCGCCCTGTAGAGTCTCACCAGACAGGTGCAGTATCGGGCTCTGCGCCTTTTCGGAGCCCACCCCAGGGACTGGAGGAACTTCCCGACTGTCTCGAGGAGCCAGGGGACGGGGAAGTAGAGCGACTGGCCAGCGAAAAAACAAGACCAGAGACAAAGAAAATCCCAATGTGAACATAATGCACTGGAATGCAGAAGGGGTTACCAACAAGAAAACAGAACTAGAGCACTTTCTGCATGAAAACAGCATAAACATCTGCTGTATACAAGAGACACACCTGCAAGAAGGGAAACCCTTTAAGGTCAGAGGATATCAGGTCTTCCGAAGTGATCGCCAAGGGAGAAAGAAAGGGGAAGTTATGACCCTAGTTAGAAACAACCTGAATGCCAGTGAAACCAGGAGATTCATGGAAGAGGCGGAATACATCCAGGTCAAGGTAACCACCAGTGACAGCACCCTTGACCTGGTCAACTACTACTGCCCTAATGATAAGCTGATGTCCCTCGACACTATCCAGGTCCCGGACAGTGTATTCCTCATCACTGGTGACTTCAACAGCCAGTCCCAGAGTTGGGGATATGACACACTTGACAAGAGAGGAGAAGACATCGAGGAGTGGCAAGATGAAAACCACCTGATACTTGCCAATGACCCTGAGGACCAACCTACTCTCGCCGCTGGCACACCACCACTACACCGGACTTGGCGCTTTGCACGGAAGATGTTCATAAGCGCCTCAACAGAACAGCAGGACCACAGTTAGGAGGAAGTGACCACCGCCCTGTCCTCCTCTCCCTAAAAGGAAGCACAGCAGCTAGCTCGCCACACCGGCCAAGACGGAAGTACCGAAAGGCAGACTGGCGCTTGTTCAGTATCCGAACCAATGAGCTAATGCAAGACCTCGCTGTGTCTGGAAGGAACATCAACAATGTGGTCAGAGAGTTCAACGACATTATCAGTAAGGCAGCCAAGGAAACTATACCTCGAAGGTTCCGGAAAAACTACACCCCATACTGGACTGCAGATCTTCAAAAAGCACATGACAACCTCACTAGGGCCAGAGAAGACGCTGAAACCAACCCCAGCTAAGAAAACAACATCAAGCTACAACGCAGTAAGGCCCAGTATCTGAAGATGAAGTTGGAGTGCACAAGAAGAAGATGGCGAGAGAAGACTGCAAAACTGAACATGGAGAGGGACACCACCACGTTGTGGAGACTGACCAATGCATTGAACGACGAGGGCACCAGGGAACAGAAGGTCACCCTGGAAGAAGAAGAGAAAGCACTGACTAGTAGGAAAGCTGCAAACATGTTCGCACAGATCTATGCAAAAGAAAGTAACATCACTGTCCCACGAATGCTTGAGAAAGAAATCAGACAGGAAGAAAGAGAGAGAACAAGAGATGCAAACATCCATGATTCAAAGAAGAAGGACATCACCCTTCCAGAACTGAAGATGGCCATCAAACAGCTGAAGAAGAAAAACTCTCCAGGTCCAGACAGCATCACAAACGAGATGATACAACACCTTGGCAACACTGCCTTAATGAAGCTACTGAACATCTTTTACCACAGCTGGAGAAGAGGACAGGTACCCCAGTGCTGGAAGGAAGCCAGGATGATCCCAAATTTGAAGAAAGGGAAGAATAAGTCCAAAGCCCTGAGTTATCGCCCCATCAGCCTGACAAGTTGTGTGTGCAAGACCATGGAGCGCATCATCAACAAGTGCCTGCAGTGGTAACTGGACTCCGAGAGCATTATCGTGCCAGAGCAAGCCGGCTTCAGAAGCTACAAGAGTACAGAATACCAGACAACACACTTTGCACAGGTCATAGAAGATGCCTTTCAAGATCAGAAGGTGACATTATCTGCCTTCATTGACCTACAGAAGGCTTTCGACAAGGTGTGGAAGAATGGTCTCCTTGTGAAACTCCTTCGCAGTGGCATTCAAGGGAACATGTACCGGTGGACCAAGTCATACCTGCACAATCGCAGAGCCCGTGTGACAGTGGATGGGTACTATGGCCAAAAAGTGCTGCTGCGTCAGGGGGTGCCACAGTGGGGAGTCCTGTCACCGACCTTGTTCATACTCTTCATCAACGACCTTGTGCCAGAGCTACCAAAAGGAGTCCACGCAGCCCTGTACGCAGATGACCTGGTACTCTGGTGCACAGAAGAGTATGCAACAACCGCTACATACAGGATGCAGATAGCCCTGGACAGGCTGACAGACTGGACCAACAACTGGTGTGTGACCATCAACACAGAAAAATCATTAGCCACGCTCTTCGCTCTCTCCAACAAAGCAAAGGCTGGCAACCTAAAACTGGACAACACCCCGCTGCGGTATGAAGACCAACAGACATACCTGGGAGTCACCCTTGACAAGAGGCTGACGTCGAAGCCGCACATCTGGAACGTAGAAGCGAAAGCTAGAAGAAAGCTGAAATTATGAGGAAGCTGGCTGGAACACAATGGGGAGCCAATGAAAAGATCCTCAAAAATGAATATCAAGGTACAGTGAGACCACACCTTGAGTACTGATCCAATGCATGGTTGACGGCAGCCCATTCACACCAGCAGACCATTCACAGAGTTCAGAACCAGGCACTGCGTATCATCACTGGCGCAATGAGATCCACACCATTGAAAAGATGGAAGAGACAACAGACATCCCACCCCTGCGCATGAGAAGAGATTGCAAAGCCTTGATAAGTCCACAAAGGTCAAGTCTTCCAAAGACCATCCTATGAATGCCAGGATGAAACAACCAACCTCAGGGAGACTGAAAAGATCAAGCTTTGTGAAGGAGACTAGAGCACTGCAGAGAAAACACCAACCAAAGCTCCCTGCGCTGGTAGAGGCTCTGAATCCTGCTAGCGACCTTCCACCTTGGGAAATAAGCCAGAAAACATCACCATCTCTTCCACGGTACCATACATCACCACCAAAGAAGAGCCCCGCTCCCCCCCCCCCCTTTCCGCTCCAGGTTGTTTGATTTACTGGAGTGTGTAATGCTTCTTCGCTTAGCTTCCACTTTCTTTATTTTTGAAATTAAAATCTAATAAGTCAGGCACGATGACACCCCCCTCCCTGGCCCTCAAACCTCGCCTCTGCCCTAACTGAGATGGACTGACCGTAATAGTGTAGTTGTAGTGCCTGATCAGTTTCGACTTCTAAAAGTCTTGTTGACATTCTCTCGGTGCAAATACAAAAAAATGGCCGTTTTCTCGCCCTGGTTAAAAACAGCAAGATAATGAGTTGAACGGAAATGGATACGGATTTTGACGATCCCTGACGTCAATGCAAAGACTCCCTCGTCCCCTTGTCTGCAAGAATTCTCTACTTATATTACAGCAAGCTTCCTTCTGTACCTGAGAATTTGCGTAACTGAAATTATTTAACTGTGCTCTGTAATTGACTCTTTTTTGTCGGTGGTGTTTTTTTTTTTGTTGTTGTCGCAATGACTGATTCCTGCAGGAATCATCGCGAAAAAGAAAAACAAAAAACAAAAACAACAAAAAAAAAAAAACCGCCACCGACAGACAAAGGGTTAGTATTTTGTTATGATAATTGTGTAATTATTTCTGTCATCCGAATTCCTTTGATTGAAAATTATAATTTAATTCACGGAAAATACAATACAACTTCTTCTTCTTCTTCTTCAGCGTTCCGAAGAATCTGCCTCAGATGTCAAGATTGGTTGTTGAGATGAAGTTCGTGGTCTGCAGTAGGTCTAGAATGGAGCCCCAGAGTTTCTCTGACAGCGTCTCTCCATGTGGCCAGTGCTGTATCCTGGCGTCTTGGTACAAGGGACAGGACTGCAGTACATGCTCTGGGGTATGTAAACCAGTTTCACACAAGCAGTCTGCAGTGTGTGATAGTCCAAGGCGTTACAAGTGTGCACGCAGCCGGCAGTGACCAGTCCTTAGACGGAATATGGCGGTCTGTTGGTGGCGCTGGAGGTGTTTTAACTGGTCATCAGATGGTGGGTTGTGTTGGGTCTGCCAGTCTGCAAGATAGTGCCGCTTAATGAGGGTTTTGACTTCCTGGAAGGACATCGGTTGGTTTGGCTGCTTAAGCTTGCTACCGGACTTGGCGAGTCAGTCTGCCTCCTCGTTTCCTGATAGGCCACAGTGAGCAGGTACTCACTGAACAGCCACTTGTGTTAGGCGTGAGAGGGCGACCAGCAGGTGCAGTGTTTCTTTACAATACAACTAATATTACAGTCTGCTTTATACATTAACTCATTCAGCCCTGACGCACTACAGCAAGAGATGGGTCGGCCATAATAATTCAAGGGCAGTGCCAGATTAGCTTAGCCATATCTCCTCCCTCAGCAGCTGGTGGCTCCCACACTCCTGGAGGATGTGCCCTGTGGTCTGCTCTGCTTCTCCACAAGGGCACAGGGGAGATGGCACGAGGTGGAAGCGTCTGTGCAGGTGGAAATTGAGTCGGCTGTGCCCGGTCCTCAGACGAAGATGGACCAAGCAATGGGTGTATCAGGATGAAAAGGGTTACATGGTACCAAAGTAGGCAAAAAAAAAAACCCTATGAATAACAAGAGACATAAAACTTCATGTAGCCCCCGCGACATGAGGGTTTATGTCTCTTGCAGCTGGTTAGCGTTCGTGTTTCACCGGGGGTTACAACATTTTTTTTTTTTTTTTTTTACTAACACGTATCTACCCCATGTGCATCATTCTGGTTTGCTGGGTTGTTTTGTTTCGTCCGAGGAGTTCAGGCTTCAGCGTTTGACTGTATTGTTACATATGCACAATGGTCTGTGATTTTGGACCTTACGGATGAAACCGTAAGGTCTGATATCACAGACCAACACATTTCGCCATCGACTGGCGCGTTTTACGAGATCTTGGGAGAACTTTCTTTTCATAACTAGATTGCGAATCAGCCCAGGTTTTGTAAGAAATACAAATCGAGCCAGCAGTAGACGTAACCCTTGGGGCCTTCATACGAGGAAGATAGACAACAAACTGACTCTCGGACACAGCAAGCAGTATGAATCCTCACGATACCCAGAGGACCGCACGGGCTCGTGAGGATGTGTGTTGCTAAAGATAATTTTATTACATTGTGGTGCCGATAGACAGCCAACAGTCAGCCGTTGTAAACCCAATAACTTTCCTTTATATTATTCCGCGGTCCAATAACTTTCTTTGATATTACCACGCGATGCGTTCAGAGGCTATACCAATCAGAACGCCGGATTCCGGGGACTCTTAATTTTTCTGTGTATTACAAATAAACTATTGGTTAAGAGGGCAGGGAGTGTGCATTATTTCAGCTGTTTGTCGCGTCTGCTTTAGTCTGGCCGCGTCTCGTATTATATCGTCGGATCGAGACAATGTTTGGCTTCCACTGTGGACCGTCTTGTAGTTTGTGTTTTGTGGTGGCCTGGCTGTGTGGTGCCGTAGGAAGGGGTCAATAGATCTAACTGTTTGTTTGTCAGGCGTAGAGTATTTGATTTCCATCAGTATTATAGCGTCTGGCTTCACTATCATAACCCATTCAGATCCGACACACTACTGCAGGAGATGGATCGACCATGATAATTCGAGGGTAGTGCCAGAATAGCTTGGCGCCATCAGGCGCCAAGCTATTGTGGAGTTACCCTTGAATTATCATGGTCGATCCTTCTCCGCAACTGGTACAAAGTAGTCGGGTGACGCCTTCAAAATTTGAGAAATGCGGCCTTGGGGTTAAATAAGTTAAGCTATTAAACCCTTAAAAGTGACATAGGAACCGGTGAGGCAGGGGAGGGGGAAGCGGCTCCTTCCCCTCCTACCCCCTTACAACACATGAAAAAAAAAGTAGGGGGAGGAGGTCAGAGTACCCCCTGGCCTCCTATCCAATATATCTAAAGAACAAAAATTGCTGGAGAAATAATTATGTTTAAAGAAACAAATATGAAAAATTTACACTTTTATTTGTCATTTGGAGAATTTGTTTTATACGTTTTCATTGTTATTTATATTTTTACGAGGTTGGATTGTTTTTTCCCCCTCCCCCTCCTTCTCCCCTCCCCCTCCCTCTCCCCCTCCCCCGTTGTGTCATGTTTTGGAGGCTGAAAAGGAAAAAAATGACAGGCAAGCTTAAGCTGCCCCCCCCCTACCCCCCACCCTAAACCTTTTATGAAAACAAATCTTCCTGCGCCACTGCCTCTTAACTGCTGAGACATAGCGACCGACGTCCAAATGCAAGAGACATAGATCCTCATAAACCTCCGCATCTGCGGGGGGCTCATGAGAATCTACGTCTCTTGTCGTCCTCATTAAACATGTCCGTGGCTCAAGCTGTCCGGGCGAACTGGCAGTGGGTCTGTCATTCTTCCCGAAACGCTATTTTGGAGTTGCTGGCAGGGAAGAGGTTAACTCATTCTACCCCAGACACACGACAGCAGAATAAGGATCCACCATGATAGTTCAAGGGTGATGCCAGAATAGGCGCCAAGCTATTCTGGCATCACCCTTGAACTATCATGGTCGATCTGTGTCCTGCACTAGAGTGCAGTCTTCAGAGGACAACGGCAAAATTTTGGGATTTCGGTGTTGGGGTAGAATGAGTTAACAAGGCAACACTGAGAAGGAATGTGAAACGTCAGTCAGACGCCGAGGTTAACCAGGCACCGCCCATGAGCATTTGGTGAGTTTTCGTTTGAAAACGTACGTAACCGGCTTGAACCGTAAGCATGGACAACACTCCAAACATCTCAGGGCTCATGAGGATCTATGCCTCTTGGAGATTTTGGGAGTGTTTTGGCGACTTCTCTCTTCGTTTGTTGTTTGGACTCGTTCGTCGCAAACAAAGGTTCACTACAGTCGATCTAGCTTCCGCGATTTATGCATGTAAGGTTTGAAATGCACATTCATCTCCCTTTCTAGTGCTTTTTCCTATCTACCTTTTACTTTAACCCATTTAGCCCCAACGCACTACAACAGGAGGCAAAATGACCATGACGGTTCAAGGGTAGTGCCAGATTAGCTTGGCGCCTGACGGCGCCAAGCTAATCTGGCTTTACCCTTGAATTATCCTGGTCGGTCCGTCTCCTGCAACTAATGTATCGGCGTTTGATGGCCATATTACACATTCAAATGAGATAGGTGAGGCAGTAAGAGGACTGGTGTTTTAAAAAAAAACATTCTGCCTTCTTTGGCATTTTGTACAGAGGCAGTATGCTGAAATTTGCCAAAATTCTCTTGATAGATGAGAAGAGACATGTTTAGTGCTTTGCTTCATACCAGGATTGGCTTAACCAGCGGACTCTTTTTGGCCTAGTTTGAGTTGCCAAGCGGATGGTGATTTGAGGTGTGTACCAGTTTTGGCTTCGCTTGGGTGTAGGGTTGGTTCAGAATCATGTTGATAGCCAGGAAATTAGACTGGTGTACCTTTTCCTTTTTCTTCTTCTTCTTCTTTTTTTTTTTTTTGGTTTAAGCATGGCAAATGTGCAGCAAGTGATCTGTAGTGTTGTTGACGGGATTGAAAAATTAGGGGATGACTGGGACAGACAAGGCTAAGGCATTTTAACAGATGGGTCTGCAGCGGAGGCCCACTGATGACACCTCTTAATTTTGGGAAATGCGGCCTTGAGGTTAAATGGGTTAAACACGGGGGGATAACTGAGCAATTCAGTGTATTCTGCATTTATAGAACACGTTAGACAGAAACATCTCACAAACCAGATCCACCCATCCATCAATCCAATTAACCCATTTAGCCCCAACGCCCTACAGCAGGTGATGGATCGACCATGATAATTCAAAGGTAGTGCCAGATTAGCTTGGCGCCGTCAGCCGCCAAGCTAATCTGGCACTACCCTTAAATTATCATGGTCGATCCACCACGTAGGACCGGTGAAGGAGTTTGCGGCGGAGGGGTGGGGAGTGGGTAGGGGGAAGAGACGATGTCACCGATATGTTTATTTATGCGGCATGAAAATGAAATAATAAAAAAAAAAATCACTAATGAATCCCACACCAACAATATGCGCATTGCATAGCCATCATGAGCCGCTACATAATAATAATAATAATAATAATAATAATAATAATAATAATAATAATAATAATATAATAATAATAATAATAATAATAATAATAATAATAATAATAATAATAATAATAATAATAATAATAAATAGTTCTTGCATAGCGCTGTTCTCCAGGAAAACACTGGACTCACTGCGCATGCACAACAGCACACCCTCTCTCTCTCTCAGACACACACACTTCACTAGCAGACCATCCAGGACGCTCAGCACAGCAGTCTCCGTGCTGTGATCCTTTCTGTATGCCGACTGATGCATTTTTAAAATTATACATTACTTTCAACCACCCCATCCCTTCCCAACACCATACATCCACTTCCCTCTAGGATCAGAATACACGGCAGTCAGTCAACAGTTAGCTAGAGGTGAGCTAAATGTTAAATGCCCGACAGAAAAGAAGTCTTTAGGTGAGCTTTGAACTGTGACAATGTGGGCAGATTCTGCATTTCAATTGGCAGGGAGTTCCACACACAGGGCTAAAAAGGTGAAAGAACGCTCCCCGACAGTTTTCATGTTAAGCTTCGGGATTTTGAAAAGTTTTTCACTAAAGGAACGGAGGGTGCATGATGGCTGATAAATAGACAGCTTGGCAGAAAGGTACGGCGGGAGAGATCCGTCAAAATGCCGATGAGGCGAAAATTGCAATTTTGTACTGGCAGCGGAATTTGACGGGCAGCCAATGCAGCTGCTTCAGTAGACGCATAACGTGGTCTCTCTTTCGTTTCTTAAAGATGCGACGCGCCGCATTGTTTTGAATCATCTGCAAGCGTGAAATCTGGTCTGCCGGTAAACCTGCCAGTACAGAATTGCAATAATCGAGTCTGGACGTAATGAATGCATTTACAAGTCTTGACGCCGCACTTTCTGTGAGATACGGTCTGAGGGAAGAAATTCTCAAGCTCAAGGTAACCAGCTCGGCAGACGATACTTATATGATCATGCATGGAGAGCGTCGAATCAATCTTTACACCCAGATATTTAACACAGTTCTGGAAGCGAGCGCATATGTTTGCGAAAGTCAATCAGACAAATGCGAGATTGAGAGCCAGCAAGCATGACTTCGGTTTTGTCAGTGTTAAGCTTAAGTTTGTTGTTAGTCATCCAAGACAGAACATCGTCTATACAACGCTGTACGCTTATTTTAGCGGAGCTGAAATGTCTAGGCGAGCTACTTTTTGACAATTCAGTATCGTCAGCATACTTGTGAAAATCAAACTCATGGGCGGCAATTACATCAGACAGAGGTTGTGAATATAGAGTGAACAAAACAGACCCTAATACGGAGCCCTGAGGGACTCCACATAACAAAAGCCTAGAAGCAGATAGCTGGCCATTAACAATAACAGCCTGAGAACGATCTTTAACGAATGAAGCGAATCAAGCCAAGGCGGTACCACGGATGCCAAAGGTCACCTCTAACCTCTTTAGCAAAACAGAATGATCGTGCGTGTCGAATGCTGCACTGAGGTCCAGCAGAGCAATGAGAGAGACAAGTCTCTCGTCTGCCTTCACTAGCAGACCATCCAGGACGCTCAGCACAGCAGTCTCCGTGCTGTGATGGTTTCTGTATGCCGACTGATGCATTTCTAAAAGACCGTTTCCAGACAAATGGCTTTGTAGCTGTTTCAAAACAACCTTCTCCAAAATCTTTGAAATAAACGGAAGGTTAGAAACAGGTCTAAAATGTTTCAAGTCGTTTGGGTCCAGTCCAGGCTTTTTCAAGAGTGGTGTCACAACAACATGTTTAAACTGAGTAGGCACTGCACCTGTAGAGAAAGAAGCATTAACTATGGTTATCAGTGGGAGGAGATCATTGATACACTGTTTCATGAGGGACGTGGGCATGGGATCAAGCACACAGCTCTTTGTTGGGGACTTCATAATAAATTCATGGATCTCCTGCTCAGTCACTGTCTCGAAACGAGACAGTGAAGGGCCATTATACACACCAAAAGTAGGGGGATCACATGAACACGAGTCTAGTTCAGAGCGGATGTGCTTAATCTTATCAGAGAAAGAGTCACAGAAACATTGTGGAAGGACATGGCTATGCATGCAGCTCACTGAAGACTGAAAAGAGTTGCTTGGATGACGAGCTGGAGTCGATCCTGTCCTTGTAGAACTGTCTCCTGGCAGACTCTATGGCCGCTGTTACTTCGGCCCTCACTTTCACGTAGATCTGTCTGTGGACAGTCAGACCAGTCCGTCTCCAATGACGTTCCGCGCGTCTCCGTCGGCGGCGAACTTCTCTGACGTCTTCGGATAACCACGGGGCGGATGGTCGGTCCCTCACCAGCCTGGTGACAGACGGGGCGTGTCGATCAAGCACTTGTCGAAGCCCGTTGTTGTAAGCGTCCACGAGCTGCTCAGGTTCCAATGAAGGTGACTGACACCTCTGTAGCTGCTGCCATCTCCTTTACATAATGCATTTAAAGATGACATGACTCTTTGGGCAGTGGGCAGATGTTCACATCTGCACGGGACATAGACGACCCCGCCCTCCACGAGTCCCCTGCTGCCTTGCAGGTTAGGTTTTGGATAACCAAAGGCTATGGTGCTGACACGGTACCTGATTGGGTGTATGAACTTCCTTGATGAAGTCACCACTTAGGGCGAAAGAGTCCCATGAGGGTCTCATCGGCCACGTGTCCAGGACCAAGGCGAGCCACAAGTTATATGGAGTTTCGGTTGTGGTTAACAGCCTGGAGAGGGATGGGCTCCGCCAGGTTCTTTTGCCCAAGACACACCACATGCAATGACAACCTTACCTCAATCCATACCGGATCAGTCGCCCGGAACAAGGACCGCGCCTTATGTCTTGCGCCAGGGCAGAGGTGTTAAGTGTGTTACTGGTGCACCATCACCATCAAAACTGGGTGCCAGAAACAACATCAGCATTGGCACTTGGAACGTCAGAACATTAAGAACGCCTGGAAAGGTAGAGGAACTGACACATGAAATGAACAGATACCATTGGACCATCCTAGGACTTTGCGAAGTACGATGGAACAACCTTGGGGAAACATCAACCCAGGAAAACCACAAACTGTACTACAGTGGCAGAAAAGACAAACACGAACAGGATGTCGGATTTCTCGTCCACAAAGACATCGTGAACACCGTCATGAGCTGTCGGCCAGTCTCCAGTAGGCTTATCACCATACGCTTGAGGGCAACCCCATTTAATATCACCATTGTACAAGTTTATGCCCCAACAACAGACCATGGCGATGAGGAAATAAAAGACTTTTATGACCAACTGCAAGAAGTTCTGGACCAGACCCCCAAGAAAGACATTCTTGTGGTGCAGGGAGACTGGAATGCCAAAATAGGAGAGGATGCTGCTAGGAACTGGAAAGGCACACGCGGACGCTACTGCAATGCAGAGACCAACGACAGAGGCTTAAGGCTCCTGGAATTTGCCAGTTCAAATGATCTAAAGCTGATGAACACGTTTGGCCCGCACAAAGCATCCAGAAGGTGGACATGGCACAGCCCGAACGGAGAGCACCATAACCAAATTGACTACATCATGGTGAAGAGATGCTTCCAAACCAGTGTGAACATTGCCAAGACAAGAAGTTTTCCAGGAGCAGACATTGGAAGTGACCATGACTTAGTGATGATGACCTTCCGACTCCGCCTAAAGAAGGTCAACAAGCAGGGTCCCACCAGAATCAAGTTTGACCTCGAGAAGCTGAAAGACCCAGAGGTAGCGGAAGCCTTTCAGGCAAAGATAGGAGGAAAATTCGCACCACTGCTACTTCTGGGTGCAGAAGACACGGACGTGGACACACTGGTTGACACATTTAACACTGTTGTAACCCAAACAGCCAGTGAGATCCTTGGCAAACACCGACAAGCAAAGAAACCTTGGGTTACAGCTGACATATTTGTTCTATGTGACAAGCGTCGAGAATTAAAGAAAAAGAAATCAGAGGTAGAAGGAGCTAAACAATACAGGGAAATTAATCAGGATATCAAGAAAAGCATGAAAAAGGCAAAGAATAAGTGGATTGAAGATCAGTGTAAACACGTAGAAGAAAATCTGAACAAAAACAATAGCAAAAAAGCATACCAGCTGGTGAAAGACCTGACCAGTGTAAAACAAGGACGCTAATCGATCATTCAAGATAGTGAGGGGAACTGTCTTACGGAAGACCAAGACATACTGAAGAGATGGACAGAGTACTGCTCAGATTTGTACAACCACCGAGCTGCAGGGGACCCAGGCATACTTGTCAACCCTCCCGCGACCAACAATGGCAACTATCCCATCCTCCGAGAAGAAGTAGAGGGTGCAGTGAAGTCGCTGAAAAAAGGGAAGGCAGCAGGAGCAGACAACATCCCTGCAGAGCTAGTCCAAGAAGGGGGAGAAGACACGATAAGCGCCTTACTAACAATCTGCAATAAGATCTGGCAGTCAGGGGATTGGCCCACACCATGGACCCAATCACTTATAATAACTCTCCCCAAAAAAGGCAACTTACATCAATGCCAGAACTATCGCACGATCAGTCTTATATCCCACCCAAGCAAAGTCATGTTAAAGATCCTACTGAACAGGCTGGAGCCACAGGCAGAGGAAATCATAGCTGAGGAACAGGCAGGCTTCAGACCAGGGCGCAGCACAACTGAACAGATCTTCAACCTGAGAGTTCTATGTGAGAGTGTCACGTAACGGATGTGACATGTTGTTTCATTTTTTTGCCAAGTCGTTTTTTTTTTGTCAATAAGTGTAGGTCGCCGACTTCTGTAAATAGCCTTAGTTTAGGGAAGTTAATAAATGTAGTGTGAGCGTAATCGTAAAGCCCGTGCAGCAAGCTTAACGGTGAGCGAGTACAGCGGTTGCACGCTTTAGCCAAGTAGCTTTAACCGAACAGTGTTCAGAAGTAAAGTTAAACTGCAAGGTAGCAGAAGGATATTACAGTCAGTCAGCGGAGTTAGCCAGCGAAGTGAGAGTCTGGGTCAGGGTGCGTCCTCGTTTGGAGCCCTTGACAAGCTGTGTGAGGGTTGTTTTACCCTCCCTGCAAGACCACGACCAGTGTTCCTGGGTGTGGGTGTCCCGAGAGACTTGTGACCACGGCTGCTACTCACCAGAAGACCCCTCCGGTTCGTCTTCGTCTTGTTTGTCCCGTCCTGCCGGAGGACTCACCAGTGACAGGTATTTACTCATGCCATTTTCCTCAGTTAGCTGCTGTGCTCTCGGGTGTGTGAATGTGTATATAGGTGCGGAAGGGTATGTTCGTCTAGTTTTTTAGTGATGTTTTAATCGAGTCTTTAACCATGTTTTTTTTAGGTTGGGTTGTAATGTGGTGGGTGTCGGATTTAGTTGTTTATATTCGGCTGTCGCCGAGTGAGTATATTTAAAGGGCCATGTTGTAAAACGAATTAAAGTGGGTATCCTTTCAAATATATCTGTATTAAGTCCTAGACGTGATGTAATAAGATTGTCACGTTGGGTGGTTGCTGGTGATTATTTCATATCGTTGTATGTACATGTGGATATTTTGATAATGTTGGTTTTAGCAGTGGCAATGTTATTATACAAAAGTGGTTGTGCTAGCTTAATGCTAGTGTAATAGAATAGTGCAGACCTGGTGAATGTTGAATGTACATAGGAAGCTTTCATATCCATGATGGTATATTTAATATGGCCAAGGCAGGTATTAGGGTGAGACGAGACACAACTCACGTGGTTTGTGAGTAGGTGCGTGTCAAATAGGCCAGAATTAACTGTGTTGGCACTTTGACTGACAATGCGCCCTTTTCCAGTGCACTGGCTTCGATCATTGGCTTCGAAGATTGGCTTCGATCATTGGCTTCGACGATTTCGTCGTTCTTCGATCTCATCCACGACCAACGGTGACGCATCATCGGGAGTCGGAACGCCTTCGCTAGCCGGTCCTGTTGGACAAGTACGTTGGGCTACAGCAGGCTGATTCTACGTTCTGAGCGTCGGTCACAGGCGTGCGTGGGCAAGCGCGGCTACGGTGCTCTGTGGTGTAGGGGTAGTACTCTTACTTTACGAGCCACCCTGTCTAGTGTGGGACAGAGGACACTGTACAGAGACAAAGTTACCCGCCTTGTATAGCCGTTGGACATATTAGTCATTTTCACCTGTTAGTCATTTTCGTCTGTTAGTCATTTTCACTTGTTAGTCATTTTTTATCTGTTAATCTTTTTTCAGTGTTAATACGTTATCGGAGTGTATGCGTGGGTATGTGTGAGTGTGTGGGGCGTTAGTGGGTTGGGTTGGGGGTTAGAGTAAGAGTGGGTAATAAAGGATTTGTTTGTTGTTTATCACTGGCGTTGTGTGATTTATTTAGAGTGGGTGGGTTTTCTCGAGTGTCTGCACTCATATTGTCCACGGCGCCCTGACTCCGTCAGGCGTGTCGTGACAGAGAGATACCTCCAACACCAGCAGGACATCTATCATGTCTTTGTGGATTTTAAGAAAGCTTTTGACAGGGTGTGGCATGCAGCCCTTTGGTCCACCATGAAGCTATACAACATCAATGCCAACCTGATCAAAGTCATAGCAAACCTTTACAACAAGGCCACTAGCGCAGTCTGCTTCAATGGCAAAATAGGAAACTGGTTTAGGACTACAGTTGGAGTCAGACAATGCTGCTTGCTTTCACCTACTCTTTTCAACATCTTCCTGGAAAGAATCATGACGGACGCTCTGAAAGATCATGAAGGAACTGTCAGTATTGGAGGCAGAACAATCACGAACTTGCGCTTTGCGGACGACATTGATGGTCTTGCAGGAACAGAGAAGGAGCTAGCTCAGCTGGTGGAAAAGCTGGATAGTACAGCCATTGCATATGGGATGGAAATCAGTGCAGAGAAGACCAAACTGATGACCAATAACACCAGTGGCATTGGCACTGAAATCATGGTTGGAGGCCAAAAACTGGAAACAGTTAAGAAATTCAAATACTTAGGAGCCATTGTGACAGATGAGGGATCAAAACCAGAAATACTGTCCAGGATTGCGCAGACAACAACAGCACTGACAAGATTGAAGACCATATGGAAGGACAGAAACATCACACTCTGCTCCAAGATCAGACTGATGCGCTCCTTAGTCATCTCAGTGTTCTTGTATGCCTGCGAGTCATGGACCCTCACAGCAGACCTTGAAAGGAGGATACAAGCCACTGAAATGAGATGTTTTCGAAGGCTGCTTGGCATCTCATACAGAGATCACATCACAAACGAGGAAGTGGGAAGCAGAATCAGGCAAGCCATCGGGCCCTATGAAGACTTATTAGCCATTGTGAGAAAACGCAAACTGAAGTGGTATGGGCATGTCACGCGTTCAGCAGGGCTTGCCAAAACAATCCTGCAAGGCACTGTGCAAGGAGGACGAAGGAGAGGAAGACAGAGGAAAAGATGGGAGGACAATATCTCAGAGTGGACAGGACTGAAGCTGGGCGATACGCTGAGAATGGCAGAGAACAGAGAGGATTGGAGGGAGCTGGTTGCCAAGTCATCAGTGGTGCCCCAACGGTCGGCAAGACTACGGGAGATAGATAGTAGATAGATAGATGACTCTTGATGGCCTCCAATACACCTGTATGCCTCAACTGAACAAAACTATCGGCTTTCACTTAAAGCAAGAAAGAAAAAAACAACAGAAACAAACAAAAAACCCAGTACACATGTAGAAATCCCACATATTTGAAAGAGGCATATATCTTCATGAGCCCTGCTATAAGTATGCGTGGTATTATGTAGATTCATGCCACATGCTGGTCTGCGTGCCTTAAGGGAACGAAGACACGGGTTTACATGCGCGACAAGAAGAAAACAACACTATTATTAAGAAAATACGCATCAGGAAAGGGCATAGATCTTCATGGGCCACGGGAACTCGCGAAGATGTTTGCCTCTTGCTGTCCTAAATGGCCCTGTGTGCCTCGAATGCACGAAGCCACAGGTGTACGATGGATACTACAGGCAGCAGGCCATGAAGTCAAGTGCGTTCTACTCAACCTTGTGCTTTCACAGCGTCACGGTGTGACGTCACGTTGACAACAGGCAGCCATGTTTGTATACTTACGGTGTCAGCTGGCACTGGGGGCATAACACTGGGCATAACAGTGTCGCAGTTTCCTCTTTAACTCCGCTGTCTGGACACCGTGGTGGATGGATGGATTACCATGAATACTACTGGTGTCAGTTGGCACTCGGCATGATGATATCACAGTGGCGCAAATTCCTTTTTACTTTTTTCTGTTTGGACACCTTGACGGATGGATGGACATGCAGCTAGGAACCAGCGACCTCTGTGGACGAGTCAACGTGATTTGATACTTTCAGGTGTATGTTTAGTACACCGTTGACAAAGCGACCAGGATACCTTGCGTAGTCTTCACTGTCTCAGATTCCGTGAGTATACTGTCGTGTTCGTTGTTAAGTTTGTGTAATATGCCCTAAAAAGTATTGTTTTCATCCATACGTCACACGACCAATCCCTTTAGCGCAAACCGTACCACATGACCGAGCTACAAAAAAACCTTGTAGCGACAAATGGCGGACTTCTTGTAGCCCTCTTTGTGATGCATCTTGGATGCGAGTTTTGTTCTATAAAAGATCACCAAAACGTTCTAAGGTAAAACGTTACTTAGTGTTGTTCGAAACAACAGGCACAATACTGGAGACGGCAACGTCATGAAATAATTTAAATTACGTCATAAGTTTATTATGTATAAATGTATATTCCTTTGACGTCAGTCATGTCTGGCGCGATCCAGGTCGGAAGATTTCTTCTTGATTTCTTTAACGAAAATAGTGGAGGAATGAAAACAAATACGTTATTGGTAGCAGGAGCTTGCTGCACGGACCCGTGTAGGCCTGAGGGAGGTCAAACCTTTCTCGGTAGTGAAGGGGTTCCTTTCTCTTCGTCTCTACCGAATACTTTATAGGCAGTATATTAAGGCGGAGGGGTGGAAGGAGGAGGGGGAGGGGGGGGGGTTGTGGTGATGTAGTTTGCATTTGGTGTATCGTTTGGTCGCTTTTGGCTGGTTTTTGTTTTGTATTTGTTTGTCTCATTTGTGCTCTGTTTATTCTTGACTGGTTTTCTCTGCTTTGTTTGCTCAGTTGTGGAATTTCTTGTCTAGGTTCTATTTTTCCGTTTGTTGTTGTCTAGCTTCTTTTCCTTCCTACTTTGTCAATAGCCAATGACCGTCTGCCTACCGTCTAGCCTTTGTCAACGCTCCCTGGTTTTACCCCCACTCCACCCCACCCACCCCCACCCCTCTACCCCTTCCCCGCCGTCCTTTGTGCACCCAGCGCACAAAACTTTACAGGACAGTACTCCCTTCTATCGCAGAGTCCATGACGCAGGCGTCTGAAATCATTACAAATATCGTCATGTTTTAAGGGAATAGACACAGACGGCCACCAATATGTATGAAGGTCGTGCAGGGGTGGTGGGAGATCCTCATGAGCTCCCGCGAATGCGGGGGCTCATGACGGTCTATGCCCCTTGCAGATGTGTGAGGTTCGTTGCTTCTTGACAGGGATAGATGAAACGACCAGACGTGGTTTGCACTTGATCGCTCGCAGTTGTCAAACTATAACAAACGTATTGGCAGAAAGTGACTGAGCGCGATCTAAAGGGCTACGCAGTGTCGGCTCTCGTGTGTCAGTACATTAGTGTGAAGTCTAGTGCAACAGAAAGAAACCTGTCGCTTTCCACTTTGACTGCCTAAGAAAATGCGACCAGCGTCCAACTGCAAGAGGCAAAGAACCCCATGAGCCCCCGCAGGTGCGGGGGCTCATGGTGTCCTTTGCATCTTGCTAGCCACATTTATCTCTGCGTACCTTGACGGATCGTTGTTTTTTTCCTTCCCGTGCTGGATATATTTTGGGGGCAAAGATTTCAAAAATCAGATTGCGTCTACAGTCCTTGCAGTGCGTGACGGGTTAGGGAAGAGGCCTCCAGTTCCACTGAGAAGAGGTAAAACTCTCATGGCTCACGTGCATGAGGTCACGTACACTGCAAACTTTGGTGACTTTGACCTTGACTTTCCGATTCTGTAAACACTATTGTCGCCTTAGTGGACAAAGAGGAAGGCACGACGAACATTGAAAACCCATTTTATTAGCGAATATTTACCCTCCAAACATTTTTCGATTGGATCCAATTTTAACTCAGTCAAGGAGTTCTGCTATAATAGCTGCGGAAGTGTCTTTAGCGTTGCCGCAGGCAACACTATACGACATATGGTATATGACACTTTCACAGCTATCGACGCAGAGCACCTTGAATGAGTTAATGTGAGAATCCCTATGGTTTATGAAATGGAAGCGCATTAAGTATTTACTTGTATTTAATTTATGATGCACAACTGAATATCCAAGAGAGCAGACTCAGTGGTACCATGTATTAATGAGAAAAAATTATATTTAGTTTTAAAATGAACTTTCTGACACTTGATCCTTACTGTGGTTTGTTTTGTGGTGCCACAGGCTGTGGGAAAACTGAATGTGTTCTTGACTTATTACAAACAAGATACATCTATCATTTTGAAAACATTGTGATATTCTGTCCTACAATCAAACACAAAACAAAGCTTACCAAAACCGTTTATTTATTTGGACTGACAACAACATTTTCTTAGTCGACCCTGAGAAAAAACTAAATGATTACCTGCAGTATTTTTACAAGCAATTTCAAGGGCAGCAAACTTATTTATAATTGATGATTGCCCTGCAGAGAAAGACATTGTCAAAAAGAGAAAGACTTTAGCAGAGCTCAGAAGTACCCAACGGAGAAAGAAACACGCTTAGAAAAAACGGTACAACACAATTTATTAATATTTCGGGTAAATACCCTTTGTCAAAATAGACAAACAAACAGAGACATTAGCCGCTACTTATCTTCAGATGCAGAAGGAATGTGGCAACTCATTTTAGCAGAGCTCGCCTTTAGTGGCAGACATGCCAACATCAGTGTTTGGATTATCACTCTAAAATATAATGCTGTACTAAAAGATTTTCGTGAGCAACTAAAGTTTATCTGTTTGTTTTACTGTAAGGATCTTGATAGCTTTGAAGACTGCCTCAGGGATTTGATGTTATACCAAACAAGCACGAACAAAACGATGTACAAAAAAATGAAATCAACTAAGCACCTAAAGCTCATCTTAAAAACACATCAGCCAACTGGGTATGGATTAGTTTGAATGCAAACAAGCCCAGGCTCCAGCCTAGGAATTATTGATTTTTCTCTTGCTGGCTGCCACTGCAATATTATAATTACAATTTATTTTCCAATTAAAGCTGTGTGCCCTAATATAATAGCTATTTACTGGATAGCTTTGAATAAATTTATTCTTTTGTTTTGGTCAAAATGATGTCGGACAAAAGAGTGACGTTGATATTACAGACTGCTTCAGAGACGTTAAACACTTTGAACAGTTAAAAACGCCTTCCAAACAACCTGACATCAGGGCTCTGTCTTAAGCCCTGTATTGTTTACGTTGTATTCACAACCGCTGTCAAATGTTATTTCCAGGCATCAGTGTTCTTATAATAAGTATGCAGATGACAGTGAAATCTCTCAGAGTAGTCCACCTGGGGAATTTCAGTCTGTTGAAACTGGCATCAAGTCTTGTGTTGACGATGTCACGACATGGATGGACAGTAACAAACTTATGTTAAACCCAGAAAAACAGAGTTACTACCCGTTGGCTCAGCATCCAGGCTTCAACAAATTCACACTGAGTCTTTACGCATAGATGACACTGATATTCCATTTCAGTCTTCAGTCAAATATCTCGGTGTCAAGCTCGATAAGACTTTGAGTATGCAGGATAACGTCGGTGAAATCTGTCATGGTGCTTCATACTCTCTGAGACGCATCGCATCTGTCGGACACAGTCTTTGTTAATCAAGAAAGGTGTCTATCCCTATGAGTACATTAATGGCTGGGTTGTGTTTGAGGAAACGACTCTGCTCCCAAAAGATAAATGTTATTCTACACTAAATGGTAAAGGAATTTTACTCTGAATACCAGCATGGTCTTGATGCTTGGGATAAATTAGGCTGTCAAACGATTGGTGACTATCATGACCAGTACTTAAAAGCTGATGTTTGCTTGCTAGCAGACATATTTGAAAGTTACCGTGAAAAAGGTCTGTTACACTACAGTCTTGACCCAGCTAGCTACGTAACTAGTCCAGCATGACATGAGATGCATTTTTAAATTCCAGTAGGATACAAATAGACTTGCTCTCTGATTTGTCGATGGTTGATATTGTGGAACACGGTTTGAGAGGCGGCATTAGTATAGCTGCAAATAATGATGCCAAAGCTAATAACAAATATCTTGACGACCATGACATCTCAAGGTCAAGGTCATATATCCTATACCTAGACGCTAATAACCTTTACGGATCTGCAATGACTGAGTTATTGCCCTTGAATAACTTTAAGCTGCATGATTTGTCACAGTATGATATAACATACTTAACAAACTATATTATGACTCATGATCAAAATCACGAGATAGGTTGGATCTTTGAAGTCGACCTGGAGTACCCACACCACCTAGATGATTACCGCAATGATTATCAATTAGCAGTTGAAAAAATTTAATAGTATCATCAACATTTGAAAATGTATGCTGTGCGACCTTCCAGTCTAAGTTTTTCATTGATGAAATCAAGTCTTTCTATTCTTTTTTTCCCCTCGTAATCTTGTTCTGATTGAGCCAGTTTCCCTGCTGCTTCATTGTGGCATCTCATTTCTTCTTCACTCTCTTGTTTACTCATTCTTGAAAAAAAGATAATCTGATCCACTGAAAGCAAGTGCATTGAGTACAGCACCACCAACAATAACAGCCAATGTTGCCATATTTTTTATTTACATAGATACATTTTCTGGAATAATTCCTTGCTTAACAAGAAAGTCTTTTGGCGCAATTGATGCTGTGATATTTGCAACTAGCTTATCACTGTCCTCAACAGCTAGTTCACCGAGGTTAGCAGGTTGCATTTTGAAAAGTCTGCGTCCTAGCATAGTGTAAGTAACTGCAAGTCCACTCAGAATGGCAGAGTGATAAACAAGGTTCATTAGGTTTCTTGTGTCCCTCATTTTCTTATGTCACAAAAATTAAAATAATACATTTATTTAGTGCATGTAAAATGGATCAGAAGCTTTTTGGTGCTGCTTCTAATGTGGAGGTTTCTTGTTTGGCTTTTTGTGTTTCTAGTTGTTTTTTTTGACACTGTTTGAGTTTGTGGCTTGTGTGTTTTTGATTGATTTTTCGGCCAGCCTGCTGGCTGGCATCTGCTGACTAGCTCTAGTGCACGGTGCATTTTTTTTCTTGCAGCTTTAAATAATAACTCATAAAACACTTGTTGTGTGACTTGAGACAGGGTTTTGTAAAAGTGAGGATGGCGATATTCAAAATAGCCACGTTTTAGACATGGGCGCGGTAATAATGATAAAGGTGTCCTGGGAATCTCATAATGGTTATCTCCCCATGGCGGACCTTCATTGCTAAAATTCGCAGATACAATGGGTTGTCAATGTTGTCTTGCCACAACTAAGACTAGTCTCCCCTTTTTTAAAACAATCAATATGAGTAGGCAAACGTGCCGGAGTGTTTCATCTGCCTTTCGATAGTAACTAAAGGAAGGAACTGTACTGCGTACAAATGAGAAAGAAAGAAAAGTCTAAAGTCTTTCATTTTCGTCATTGAAATTTCAGGGTGTAAGTGAGCCCTTTTGTCCGGCATTATTGTAAGACATACTAAGAACATTTATGAAGGACACATTGCGATCTATTAATCCTTTACTGCCCAGAGTGGGTCGCTTTCATGGTGAGGTTTCGTGTGCAACGAAGGACTTCCAACAACAAACGAGAGCTTTGTCGTGGCGGACAGCAAGCGTGTGACATAAGCATAGACAACACTCCAAACATCTCCAAGAGACATAGATCCTCATGCTCCCTCCAGGCTCATGAGGATCTATGCCTCTTGGAGATGTTTGGAGTGTTGTCTGTGCTTTTAGTTCGAGCTAGTTGTCCGCCACGACAAAGCTCTCGTTCGTTGTTGGGAGTCGTTTGTCTCAAACGAAACCTCACTCATACCAGATAAGTAGGCCTACCTCAACTGCACATATCAATGAGGTTATTTCGAGCAAGAGGCCTATATTCCCATGAGCCCCTCCGCCTGCAGGGGCTCATGGGAACATAAGCCTTTTGCAGATGGAGCGGTCTGAATGATACCATGGACTGTTTGAAATCCTTGCAATGTTTGATCTGCTTCTGAGTTATAGAGAATCTCTGTTGTGCCAGCAAGAGACGTACAATCTCAATGGCCCCATGAAGCATCTGTTTCTTGCATCCGGGTGTGTTTCACTTTTTCTCGACAGACGATTGGCCGGTTGGAAGTTAACCGGCCTTTCCATGTCTGTAGGTGTCACCTCAACATAATCGATGCCGACAGCGAAAGGGGTTTAAAGCCGCGGGATAATGCAAAACATTTCATCGAAACACGTGCAATTTTGACCAACTTCTGATCGCCTATTTCCCCATAGCCTAATTTGTTCGCTTCGAAATGACTTTTTCAGATAAATGACGTCGATGGAAGTTGACCTATGTCATATGACCCAGAAAGTCAACACGCAGCATTTTTGTTGTTCCTATTTATAAATAATAGGAACAACTTTGAAACGAGACGCGGCGGAGCGCGTTTTGTAGCAAGTGTGCCCAATGCGAAAGACGTCCGGGAAGACGTGCCCTGATGCTTTTAGAAATAGTCCGAAATGACCTCATGTCGCGGTACAAGGTAAGAAGAACGTACAGATGGCGCGAAAAGCCGTGTGTGTGTGTGTGTGTGTGTGTGTGTGTGTGTGTGTGTGTGTGTGTGTGTGTGTGTGTGTGTGTGTGTGTGTGTGTGTGTGTGTGTGTGTGTGTGTGTGTGTGTGTGAGTGTGTGTGTGAGTGAGTGTGTGTGTGTGTGTGTGTGTGTGTGTGTGTGTGAGTGTGTGTGTGAGTGAGTGTGTGTGTGTGTGTGTGTGTGTGCGTGTGATGGTGTGTGTGTGTGTGTGTGTGTGTGTGTGTGTGTGTGTGTGTGTGTGTGTGTGTGTGTGTGTGTGTGTGTGTGTGTGTGTGTAGCGCCTGTGTTTTTGGACGGACAAGCTTCATACTTTGGGATATTTTACATGCAAGCAGTCTCCCGGAGAGCCTCCGCGGTTTATCTATTTGGAAATTTATTGAGAAGAAAATGGCCGTTGCACAAAAACCGGTTGACCCGCATTTGAGTCCGTAATTTTTCATATTTTTACTAGATATTTGAATAGAGCTAGAATAAAGGAAGTTATTGAATGCGTTCGTTAGCCAGCATTACACCTCTTCAACGTTTTAAGTGATAGTTAATTCATTTTTGAAGAAAAAAAATCCGAATTACGGAAAATTAACAATTCGTGCAGACAGTAAAGTAAATAAATCAAATTTGTCTTTATTGTACATCTACGAGATTTCCGCAAGCACGCCTCCGTGGATTTTGAAACTGGAGTATTAACTCACCAAAAAATGTCTGTTTTATGAAAAAAGGTTGACCTGCATTTCAGTCCATAATGTATGTTTTACTTACTTGATATTTTTCATATAGCCGGCATTATATTAGTTTGTTAACCAGCTGCCTACCTCTGCAACTTTTTGTGTGAAAAGTATAGTGCGTTTGCAATTATCAAAAATCACGTTTTGGGGATTATTTTTAAAACAGTTGAACAAATGTAAACGTTTTTACGATAAAAGCAATATTCTCATTAATACCCTATTGATTTTGTATAAACAGCATTTACATAAGCCTTCTGTCTGTCCAGGTTCTCGGGTATGATTAGGTCAAATTGTGATTTTCGGCACCGCATGTTGGCTAAAACGGTTACAAATCTTGGAATCTCTGTACAAAAAAAGCAATCGCCTCATTAATACCCGAATGATTTTTCACAAACGGTATTTGCGTAAGCCTGCTGTTTGTCCTGGATGTTGGGTATGATAATGTCAAATTGTGACTAAATAAACCAGGGTAAAAATCCAAGTTTGATCCTCACATACGTAAAATTTTCGAACTGGCGAGTGGCATGAGTGACGTAAAACGTCAATTTCGTCACTGTGTGCACGGCGTTGTGGGACTTACGATGCCATGACGTGAAGCTTATAGTGACGTCATTTCGCTGTTCGTGCTATTCTTCTTCTTCAGAATAGATGTCGCTACGCCAGCCCAGAGAGCTTACAAATGGCGGGAAGCGCTGTGTGTCCGTCTTTATTTCTGGGTGCCAGAGGGTGGGTTACAGTAGAAGGAGATGGATCAGAAGGATAAGCTTTATAAAATAGGAACCACTTTGGGCTGGGGACCCATCTTGTTTTCAAGAACTCATTCAGCCCTGACGCACTACAGCAGGAGATGGATCGACCATGATAATTCAAGGGTAAGCCAAGCTAATCTGGCATACCTTTGAATTATCACGGTCGATCCATCTACTGCAACAGGTGCATAGGTATTAGATGACGCCTCCAAAATTTGGGAAATTCGTGCGTCGGGCTAATGAGTTATATCATGACTTGTCTATGAAGTAATTTATAGTGAATGTGTGAGAGACAAAACCACAATAGCAATAAACATTATCACATAAAAAATTAAGTTTGTAACTTTGACCTGATGGGTTCATCTAGCCTACTTTGTTCGCTTCCAAATAACCGTGCCATTTATCAGCTTACTCAACGACAAAATAATGACGTCGGTGGAAGTTGACCTAAATGCATAATATCCCGAAAGTCAATGCGCAGCATTTTTTTTTTCAAAAATAACTTGTCTGAAATGTTATTTACGGTGAACGTGTAAAATATAATCACAATATGACATGATAAAATAAACAGATGGAATTCCTCCACAGTCAAGGGTTCATCCCGAGCAGTTTAACTAGCCGTGAGGGACTCTTTCTAGCCGTTCTGCTTTCCCCGTTTGACAATTTTCGTCAAAAAGCGTGTATCCCGGTTTTTATAACAAACTTTGCCTAAAAAAATACTCTTTGTTCTCGCACAATTCAAGGAAAGTGAATTATTTTGTTTATTGTTAAAAAATAGCATGGGACAACACTCGGGCATTGCGGCCAATCATTGAAGTCACGTGAATCAACTGATCACAAAGCTAGTCGGCCTTAGACGGGACTGTAGGGAGATTACTTTCCCCACAGCGCAGTTCAAAGATATCCATTGCACGATGTTTTATATTTTAAAACATACCAGCTTTGTGTTTTGATCTGTAATTCTGAACTCACGACTGAAGGCCGTAACCCAATGCGCAAAGGTCATCGGGCCCACGTCAGCCGCCGTTGGCACGTGCACAGTCGACATCGGCCCGATGGCCTTTTGCACATTTGGAAGGCCTAATACTTAAGACGAGAGGTCATTTCGTAACCGTTTTCAGCAAAAGGTCTGAGCCTCTCTTGTTGCATTAGGCGCCGTAAAAATAAATAAATAAATAAATAAATAAATAAATAAATAAATAAATAAATAAATAAATAAATAAATAAATTAATTAATTAATTAAAAAACAACAACAACGTGGCCGCTTCCAAATTTCATTTCAGCCATCACGGCTGAAGAGAATTCTGGAAACAGCCACTTATATATTTTGTTACCATAATTTTGTGCGCTGGTTTGTGATCATTGGCCTTACGACATTAGCGTGGTAAAGTCCGAGATCACAGAACAGTGCACATGCATTTTGATACTGTTGAGCTGCAGCGTCGTGTGGAGCTGGTGGTGTTTGAGGTTTCAATCTTATAGTGCGCACGTTTTGTTTGTTTATTTTCGGTGGCGATCGATCTCGCGCTCCCCACCCCGTGTAATGTCTTTCGCTAATAACCCTTTCATCCTGATACACTACTGCTTGTTAGAATATTCATATTGGCTGTCTGAACCCCGAGGAGTAGCGAGAACCCTCGTCAGACTCAAGCGGGCTGGAGTTGGGGCACAGAAGATTGGAGTCTCTCGGCGGCCTACCCGGTAGGGTGCAGCGTAAGTGTAAGTAGTTCAGGGTGCCGATAGCTGGCCTAGGCCACTATCGCACCACCTTGAACTAAAATAATTGATCTGTCTCCTAATCTGTAAAGTAGCCTCCATAGGGCAATGAGCAATTTTTAAAATAAAAATCAGCATCAGGATGTAATGGTTTAATTGAAAGTAAATTACTTTGCACGCACGCACGCACACACACCCACCCACACACTACATAAACAAGGGAGGGGGTGGGGGTAGCTGGGGAAATTGCGTTTCGCTGTGGCTTGCACGATTTACAGATTTTTGAAAAAAAAAAGGTGTGTTATAAGGTTTCACTTGAACATGCCAATGACAGGTTGCTGACGATGAACAGAACAACATTTATTGTCGAGGGGCCCATTGGGGCCAAATGACACAGAGGGATCGGACTTAACTATGATGTACATTACTTTTTATCATTCTTTAAGCTCGTTCAGTCCAAACGGAATTTTGCACTTTTCTGTCGGCACTAAGTCAGTTCATTGGTGTTCATCGCGCGTCTGTGTTCGTCTGAAGCCATGCTGGTAGGCACGCGCCAGAAACTTTTCCAGCTCCCTCCTTCCCTCCACCTTCAACTCGACAGCACCCCCATCTCCCTCTCTGACTCGGCCAAAAACCTCGGCGTTATCCTCGATTCCTCTCTTTTCATGACCAGCTTTGTCTCCGCCACGGCCCAGGCATGCTACTTCCACCTCAGCCGCATCAGTCAGATCAGAAAAGACCTCACTACCAAAGCTGCCACCAAACTTGCTGTCTCTCTCATCCTATCTCGCATCGACTACTGCAACTCTCTCCTTTCCGGCCTCCCTCACTCCACCACTTTCACTCTCCAGCGCGTCCAGAACAATGCTGCCCGCCTCGTCCTCAGAAAGAAAAAATCCGACCACATCACTCCCCTGCTCAAACTCCTTCACTGGCTTCCCACCCCCCAACGCATCCAATACAAGATTCTGTCTCTCTGCTACAAATCACTGAACAACTGCGCTCCCGCCTATCTCTCAAACTTACTTCACCCCTACACTCCTCCCCGCTCCCTCCGCTCCGGCCGCCTCCGACCCTCTCCGCCTCCACATCCCCCGCACCAAACTCAGCACTTTCGGGCCCCGCTTCTTCTCAGTATACGGTCCATCCACCTGGAACACTCTCCCACTCTCTCTCCGTCAGAAACACTCTCTCTCCTCCTTCCAGTCCGCCCTCAAAACTCACCTCTTTCAACAGTTCTAGCACTATACCACCACACTCCCCACCCTAAGCAGACTGTCGTAATGTATTCCACTATTTGTGGTACGTAAGTCGTTGTCTAAAGCATGCGCATGCGTGCGCGAGTTATGAGCGCGCGCTTAGAGTTATAATTATTATAAGATAAGCGCATTATAAATACCATAATTATTATTATTATTTGCAGTCCCGTCCGTATTATTCCTGTGACCGCCGGTGAATTTCGTGTGGTCCGTGGCACCGTCCGGTCTTGTAGCGTCTCCGACGGTCGGGGGCGTGAAAAAGAAGAGAGAGGAATACGCAGTATCAATGCTGTTTGGTCGTTACGTTTCTCTCCCTTACGGAGAAGCAGTCAAATACAAACTTTTCTGGAGTGCATTGTGCATCCTTTCTTACTAGTATTTGGCTTGGCTTATGGCTGTCTGTACTTGTAACTAGCTGGGTTCTGAGCTGATTATATAAACTACAATCGTCTAGCACGTGAATTTCGTCCTATACTACTCCACACGCGCGACATAGTCTATGTTCCCGGGGTGTGTTTGTATACCTGCCTCTTCCTACTTCTAACATGTGGGCGCTTACTCGCAACTTCGTTAGGGCTTGTTTGTGTTCTCTTATTTTTGTGTAAATAAGATAGCTTTGTATTCCGTATTTATAATATCAGTTGCTTTGTTATAGAATGTCAGTCTAGATGTGTTGTTCCGCCTAATTTTGTTCCAGTATCTAATGTACTGCTCTTCTAGTTTTCTATGGAGGGCTGTTTTAAGTGAAGTTCCCCTGAATGTACACTGGTTATCCCACACGTGGCGAAAGCCCAGTGAGCAAAGAATTTGTCTTGTAAAAGCAACCCACGGGGCGGTGGTCTCGAGCTGTTCGTGATACGCCTGTTTGAGGTAAGAGGTGCTGTCAGAGTTTAGCATGTGAAGCCAAAAACCTATCACTTGGACCGATACTCTGATGCTCACAGGGAACTGTCCGATCTCAGCTAGGGCCGGAATATTCATAGCTTTTTTGTGGATGCCTAAGATGGACTTAGCAAATTTCCGTTGGATGCACTCGTGAAGCATTTGTCCCTTCATGCAGTAATCGAAGAGGTCACTCAGGTCACTGTCCATATTATTTGCCTTTAGTGTGAAAGGGAACCATACTTCTGATGCATATGTTGCGACAGGGACCACTAGAGAGTCAAACAGTTGCATTATCGTTTTAGTACATAGGTTTTGTTTGTATAATGAGCGTTTAAGGGTATGAGCGGCTTTGCTGGCTTGTCTCTCTAGGTGGTCTTGTGCTGATGTAAAGCTACCTGTGTTATTGAACATTACCCCTAGGTACTTGTATGTATCCACTGTTTCCGATAAATCGTTTCCATACCTAAATACGGTCGGTACTTTTGGTGCTGCTCGTGCGAACACAATTATCTTTTTTCTTTTGTTTTTATTGACCGTCAGGTCCCAGTCTTCACAGTATTTATGTAGTTTATTTAATTTGTTCTGCAGGCCAGCTTTTGTAGTGGACAGAACCGCTAGATCGTATGCGTACAGTAAGTAAGCACGGTATTTCCGTACCTGTCGTATTGTTAACGGTTGGGGAGTCTTCATCCTTTAAGCAATTTGGGAGGTCGTTGATGAAAATATTAAGAGAGTATGGCTTAGATTATTTCCTTGTTGCACCCCTTTTTTAAAGGTATGTCTTGTGTGTACCCGCCGAGTACTTTCGTGCACACAGTTGACTGACTATACATGTTTCTGATTACGTTGTAGCAGAGCCCGCCAATGCCTAGGTCTAGGAGTTTTAATAACATAGCGTCATGCCACACGATGTGAGAGAGGAAGTTTGCTCCGTGTGGATGGACCACGGCGACTTAACCGGCCCTTAACTGCTACCCAGCTGCAAGAGAAACGTACCTTTTCCCCAAAGCTCATGTATCTGTCTAGCCCTCTATCGTTCAATGCTGGCAGTTAGTCTTTAATCGTTCATCATCACTCACTGTCAGCATTAAGCTCCCCATTATCCCGCTCAGTTGTGTTTTCGCGTCTCGTTCTTGGTGTCTCTACGTGTTTAAGCGCTTAGAGCCAGCGTGACAAATGCTGGGATACAGCGCTATATAAATGCTATTGTTGTTGTTGGTATTATTATTAATTCATTCAGCCCGGCGCACGTATTTCCCAAATTTTGGAGGCGTCGTCTAACGACTATGCACCTGTTGCAGGAGATGGATCGACCATGATAATCACAAGGGCAGAGCCAGACGATTAGCTTGGCGCCGACAGGGCTGAATGGGTTAAGAGACATAAAACCTCCGGGCTCATGAGGATCTATGCCTCTTGGAGATGTTTGGAGTGTTGAATATGCTTGTGGTACACGCTGGTTATCCGCCGTTACTTCGAGCTCGTTCGTTGTTGGGAATCGTACGTTGCAAATGGAACCTCACTACAGCAGAATTGGCGTAGAAACGGGTGAGCCGGTTATGGGGTCCGGGGGTGGGCCTGACAAAGAAAGTGTGTAGTGGGCTTGACTTTCCGGTGGAGAATTCTTCTTTCGGTCGAAAAAATATATTTGTGGAGAAAGATAATCTCATACCGAGTTTGTTTATCATTTTCGATTTTTCCAATGCCGTACGACTGTGACCTCCCGTCCCTCTTGTTTCATCTTTCAGAGGTCTTTCGCCGTCCCTCCATCCCCCACTTCCCCATCGTTTGATTATTCTGAGTCTGGTCTATCATCTCCTCCCTTGTCACGCTGTTGATTTTTTTTTTTTTTTTTTTTTTTTTTTGAGGCTTGAAAGTAACATGTCTGACACCTTGACCTCCCCCCTCCCTCTCACCCGGGAACATATCGTCCTAGGCCACTGAAGGGAGAGTGTTTATTTTGCACTTGATTCTGTGGGAGACTGGCAGCTAGCGGATTTTGCGGAGGGCAGGCGTGATGTGATAGTGCTGTCTTGCAAACTGCGAAAAGCCTTGGAAATAATATGCAAGTAAATTGCACGCTGCAGAGGGCAAATGGTTGACGAACAGACAGGCAGAAGTTCATGTGGATGTGTGTGTCAGGGGTTGAGGGTGGGGTGGTGGTGGTGGTGGCAGGGTAGCATTTAACCCCTTCACTGCCGAGAAATAGTGAACACGATCCAACTGCAAGAGACATAGATCCTCATGAGCCCCCGCGACTGCGGGGGCTGATGAGGATCTATGCCTCTTGCTGAAACCAAATTGTTTCCATGTTTCTTGGACGGTGTTGGCTTTTGATGGTTGAATGAACACAGATTTCAGAAACACAAATGTACGTACAGTGGCATGGAAGGGTTTAAGGCAGTGAAAATGGGCTAGTTTGAGTGGGGTGGTGGTGTGGCTAAAGCATGTTCTTAATTAAACGAACTGTAGTTCACGATCTCGGACGAACCAGGTTGGTTCTTAATTGGACGATCTAAAGATACGGCGAACCTAGTTCGAAGTAGTTCACGAACCTCGGCAAACCATAGTTCGCTGTCGGAAAAGGTTCGCTGAACGTGTTGAGCAAACCAAGGCGAACCTTTTCTCTGATTGGTCAAAACTTTTACCTTCTTTTGCGTTGGAGATAAGAAGACAGTCACCGATACAAACAAATATGGCGGACGGCGATATTTCACTCGTGCGAAGAACAAGACCTATTTTTATTGATTTGTGGGAGGCGCAACGCTGTTTGTGGGATCGCTACTGCAAGGAGTACAAAAACAAACATCGTTCAAATCGCGAAGCGGCATAGCGGCAGCCATTTTGAACCAGTAAGTACGCCGAATCAAGCACGTCAGTTAAGAAAGAGAACCATGGCAAACCTGGTTTGCTGAAGTTCGCCTAGGTTCGTGCAACCTGAATTAAGAAACAAACCAAAAGATCGCCAAACTTCTCCGATCTAGGTTTGCTGATCAGAAGTTCGTCCAATTAAGAACAGCTCTAAAGAAATCTGGCTATAAGGGAGTCAACATCCGCATTTCGGAATTTCGCCTGTATAGCTGAAAGGGTTTTCACTTCAATTTCGTGACGTTTTGTTTTACGTGCATTGCTTCTGACAAAGATGGACATTTGTTTTCCGATCGGTCATGCCACCAGACCAGTGCGCACGGCGTCACCGAGCTGACGTCGGCCGTGGTTGGCCCGCCCACAGCCGTGCGCGGGTCAACGGCGGTCGAGGTCGGCCTGAAGAGACTTTGCTCACTGGGGCAGCATTTGAAGGCGGTCAGACGAACATCGATGCAGCCCGGCCGACGGCTAATGCACAATACGTCCAGAGCGAAAATGTGCATTAGTTAACCTGTTCAATGCCGAGAATAATAAAAAATGAACACCAACAATCTGCAAATTGCGGGGGCTTATGAGGATCTATGCCTCTTGCTGACACCACTTTGTACCCATGTTTCTTTGACGACTTGGGATTGTCAACGCTTATTTAACAGATTTTAGATAGATACACAATCTGTGTCCATTAGCAATGATGGGGTTAAAAGTAAGAGAGAAGGCCCATGACGTAAAGGGCTGGGTCCAGTTGCAGGAGCGAGCGAGCTTAGTCCTGCACCAGCCACAAAGTAAGGTGTTCCGCTGTAGCGGCCATGAGCGAGCTTAGTCCTGCACCAGCCACTAAGCAAGGTGCTCCGCTATAGCGGAGCACCTTGCTTAGTGGCTGGCGCAGGACTAAGCTCGCTCATGCAAATGGTCCCTGTGGGTGGGGAAAAGAAACCAAAAACATGCACTTTTAATCCCGACAATAATCTAATATTAAAAGGGAGATGCTTAGCGTGCAATAAACGTGCGCTTCATGGTACTCTGTTGACAAGCCCAAACTGCAGGTGAGCAGACATCGGGGAACTCGCCAGCAAAGCTAATACGATGAAGAGCATTCTCTATTATTGCACGACATTCAAATTCGTAAATGCAGCGTGTGCGTGCACTGTTATTAAAGAATATATAAAACATTTATAAAATGCAATAGGCAATATACGTTTATTTATTTACCGTGTTAACAATGCCAATTACCGAGGTCGTGAGTTCCCACGAACTAGCGGGCTCGTTATCGCGAGAGGCGAGAAAGCGTAAGACAGACTATGGACGATCGGCAGTGCGAGCAAGAAGACTGTACAGAAACAAATTACTTCGGTGAAATCGCCCGATATCAGCAGATTTTATATGAATAAGATGCATCTACTGTTGGAATAACAAAGTTGAATAGTTATATTAAACTCATTCTGCCCGCGAGACACTACATCAAGATATGGCTCGACCACTGATGCTAGTTCAAAGGTGGTGGCAGAATAGCGTGGCGCCTACAGGCGCCAAGCTTTTCTGCCACCACCCTTGAACTATCGTGGTCGATCTGTCTCCTGAATTGTAAGGCAGTCCTCAGAGGATAACTCCAAAATGTGGGTATTTTGTACCTCGGGCGGCACAATGAGGTAGCTATTGAAACTATTAGCTATTGGAGCTGCTGAAAAACACACTCGCAAACGTTCAACAAAACTACATGCGTAAAATAATTTGCATATATATATCATGTCTCACACAGACGACTAAAATGAGGTCAGACGTGCGTATACCCTGAAATACATCCGCGCGCGCGCGCGCACGCACACACACACACATACACACACACACACACACACACCATCACACACACACACACACACACACACACACACACACAAACTAACGCTCAGACTGCGGAGATATTGCGAACTATTGCCAAAAGTTACTGCAGGGCGAAGGGGAGTTTAAATCCTTTCCGTAAAGATAGTTTGATGAAGGCCGTTCGGCAGCGGCAATTCAAAGAAATGTAATTGACCAGCGATTACAGAACCAAAGATGTTATGTTCTTTCTCTAAGTCTGAGACGGTGATTAATCTTACAGCGATTTACATCGTGACTGAGTGTTCTGCGCGTTGCGTCTTGTGGGCTTAACCCTTCGCCGCCGGAGCGCCACAAACGACAGCTAAACTTTTAACCCTTTAGCTGTCGGTAGCTATGATTATCGAGAATTATCGCGACAAAAACGCTACCGACAGCCAAAAGTTTGACCCGAGAGTCATATTCTCTCATTATTTGTCCCCACAGACGCCACAAACAACACCCATATGTCAAAGGCATAGACCCTCGTTAGCTCTCGAAAACACCACAATCGAAACCCAAAGCAATAGACGTAGATCCTCATGAGCCCCTGGTTCAGAGGGGGCGCATGAGGATTGTAACATACGCAGACTTTCAACCGGTCGCACGCACAGACTCACAAACGCAACGGGCACACACACGAACAACATTGACTCTCAGTCGGACGCATTTGTGCAGCATAGACTCGAAACACCATTTTCTGTTGCCCAACGTATAATTCTAACTAACAAAAAATACCCTTTACAAAATACACAATTTTCCACACAAGCACGTCGCACTCACTTCCACACAATATAATACAAGCTAGGTTAGGTACGCTGTCCTCACTATCCAACCTGTTCAACGGTTATGATCGTTCGCACATTCCTCCACGTCTGGGCTTGTAGTTTGTTTTTTATTGTGTGTGTGTGTCACGAGCTCCTGAAGCTGTCCCACGGTCCCCGAGCTGTGGATGTCCTCTCGACACGCTCCTCTAGCACAGCCTCTGTTGACATTGATGGCTCGGCACCAAGTCCCTCGCTACCCCGGCTGTGCGGGATGTCCTCTCGACACGTTCCTCCAGCGGCAGCCTCTGTTGACTTTGACATCTCGGCATCAAGTCCCTCGCTCCTCACAAGAACTCTGAAATCTTTTTTCAAAGTCTTGGAATACGGCTAGTGTACCCAACATCCGTCCGTCCTCTATGACAGAATAGTACGTACTAACTACACTTGAGCTCTGTTAGGCTGAGCTGCGCCATTAAAACTCTGTGCTAATCGCTGACCTCGTAAACGCACGAAACTCGTGAATACACGGAATATTTAACACCAGAAAAACCGCTGACACGACAGCACAACGCAGAAACCCTGTGTGAACTTTATGCGTGGGCATAGAGCTTCTTCACAAGGATCAATGCCTCTTGCCGTCCGCAATTAAACATCCGTGCGCGTAGCAGAAATCCGGGTTTAAGCTTTAGACGGTAAATCTGTCATATAAATTTTCACAAACGTCATATCCAGCCGCTGGCATGGCAGTGAAAGTGTTAATCATGTGGTTGTCGGTAGCGCTAATTTACGAAGGAGGTACCTGTAGTAATCACTTCGACAAAATGCGCTACCAACAGCCAAAAAGGGTTTGATAATGATAATCTAGTCACGTCCTTTCTGCATCCCTAATAGGAGCCAATGTCCAGTCTGGAAGCCTCACAGAGGATAAGTCAAACGGAGATTTACTAATTGTTGCCACTCGCCTGTGTGAAGCTGTCGTTCAGTATATAAATGTATCATTCTGAATAATTGAAGTTCAGCGTGTCGCCCATCCGCTGAGTGCCTTCCCAACGCGCAAAAGGCCATCGTGCCGACGTCGCCCCGATGGCATTTTGCGCATTGGGTTTGTTGTTAACTGTTGGGGACGCTGGCTGGCTCGGTTGTAACTAGAACCTTCGACTCTCGTCCGAAGGGTCTCGGGTTCGAATCCAGCTTGGGTCAAAATTTGTTCAGACCCAGTTCGGTGCCCCGTCTTTGAAATCACCTTCGTGTGAACAATGAAAAGCAAACGGTAAGCCGTAAGCGTTTAACGGTTTTGTTAACTATAGATGGTGCTTTTTTTTCATTACCTGCTAGTAAAAGAATGACTGCAAATGTCTCTGAGGCTCACTGATCTTACCTGAGCAGATTTTCACGATCCATTCAGGGCTGTTTCTGTTCTCCTCGCTCAGAGAACGTAACCAGCAGATAAGAGAACAAGATGGGACCCCAGCCCAAAGTTGTTCCTATTTTCAGGGTTATCCTTCTGATCCATCTCCTTCTACTCTAACCCACCCTCTGATCCACACACACTGGCACACATAAATAAAGACGGACACACGGCGATTCCCGCCATTCGTAAGATCTGTGGTCTGGCGTAGCATAGTTATTCTGAAGAAAAATAATAGCACGAGCAACGAAATGACGTCACTTCAAGCTTACGTCATGGCATCATTAGTCCCACGACGCCGTGTTCACAGTGACGACTCGATGTTATATGTCATCATCGCAGTACTAGCATTTGACGTAACAGAGGATCAACTTTGCAATTTTCTTGCTAATTTTCATGTCTAGAGCTTACAGGTCACAATTTGACCTAATCCTACCCCAGGGCCGGGACAAATAGCAGGCTTATGAAAACACTGCTTTTGAAAAATCATGGGTTATTAAAAGCTTTTTTTCGTAAAAGAACAATTAAAGTTATGTTAGCTGTTTTACAAATGAATCCGAAAAAGTGGTGCAGAAAAATGGTCTGATTTTTACACCTAGGGCATACAGGTCACAATTGACCTAATCGTACCCGACAGCCGAGACAAACTGTAGGCTTATGTAAATACCGTAAACGAAAAATCATGCGATTATTAATGAGAAGATTGGTTTTTTTTCGTTAAAAAAAAAAGATTCAATAGTTTTAAGATTAACCCATATAATTCGTGAAATTAATCCCAAAAACGTGAATATATATATATATATATATATATATATATATATATATATATATATATATATATATATATATATATATATATATATATATATATATATATATATATATATATATATATATATATATTTAAATTAATTATCACTCAAAACGTTCTAGAGGTACAATGCTGGTTAACGAACATTCAATATCTTCCTTTTATCTAGCTATATGCAAAATATCTAGTAAAAATAAGACAAATTACTGACTCCAGTGTGGATCAACCGGTTTTTGTGAAACGGCCATTTTCTCACCAATGAGCATCTTAATCAAAACATCGAAAAAAAGTTCCCGAGATTATTCTTTTAGGGACAATATCCTAAAATTTCAAGCTTGTCCTTCCTCAAACGCGGGCTCTAGTCGCTGTCACATCCTCACACACACACACACACACACACACACACACACACACACACACACACACACACACACACACACACACACACACACACACACACGTGCAGTAGCAAAACGTCCTCGGACCCACGATGGCCGCAGTCGGCCCGCGCACTAGCGTGCGCGGTCCGGCCACTGCGGTCGTCATGGGTCCTCGGACCTTTGCGTACAAGTACTGGTCTATAGTGCTTAGACAATATAGGGTTGAGTGGAAAGACAACGATAAAGATAACGATGACGACACTTTATTTTCCAAGGATAAATGATGTAGGTACATAGTCCTTTTTGTCTACCGTATTTAAAATACGGTTGACTTTGAAATGGGGCTGGCCTCAGCCCGTTCAACACCTAGTACGCGATAACATATAGTTCGTGAGCCAAGGCTCCAAAATTGGCTAACCGGTACCCGATACCAAAAATTGAGCACCACCCTAACTGCAAGAGGTATAGCTCCTCATGAGCCCCCGCAGTTGCGGGGGCTCATGAGGCTCTATGCCTCTTGCCGAAACCTCTGTGTGTCCATGTTCCTTTGACGGCTGGGGGATCCTTGACGTTGAGTTTACCATGATTTCAACAGCGTCCACTGGCAGTGTGGTTAACAGCTGCGACGTCATGACTGAACGTGCAACCCGTGAGATGTCTACCACATAGACTTAGTATAGATCTTTAGTGAGTACTTTCGATCTTCGATAACTGAAACCTGGCCCGCCTCTCATGCTTCCGTCCCAATCGCTCTGGATTAGTTGGCTCGTGCACGGGCACACGCATTCACGTATTCTAGCCTGCCTAAACAGCCTGCGCCTTGGCTTTTTTTTTCTTTTCTCGTCAGTCGCCCATCCAGTATATTCCTCTGCAAGAGACATAGATTCTCATGAGCCCCTGCATTCTGCAGGGGCTCATGAGCATCTATGTCTCTTGGTGAAACATTCCGGATTCAGATTTGCACCCTCGGTGTGAGAGAGCACAGTGATGAGTGTCAAGCTGCGATGTCATATACCACTGCAGCCTCGATGTGGTAGCGCGCGCGCGGGGTATACCGACCAGCGCGTGCAGTGTATACCGCACATTCACGCCTACAATACTGAGGTTGAGTGGTTATTGAGTGACACTGTTTGATGGTGAAAGTGGAGGACTTCCATTACTGTGCATGAACACTACTACTAAATGGTGATGACTTTCAAAAAAGACACACACTCACAGGCTTAACGCGACAAATTTCGGACTTGTTTTCTCTCGTGGGACAAAAAAAAACCAAAAAAAAAAAACAAGACGTAAGTAAAACATTTTTTTTAAATATAACTAAACAGAAGGTTCGGGTCTATATTTAATCAGTAGAAGTTGCACATTTTAAATTACCATTGAAAGACTTTAACGCATTCCTAGTAGCATGAAACGGAAATGGTACGTTTTATTTTGGATTCACTTTTTGGTCGCAAATTCGCTTTTTTGCACCAGCACAGGCCGACGGTAATGTTTTGGTCACAGGAGCCATTCCGGCGACCAAAATGAATGCGGAGATGCGAAGAGCGCATCATGGTCACATTTAGGCCCGTCGCAGTATGGTCGCGTTTAGGGCTTATTTGTGACGGTCACCGGAGAGTCGCAGTAAGGGCTGATAGGGACCGTCGCAAAATGGTCGCATTTGGGCTTTATGGTGACCCCACCCTTTTCCCACCCTTCTTTGTTCCTCAAACAATATTTGCATGCATAATAATTACAAGAGTCAAGCCTGAGTCAAACAGACATTTTTCAACAAAGAGGCACACTGTAAAATGCATTACAAATGACTCCTTGGACAAAATTAATGTCTACTTAGTCTATCTAAAGCTTGACAGAAACTGTCATGAAAAGAACAATCTGAAGAAAAATGTAACAACTGCAAACAAACCAAACATACAACTGTAAATACGACCAATTGTGTTTAAATTATTCTTGATAATTTATAATAGTTAATCTATCTATCTATCTATCTATCTATCTATCTATCTATCTATCTATCTATCTATCTATCTAATCTAATCTAATCTAATCTTATCTTATCTTATCTTATCTTATCTTATCTTATCTTATCTTATCTTACCTTACCTTACCTTACCTTACCTTACCTTACCTTACCTTACCTTACCTTACCTTACCTTACCTTACCTTACCTTACCTTACCTATCTAATCTATCTAATCTATCTAATCTATCTAATCTATCTAATCTATCTAATCTATCTAATCTATCTAATCTATCTAATCTATCTTATCTATCTTATCTATCTTATCTATCTTATCTATCTAATCTATCTAATCTATCTAATCTATCTAATCTATCTAATCTATCTAATCTATCTTATCTATCTTATCTATCTTATCTATCTTATCTATCTTATCTATCTTATCTATCTTATCTATCTTATCTATCTTATCTATCTTATCTATCTTATCTATCTTATCTTATCTTATCTATCTTATCTATCTTATCTATCTTATCTATCTTATCTATCTTATCTATCTTATCTATCTTATCTATCTTATCTATCTTATCTATCTTATCTATCTTATCTATCTTATCTATCTTATCTATCTTATCTATCTTATCTATCTTATCTATCTTATCTATCTTATCTATCTTATCTATCCTTTCACACTCACTGAGTTATCATGACTAAAAAAATAAAAATAAAAATATAAAAAAATAAAGACAGAATCTTAGACCCGCATAGCTTGGGCTCTGACCTCCTCAATTTTAGTCAGTAGTTCAGTAAAATGTACTGCCGTGAATTGTTTGGAACGTGCTGCTTTAATGTTCCTGCACCATACGATTAACTTTTGAAAAAGTGCAAGAATGCAACAAGACAGCTACAGTTCACAGTTTCAACCATAATGGTGAAGAAATCGAAATTATGTAAGGTATTTTAGCCAACTTATTAAAGCTAATCCATTTGGGGATCTTGTGGTGTAGGAACAGTAAAGCAGCACATTTAAATGAGGGGGACCGAGCCAGAGACAGGTGGTTCCGAGCATTTGTTGTTGTTGCAGAGCCATTTTATAAGACCTGTCTTCAGAAAATGCCATCTTTGAACAGAAGAAGAGTCGTTCAGATGTCTTTGGTGTGGCACAGTTTCATTTCCCCTCGTGAGGGATTCACCAAATAGAAAAACAGCAACCAGGAATGGGTCGCACTGTAACAGTTAGTACAAGGTAAACCCTGAAACTGGATAAAGCACATGGTGAAGTAGCCATAGACATCATGTTGTAAGGCAGAACTGGTGGGAGTTAGATGTTACGATCTGCAGTGTCGTGTATTCACTTGCCATCAGTAGGGAAAGCATTAGCACTTGAAATAATACAATACCATGTGTACAGCAACTTTGTGTATAACATGGTCAGGTTGAACAAAAGTCAGATGTAATGACACTTTTTGGAGGTCCCGAATACACCATTTATATATGTGTTATTTCACTGACAAAAGCGTTAGACATAACTATAAGAAAATGTTTGTTCTTTATATTTGTTACATCCGAAGTTACCTTTGACAAACTATTTATATTTAAAATTTTGTTTTTCTCCATCAACAACACTGGTGGAAACATAATCATACGATCGTGCTCTGAGATTAAGAGGAAGTAAAATTCCACACATATGCGC
>BTPG01000002.1:130850129-130935129 GCA_036245525.1 Semisulcospira habei | reverse complement strand
TTTTGGGCTCATTCAAAGGTCGCACAGACGTCGCAGTACCATCTCATAATTATGTCTTCGGAGACGAGCTCTTGTGAGCTATTTATGGGCGGTCGCTGCGACGTCGTGTTGAGCCTGAAATGCGACGGGCTGGATGGGCCGTCGCAGTTACGTAACTTTAACTCCTCAAAAAGACCGTGACCATAATGCGACACTGTTTCCAAAATGAGATGGCAACCGCGACCATCGATTGCTACTAGGGTTACAACCTGAGGCTGAAATATTAAAATTTGCTTATTGTCTTATGAAAACTACATTACAGATTAGGAGACAGATCAAACATTTTAGTTCAAGGGTGCTGCCAAAACAGCTTAGAGTCTCTGGCACCGACCTTGAACTATCAGTCAAAATATATTTCAAGCAAAAGTGTAGTAGGATGAAAAGGGTTGAACTTTTCAGTGCCGAGAAAATTTGAACACCACCCAACTGTAAGAGGTATAGATCCTCATGAGCCCCCGCAGTTGCGGGGGCTCATGAGGATCTATACCTCTTGCTGACACCACATTAAATCCATGTTCCTGGAACTCCAGGGTTTTTTTGGGTGTTCGAATTAACGATTTCAGAAAGACAGTCTGCGTTAGCTGACAGTGAAGGGGTTAACAGAACGTCTATGCGCCCGTCGTGTTGACCGGCAAATCAGTGGCCACTGCGCGTTCACCCTCTCTGCTCGAGAGTGAAGGGGTGAAATGGAATATTTTCAGTTGTCTGCATACAACTGAAAATTCGTCAAAAGTTGTGAGACTCATATGTTAACACATTCGAGGCGTGTGGTATACGGATACGCGGCTATTTGCCGCATATACGAAAGCAAGACGTCTAGAATGAATCAACCCCTTTGCGTGTCGGTAGCGTTTTTGTCGCGATGATTCCTGCAGGAATCATCGCGACAAAATCCGCAGCCGACACCCAAAGGGTTAATAATTTTCGGAGGTGATCAAACTTTAGACTGAAAAAGTTTGCTGATAATCGTGCAAAACACAAGAAGAAAAAAATGTGAGAAACACGCTTTGCAATTTTACTAATAAGGCAGAGAGGTACTTAATTTCTCTGAGAAAGTAAGGTAAAAGTTTACGTTCCTGTTAAAATGTACTTTCTCAGAGAAGATAAGGCGCTCTATTTCTATGTCCTTTGCTTCTTTTTTTTTTTTAAATTCACGTTGAAAAAGTTAAAACCTGAACTAAAACGAAGAATCGCAAAAATCTATTTTAACTTCTTTTGTCTACCACGAAGGTGATTTCAAAGACGGGGCACCGAATAGGGTCTGAATCAATTTTGACCCTAGCTGGATACGATCCCACTATCTTTTCGGACGAGGATCAAACGCTCTACCACTGAGCCACCCAGCTCCCCAAAGGAGAAGAAGAGCAGAGAAGTCTCTCATTATACGACATTGAAACTTTGTAAGTTAAGTTAGCCCTCTAAACCATTTCTAAAGACGGTATTGCGAACCATTGCGAACACGGTATTCCATTCATTGCCTGGAGCAAGTCTGAATGTCGTAAATTGAAAGACCTTTCTCCATCTCCATGGTTACGGTAGGAGTGTTCCCAAAACAACGAAAGGGCAGTAACTCCGACTGTTACGTCTGCCAAGTGGCTTGTGAAAAAGACTCCATGTGAAAAGATGTGAAGTCACATCAGGCGAGACGACAGTGTCATTGACAATCCGTTGCATTGGCGAATTTTAACACTCAGAGCATTGCCCGGAGGCAACTTGAACTTCATTCAAGGCGTCCGGCATGAATATTTGAATGGAGTCAATGACATATACACTAGAAAGTAGAATAAACCAACACTTCCCGTACTGTTTGCGAGAATATCCCCACATAGACCCACTCGTGGAGCACACTTCTGCTCACGGAACTGAGATGCCTAGCACACGATGATCTCATTTGTAAAGAAGCACACTCGTGACTAATACCCGAGTTGGTCTGTCTGCAAACGGTACGGGTTAATTTTATAAAATCAACGTTATATGTATATATGTCATGTTCACCAAGATGAATTGCGCATTAGCGCTGATCTGCAACATCTATTCGTATGTAGTGTATTTCTTTTTTGGGATGGAAGTTCTGATACACTTCTCTGCGACTAAAGCGTTTACTTGCACTAATACCCGGCTAAACTTCACGAAAATGAGTGTTGTCTACCTGGCCATTTGTGCTTGGCTCAGGTAATAACAGCAAAGTCGGCGGGTTTCAACAGTTTCTGCTTGATTACTTCGTTTTGTGAGGTAAACTTTATCCACTGTAATATTGCAATTTTCAGAAGATCAGGATTAATACTAATAGTAGTTTTTCGGGCTGATTTCTGTATAATCATTTAAAACATTTTAGCGCACAATTTGACCAGATCATACCCGATAGCCGGGGAAATACAGTGGGCTTATGTAGACACACTGATTATGAAAATTCAGTCGGGTATAAAGGAGAGGATTGCTATTGTTATAAAAAAGGGTTGAAGACATTTTACTGTTTTAATACATATTCAAAACAAATTGGTTCAGAAGCAGTGCACGCTGCAAACCCAATGCGCAAAGGGCCATCGGGCCGACTTTGGCCGCCGTTGGCCCGCGCACGGTCGTGCGCGGGCCAACGGCGGCCAAAGTCGGCCCGATGGCCTTTTGCGCATTGGGAATGCACTATATAGTGCGTTTGCAATACTCGTCAACCATGCTTTATGCAAACGTGTATATAGTCACTTTCGTCTGCCGCGTTGTATGTGTCATTTAACTGAAATACAACGCTATCAGCCGAAACACGTGCGATACAAACAGAAAACAAATTATCAAGTAAAGCTGTTACTGCGCAGGCAATAATATTTGTAACGCACGAACTAACAAAAGTGTAAATATGTTCAACTTAACTCTTTGGACGTCGACAGCGCAATTTGGCGAGGTGGTTCCCCTCAAGAATCATCTCGAAAAAATGTGCTACCGACAGCCGGACAGGTAAAGAGCATTAATACTAAATCTCTCTCTCTCTCTCTCTCTCTCTCTCTCTCTCTCTCTCTCTCTCTCTCTCTCTCTCTCTCTCTCTCTCTCTCTCTCTCTCTCTCTCTCTCTCTCTCTCTCTCTCTCTCTCTCTCTCTCCATCCCACCGTGAGATGGCCTTAATGGCACTGAACGGGTTAAGCCCTTTTTACACGCAGCCACTGGTACTGCCGAATGCTTGTATTTCTGCAGCGGTCGTTAACACATTTAGCCCCAAGTCCCTACAGCAGGGGATTGATTGACCATGATAATTCAAGGGTAGTGCCAGATTACCTTTGCGCCTTTAGGCGCCAAGCTAATATGGCACTACCCTTGAATTATCATGGTCAATCCATCTCCTGCAAATGGTACATAGTCATAGGCAACACTTCCAAAGTTTGAGAAGTGGGACCTTGGGGCTAAAAGGGTTAATTCAACTCCAAAGAGCGCCACCCGACCCAGCAACATGCATTCATATTGTCGTCAGCAAAAGGCTTAGATTCTCGTGAACCCCCGCAACTGGGGGGGGGGGGGGGGGGGGCTCTTGCAGTTGGATTGTGTTCACTATTCTCGACAATAAAACGGTTAAAGTAACGGTGCCTCACTGTGCTGCCAAGATGTTGCTGACAGAAATACAACAGGCGCTGGATTTGTCAGACTGGCTTTCGTGATTGATGGTCTGCGTGAGATCTCATGGGCGTGTGACCGTGAAATTAAGTCTGTCAATCGGTCACCGGATGATCAGTCCCGCGCGCGACACTGACCTATTGATCATCATCTCTCAGGTTAAGGATACCTCCACATGCTAACCCCAGTAGCAAAACGTCTTAGAGCCCACGACGGTTGCAGTGGGCCCGCGCACAGTCGTGCGCGGGCCCACTGCGGCCGTCATGGGCCCTAGAACCTTTACTTACTGGGAAGTCCCTAGGGGCCTATCTGGGAAGTGGGGTTCACCAGGAGTTCCGTAAGCCATAGCCCTCCTCCCCTCCCCCCTCCAACACACACACACACACATGCACCTTTCGCACCCCCACCCCCACCCCCCACCCCCCAAATAAATAAATAAATAAATAAAATAAAATAAATAAATAAATAAAAATAAAAAATTAAAAAATATTCCATTAACTAGAGTCTACCGCCAGTTGCCGGAAGCTTTTCCAAGCCAGTAACTACCAAATGTCCCTTCGTGCGGCAGGGACATTTTTGCATGGGGCCGGCTATAAATAGTTCAAACAAAGTTGCTAGGACTATGGCTGGCGGTTACTGGCTATTGCAAATTACATGAAACTGAAACTCTACCCAGTCCTTTAGATTTAAGACACCCACCCCCCACCCCTTTCCCCCCGCCTACCCTCTTCATCATTTGATTCTTCGGCGAGGTGATATACTCACCGCACCCCCTGTTTCTTAAATTATGTTATTATGTTATTTTCGGCCAGTGGTTCTTTCCGCTTATCCCCCTCCCCCCCCCCCCTATCCCGTCCCGCGTGCGCCTCCCCACTCCCTCGGCCAGTATACTCATCATCAGCTTTTCATACATCAATGTTTTCACTTAACAAGTTAATTACAATTTAAACCCTTCCTTTCCAGTGAACAGAAACAATGTATCTTCAGCCTAACTGATTCAACGCTGCTAAACCCGTCTGACGTATGGACTCTCAATGTCAACAAGAGGCATAGATTCTCATGAGCCCCCGCATATGCGGGGTGCTCGTGAGAATCTATGTCTATTGCACTGCGCATGTGTGTATTTTGTATTCCCGAGGTGACTAGGGTGATCATAAATTATTCCCATCCCTGCCAACGGAGGTATCCATTTTGTTTTTGAAATCTGTGTTCACGACCAAAAACCTACAACCGTCCAAAGAACATAGACACAAGGTGGTCTGAGCAAGAGGCGTAGATCCTCATGAACCCCCGCAATCGCGGGGGTTCATGAGGATCTACGCCTCTTGTAGTTGGATCGCATTCGCTTTTTCTCGGCAGTGGATACAGTAGGTTAAATGTGCGTCTTTCACGGGTGTCTCAAAATAGTACAGGAAAATTAACCGTATGTCCGCCAGCATTCATTATTCACGTTGGCGTTTATTAACTCTTTGGCTGTGCGGCAGCGGTTTTGGTCGCGACATGCGTGAATCATCCCGATACAAACCGTTACCGAAAGCCAAAGGGTTCAATGTGCGCATTTTCTACGGGTTTCAAAAGATTTAAATGGAAAACGAATTGTGTTTACGCAGCAGTTTTATTATTTAACGTCGGTGTTAACGAGCAAAGTCTGAAAACAAAAAAAAAAAAAAAATAAAAAATAAAAAATAAAAAATAATAACATAAATAAAAGTAAAAATAAAAATACAAAACTTCGAAGCCTGTTGTACCTGGATGAAAGTTTTGAACGAAACGCAATAATAATAATAATAATAATAATAATAATAATAATAATAAGCGCATTAAAAAGGCGCTTTATCCCAATTGAAAATCGGCTCAAAGCGCCGCCGCGAACTGAACCCAACAAGCACGCTCACGTGAATCACGCGCATTCACTCACACACTGTACGTAAACACAGAACATTCACGTGGTGCTAAGGGCAAGCTCAAGCGAGCTACTGAAGTTTTTGGAAATTCAAAATCGTTTGTATTTGAAATTTGATTAAGTTGGCTGAAGCTGATACCAAAGTGGAGGGAGAGGAAGAGCCGGAGTACCCGGAGAAAGAACCCCCGACAGTCCGCCCGAATTAACGGTGACACTTACTAGAGGAGAAAAATCCGACGCCGGAACCTGTAATCGAACCTCGCACCTTTAGCATTGGTGGCAGGCGCCTTAACCACTGCGCCACGGACCGACCTGACGTGGCTTTAACACATTCTACCGCAGTTCCGAAATCACAAAATTTGGAAGTTGCCCTCTGAAGGACTGTATTACATTTCTAGAGACAGGTCAAATAATAATAATAATAATAATAATAAATAATAATTACGGTATTTATAATGCGCTTATCTTATAATAATTATAACTCTAAGCGCGCACTCACAACTCGGGCACGCATGCGCACGCTTTGGACAATGACTCACGTACCACAAATAGTGAAATACATACGACAGTCAGCTTGGGGTGGGGAGTGTGGTGATATAGTGCTAGAACTGTTGAAAGAGGTGAGTTTTGAGGGCGGACTGGAAGGAGGAAAGAGAGAGTGTTTTTGACGGAGAGAGAGAGAATGGGAGAGTGTTCCAGGTCGAGCGTGATAGTTCAAGAGTGGTGCCAAAATAGCTTGGCGCCTATGGCGCCAAGCTATTTTGGCACCACCCTTGAACTACCATGCTCGATCCATGTCTTGCTGTGGTGTGTCGGGGCTGAATGAGTTAATATTTAATATTTTCGCTATTTTGTGGTGAAGTCGTATAAAACAATGACTTCGTCGCACAGACACCGATCAGCCAGTTGTTGTGGTGTACCAGTTGTTTTGTACAGTATACTCCGGATAACAAAGCGACAGGGGACCCAATGTCCCGTGTTGTTGTATCCGATATTTGTTATAAGCGAAGTAATTCACATAGAAAGAGTCCTGTTGGGACCTATGAAAAAAAAAGTAGTGTCATATCCGACGTTTGTTATATCCGACTTTACTTATAAGCGGAGTACACTGTATGTCAGTTTGAAAGAAAAAAACCCCCCCCGCCGTGAGATGGCCTTAGTCGCCTGCTCGGCGTTAAACCCTAATAACTAACTAACTTGAAAAAAAAAAAGTTTATACATTCTACCCCAGGACCGAAATCCCAAAGTTTTGAGGTTGCTATCTGAAGGACTGTATTACAATTCTAGAGACAGATCGAGCATGATAGTTCAAGGGTGGTGCCAGAATAGCTTGGCGCCCATGGGTGCGAAGCTGTTCTGGCACCACCCTTGAACTGCTATGATCGATCCATGTCTTGTTGTGGTGTGTCTGGGCTGAATGAGTTAAACTTGTTTCTTTTTTCGCTGGGATCTTTTCGGTGTCCGTTAGTAGCATTTATGTGGTAAACTACATATTGTCTGGCAAAATAAGTGGTTCTAGACTTTTTCCTTCACTGCTTTTAAAGGATAAATTTAGCTTCTGTCGGTGAAGAAGACTGCATGCTTCAATATTCATCCATTCTTGGTGAATTTATTTCTTTTTGTCTACTATCGTTTCCGCATGGGTCTATAACCTGTCGTCTGCGCCAAAACAAATGTTTTGTCTACGTCAAGGCTGGCAATACTTTTTTACGTTAACTCATTCGAGACGTGCCGCCTCCGGATACGCGGCATAAGCCGCGTATCTGGAGGCGGCACATCTCGAATGAGTTAAGGATTTCATTGCCGAGACAGCGAACAAAAACAAAATTGCAAGAGGCGTAGGTAGATCCTCATGAGCTCCCCCAACCGCGTTATCCTCCTCACTTTTCGGCGGCGTCAGAAAATATTTTGCCATGCGAGGGCAAAACATAAGACGGCATAAGTCCATTGTTGAGAACAGCGAGATTTTCATGGTAATGCAATCAAAATCCTGCTTTACACTCAAATGTGCTTACCGTTGTTTACCTTCACACAGAGGCATTAGTCAGGTTTCATTTGCAGCTTAACGACTCCCAACAACTTAAACGAGAGCGAAACCATGGCGGACAACCAGCTTCAGCCATAAGCATGTACAGCACTCCAAACATCTCCAAGAAGCTTAGATCCTCATGAGCCCTCCGGGCTCATGAGGATCTAATCCTCTTGGTGATGTTTGGAGTGTTGTCGATGCTTATATTATGGCACACGTTGGTTATCCCCCGTAACCTGAGGTCGAAATCTCTCAATTTCGGAGTTGTCCTCTGAAGACTGCAGAAAATACAACCCAGGACACAGATCGATCATGATCGTTCAAGGGTGGCGCCGTTGAGATCTTTATAAACCAGAAGACGGATCGACAAGATAATTTAACATGTGGTGCCTGAATAACTTATGCAGGAGACACAGATCGACCATGATAGTTCACAAGGGTGGCGCCAGAATAGCTTATGCAGTAATTATGATCAGGAGACAGATCGACCATGATAGTTCAGGGGTGGCACCAGAAGAGCTTTATAAACCAGAAGACGGATCGACCAAGATAATTTAAAGCTGGCGCCAGAATAGCTTATGCAGTATTTATAATCCAGGAGTCCATGATAGTTGAAGACTTGGCGCCAGAATAGCTTGGCGCCTACGGGCGCCAAGCTATTCTGGCACCAACCTTGACCGATCATGGTCGATCAGCGAGTTGCGATGGTGTGTCGGGGAGAAACCATTAACCCTTTCAATACCAGAACACAACAGATAACATCCAAATCCAACAGGCAAGCATCTGATAGTGTGTAGGCATACGCGAACTGGTGCCTCTGCAATAGGCATCCGAATAAGTAAAGACAGCAAACCATTTATGTGCCGGGGTAATTTACAAATACGGTACGCAAAAGGCTGTCGGGCGGAAGTCGACCGCAGTGGGCCCGCACGCGCGCACGCACACACATAAACACAGGCACACTTAATTGAAAACATAAGGGCCTGACGATCGAGCTTTTACTAAATGCGAACGGTCACCGCGTGCGCAACCGTTCACCGCCCAGACTCATCACAAGAAGAAAATGAGTCCGTGCGGTGAACGGTTGTGCACGCGGTGGCGCCGCGGTATTCGCATTCAGTTAAAAAAAAACTCTATTGTCAGGCCTCTATGGTTAAAAAGTACACCATCTGCTATCTCGTGCACTGAAACGCGTTGTCGTGCATAAAAGGCCTAAAGCATTACAGAACTGAAAAACGCCTCGCAGCTGGCGTGTTGTTCACTTAAGCGTGAAACTTAATTTATTGCCCACAGCTGTGTGTTTCTCTATGAGATTTCGGGCCTTGCGGTCTAACGAAACTTACTTTAGTGCAAACCCGACTAACGAGTGAAAAAAACACCAATTCACAAAGATAGCCAGCATAGAAAGAAAGACCGAGAAAGCAGTGTTTTGTGCACGTCCTTCAAAGCTTGTTCCTTTCTTCGCACAATTGCGTGCAGGTCTGTGATATTGGACCTTACGGCCTTAAGCCGTAAGGTCCAAAATCACAGACCAGAACACACACACACACAATCACACACACACACACACACACACACACACACACACACACACACACACACACACACACACACACAGCTTATTGCGGGCTGAAAGAAAAAATGGCAATAACTATCGAACCAGACGACAAAGAATCCTCCTAGAAGCCTTGGAAATTGTTTAACCCCTTTCCATGCCATGCAGCGGGTAGAAACAATGGCACAGTAAGAATAATTAACCCCATTTCTGTTAGCCGTTGGAAAAAGATGTCTGTCGAACGATCGCATACTTTACCACCAGTTTGTCCTGTTAGCTCATCGCTGAGATTTTCATTTTATTTTTTAACATCACCGTAATGTCCAATAATCGCACACCAGCAGTAAAAGATCTATAAAGCAATTTGCTAAGATGTAAGGCTCTGGGGATTGGGGTGGTGGGAGGGGGTGGGGGGGGGGGGTGTTGGTGACGGTATATGGAAAACGTGTGGGGAGGGGGGCGGCGGATGCGTTCTTTCTTTTTCATTGACATTGCTGTCCCAGATAATCCGCATTAAAATACCGTACAAAACCCATTCTTTTCAAAGAAAAATACATTACAAGCAGAAGGTCCTCGGGCCGACGTCAGCCATTTTGGCCAGCGCACGCCTGTGCGCGGGCCAAAGATGACTTACGTCGGCCCGAAGACCTTTCCTTACTCAGGTGAATATATGAGCTTTTAAGTGCTTAAGAACTGATTAAATATTTTACGTCTTCGTCATGTTATTGAAAGGACTTTTCCACTAATTTCTTGATGTTATTGCAATGGATTGAGGCGGTTGGGCTGGGGTAGTGGGGTGGAGGGGGGATAGGAAAGGGCAGATGAATGAGAATGTATGTCATTAACCACTTCATCGCCAGTCGACGTCATCGAAATATCTGAAACCACCGCAAACTGAAACCACCCTTGAAAACGTTCTGTATGAGAAACCTAGTCAGTTAGCTAAACCATCAAGAGTCGTAGATGCACATTAGCCCCCGCAGACTGTGGGTGCACATAAGGATCTATGTCTCTTGCACCTGTCTGACATCGTCTGTGTCTCGGCAGAGAAGGAGTTAATATCTGAGAAAGGGAGATAATTCACCCGTTCAGTGGCAGCTGATGCAGACGGTATTTCTGCAGTCTTCGTTAACTGAAGAACAAAGTTCCCTAGATGTCCCAGGGACATGGATTCAAAGTGGTCTCAGCAAGACGTATAGATTCTCATGAGCCCCCGCAACTGCGGGGGCTCATGAGTATCTATACCTCTTGCAGTTGGGTAATGTTCAAATTTGCTCGGCACTGAACAGGTTAAAGAGAGTGACGCGAGAATCTGTCAACATTCGAATGATTATTGGTTATAATAAGAAGCTTCTTGTTTTTATGTTCTGCCCCAAGTGGTATAAAACCTGCCCGCAAATTTCTTTGCCCATTGGCTGTCGGTAGCGCTTTTTGTCAAGGTGATTCCTGCAGATTTTAGATTCAAAGAATGACGTGACGTAAAATCCCGAGTTCTCAATGTTAGTTCTCAATGTTGAACTGAGCTCGTTTATACCCTATCTCCGCAATCCATGTGTGAGTAGGCACACAGGCCAAAAACATTTTAATCCCCTCCCCCCCCCCCCCCTATGCTATCCCCTATTACACGTCGGGGTAGCTTGCCTGCGAACAAGGGGGAGGTAGCTCAGTCAAGTTCTTCGTTTTCAGACACATACACTCCTTAAGATAAGTTAGAACTGTTGTGTCACATTATTATAAGACGTACTATACTATACTATACTATACTATACTATACTATACTATACTATACTATACTATACTATACTATACTATACATGTATAAGGGAAACATTACGATTTGTTAACCCTTTGTCTGTCTGCAACGGTTTTCGCTGCGATGATTTCTACAGCAATCATCGCCAAAAATACCGCTTCTGACAGCTGCGTCCACCCCCTCCCCCCACAACTCCCGACACCCTCCCCCCCCCCACCCAGCCCCCTCCCTACTTTTGATTTTTTATTGGTCATCTTTATACGTCACCGATAAAAAAAGTGAAATCTTTGCATGTCGGTAGCGGTTTTTGTCGCGATGATTCCTGCAGGAATCACGGGTACGGGATTCTACAGTCTCGATCCCTCCCCCACCCTCACCTGTCGTTTCATTTTCAGTGAGGTTGGGCTATCCAATATAGCTATCCCCCCCCCCCTCACAAATAAATAAATAAATAAATAAATAAATAAATAAATAAATAAATAAATAAATAAATAAATAAATAAAAATCTTCCTACGCTAATGGCCTGTCACAGGTGACTGCCAAATTTACCACCGTTGCGCATTGATTAACCCATTCAGCCCTGACGCACTACGGCAGTAGATGGAACGACCATGATAATTCAAGGGTAGTGCCAGATTAGCTTGGCGCCTGTCGGCGCCAAGATAATCTAGCACTATCCTTGAATTATCATGGTCGATCCATCTCCTTCAACAGGTGCATAGTCGTTAGATGACGCCTCTAAAATTTGAGAAATGCGTGCGTGGGGTTGAATGAGTTAACCAGATATTGTGTTACGTTATTTCTACCACCAGCTGTTACTGTGAACAAAGACAGTAAGGCGCAATCAGAGGCTGAAATTGAAAAGATACAAGAAATATTGAGAAAGGCGGGGAACTAGAGTTGTGTTTAAACGGATTGTTGCTCCTAGCTCCCTCCTCCTCCCAACTGCAAGTGGCCTAGAACCTCATGACTCCCCGCAGGTGCGGGGTCATGAGGTTCTAGGCCTCTTGCTGGTCCTATTTCATATCTGTGCTCACTGGACGTGTGGAGTTCTTTGGCGTTGATATTTCAATGACTTCAAAAGCACGTCAGTCTTGCCGCTGGTAGCGTGAATGTTAACTCAGAAATGTGAAATACACCAGAAAATACCTGAAAGCATCAGAGAGTCGAAACTTCAAGTTCACTGAGATCAGTTGTGTATGCCCCTTTATCTGCAATACCTCTTCGCTACTGATGAATAAGAAAAGGTTAAAAAAATTTGTCGGCGGACACGTGCACCACACGACGTTTGGGATCTGTCTGAAGACGGACACTTTGTTGTCCAAAACGTCTTGTGTGATTTTTCTCTCTCCATAAAACAGGGTCCTACCGACAAGCTACTGACCCTTTTCTTAATCTAGACCAATACGGTGACTGCCAAGCGTGTAATATGCAGAGAATAACCCAACGAAGAAAGAAGCACGCTTAGAAAAATATATTTACAACACCATGGTTTTTTTTTCAAAACACACAAACAAACAAGTATACAACTCGCCTCTTGTCTTCTCAGTGCGTGAAGAAAGTAAGTCTGAATTTCTCCACACCCTGACAAGAAAAAGGGTAAAAACCGGAAATATTAATAAATTGTGTTGTAGCTGTTTTTTCTAAGCGTGCCTCTTTCTTTTTGGGTTATCCTCTGACCCTTTTTCTTGTTTATATGTTTGAACCCTAGCGGATTTTTTTTTTTTAACTTTAAGCTACTCGCCTGTATGCAAAGCTTTCCCCTATATGACGCCGGGCTGAGTTGATATACGAGACAGCGTCCGCGCGCGCGCGGAGGCTGTCTCGTATATCAGCACGCTCAGCCCATCAGGCCCTTATGGGAGAGAACGCATGGGAGTGTATGCAACTTTAGTGCCTCTTCTCAGAATAAGGTATGTGGGACTTTGAATAATAGGTCCTGATGTTACATGAATTTTGTGTGGTCGATATTAAATATAAATGAATTAAATCACAGTGACACAGTCCTCAAAAGAATTCGCAATAAACTTATTCAGATTGCATCAGTATGTGCTGAATATATTAAAAAAAAATTATACCGACGAGCAAAAGAAATGCCGTGCGTGTTGGTGGGTTATATGAGTCTTCCCGGACTCCAAAATCTTCAGTGATTAAATTCTCCCTGCACATTCCATTTAGTTCTGTTCCCTAGTTAGAGTGTACCAGAGACGACTTTGCTAATTTCCACGTCAGTGCCCTCCGAAACTAAGCAGCATCAGCCCAAAATACACTCAAAACAAAAACTATTTCATTAATTGCTGTCCATTTTTAAATGAAATTTTATCACTTTTTGTTTATTTTGCAAAATCACATTTTGAATGAAATAGGCGATAGATAAAAAAAAACCCACAAGAAACGTTATAAAAAGAAAAGCATTTGACGAGAGTTAAAAACAAAGATGGCCGACTGCGTCGTTAGCAATGGAGCCAGTAGTCGGCATTACCGACGTGAAAAGGCTGAGTTTTACGCTTGGGAGACGAATGTCTCAAGAGTCAGTAGTTACCAGACTTTGCAGCCGTGAACTAAAGATCTGGGTCAGTGCATTTGCCCTGCTCTGGTTGTGTTTCAGTACAGGTCAGTGTTGACCTACGGCCGCCCAACCCCCAACCCACCCCTCTCCGGCCCGGCATTCAGTGAAACCAGATGGGAGGCGGCGCGTGCCGTCCCTATTAAGAAATTTCTGTCAACAAAAGGGCTACTGGGACGCTTGTGATGATATGGCAACATTTTTATAATCATCGGAAACACTTTCAAAAAATGTCGCATTTCGTTTGCTCGTCAGTATAACAGTACTTATTTGTCGTGTTTTCTTATTGCAGTGTGGTGATCACCGTCCACCATGCCTCAAACATCTACCGGGATGCTGAGAGGATACGCGGACACCATCAACCCCATCATGGACACTTACAACGCCACCACCGCCGTCGTCGCTGCCGTCAACCAAACTCTCGTGGATTTCAGCCTCAACCTGACAGGCCTGTGGGAGGGGGAGGGGGAGGAGCATGCGAACGGGACGTCCCCCCGCCGCTTCCAGACCCCTCAGTATTACTGGCTGATGTACCGATCCATTGCCGTGACGCTGAGTATGATGGTGTTCACCGTGGGAATTCTGGGTAACGTGCTGGTGGTGGTGGTGATAGCCAGGACGAGGTCCATGCACACGACCACAAACTGTTACCTGTTGTCCCTGGCTGTGGCGGACTGTCTGGTTCTTCTGTCCGCCACGCTACCTGCTGTACCTGAGACGTTCTTCAGGTAAAGTTGATTTTTAAAAAGTTTCTTATTTCTTTTGGCTTATTCTTTTATACTGACGAGAAAGAGAAATGCAATGTTTTTGATGTTATCGGAAACAATTTAGATGAATGAGTGGTCGATCGTACGATTCAGGAGGAAATTCGACCATGATTGGCCTATTGGCGCCAAGCTATTCTGGAACCACCCTTGCACTATAATGGTCCATCAATATATCGTAGTGTGGGATGCGTTTAATAAAGTCTTTATATCGTTTGTCACAGGGTAAACGAGTGGCCTTTTGGCGATGCGCTGTGTCCGATTCTGGTGTATGCTCAGTACGTGGGAATAGACGCATCATCGTTGTCCATCGGCGCTTTCACGGTGGAGCGCTACATCGCCATCTGCCACCCCATCCGCGCGCAGACCATCTGCACAGTGTCAAGAGCGAAGAAGATCATAGCGGGCATCTGGATTTTCACAGTGCTGTACTGCGGACCCTGGCTGGGCTTAACGCACGTTGTTTCGGTCCCGCTTTCTGACGGGACCTCGATGGACAAATGCCTCTACCGACTGGAGCGGGAGTCTTACGTGGTTCTGTACACTTTTGACCTCATCGTCTTTTACATCATCCCGCTTCTCGTCGCCTCCATCCTCTACTGCCTCATCGGGCGAATACTCGTGCTCACCAGCTGGCGCCACGCCCGAGACCGCCCGACCAGATCCGCCGTGGACCGCCGCACCGCCGACAAAGGGCGCTCTCAGGACAACAGGACCAGCAATCGACGGTCGGATTCTCGTGTACAGGTCAGTCATTACTGTTATCAGGGAGGTTACGTTTACGCTGTTCGACTCCCAAAAACGACTCGTGCGAAGTCATGGCGGATAACCAGCTTCGACGAGAAGCATGGACAACACTCCGAACATCTCCAAGAGGCATAGATCCTCATGAGCCCTCCGGGCTCATGAGGATCTATGCCTCTTGGAGATGTTCGGAGTGTTGTCTATGCATCTGGCACACACTTTCTACACACCGTGACTTCGCTCTCGTGTGTTGTTGGCAGTCGATCGGCGTAAACGTAACCTAATCTTTATATTGTTTTTGTTGTTGTTGTTGTGGCTATTGTTGTTGTTGGTATTATTGTTATAGCGGTCCTTGGCGCAGCGGTAAAGCGTCTGGTACCAATGCTAAAGATGCAAGGTTCGAGTTTTTTTTTCCTCTAGGAGTGTCGCCGTTAAAAACGGGCAGACCATCGGGGGTTCTTTCTCCGGGTACTCCGACTCTTCCTCCCCCTCCACCTCAGACCACTATATTCATTTTAAATACAAGCTATCACAATTTCCAAAACCTCAGTAGCTGAGCTGACCCTTCGCTCTACGTGAATGTGAGGTATTTGTCTCGTACTGTGTTTGACTTCAGAGTGAATGCAGGTCCTTCACGTGAGTGTGCTTGTTGGGTTCAATTCGCGGCGCTTTGAACGGGTTTATGGAATTGAGTAAAGCGCCTATATACTGATCGGTATATTATTATTAATTTATTATTATTATTATTATTATTATTATTATTATTATTATTATTATTATTATTATTATTATTATTATTGTTATTATTAATATTATTGTTGTTGTTGTTTATGGTTGTTGTTACGTTTTTGCTGTTGCTGTCGTTATCCATCGTCTTTAGCGGTAACTGTTATTGTTGCTGTGGCGGCGATGATGATAATAATGCTGATGATGATGATGACGACGACGACATTGGTGATGATTATTGCGATGATAATGACGGTGACGGTGACGGCTGCATGCACAACAAAGCAAGCAATAGGTCCTCGGGCCGATGTCGGCCCGGTTACCTCTCGCGCACCGAGAAGGGATTCATACTTTTATGACGTACTAGAGATAATTCAGAGATAATCCGCCTGGGTGGGGTGTGTAGTTATGGTGCTAGTGGTGGCTGTCGAGGGCTTGGTGGATGAGTGGTTGCGGTGGGTGGGTGGGTGGGTGGGTGGGTGGGTGGGGGGTTACATCAGCATTCCTTCGTGGTTTTTAAAGAACGCAGACACAACCCAATGCGCAAAAGGCCATTGGGCCGACGTCGGCCGCCGTTGGCCCGCGCACAGCAGTACGCGGGCCAACGACGGCCGCCGTCAGCCCGATGACGTTTTGTTCATTGGGATTTCTTCAACTAAGGTCAAAATATCGGCCCTGGCTCTGCCAAAAAGGGAGTCTGATTTCTCTAAGTGCCTTGATTCAGACAGTAAACACTCATCTGGCTCAGACTGGAAAATATGATATAAAAACATCTTAAAAGCTTTGGCCCAATTCTTGGAGATCGGACACTAAGTCGTTTATAATGAAGATCAGGTCACATAGAGTAGGCAGTTCCCACTGAAAGCGAGTCCAGCGCGAGCACTCAGTGATACAGAGGCCGTCTTGCTTGGTGGCCGCGTTCAATGCAGCACGCGTCTGCCTCGTAACTGGCGTACAGTTACCTCATTGCGCCCCAGGTACGAAATACACACATTTTGGAGTTATCCTCGCATTACAATTCGGGAGACAGGCGCCAAGCTATTCTGGCACCACCCTTGAACTATCATGTTCGAGCCATATCTTGCTGTGGTGTGTCGGGGCTGAATGAGTTAAAGACGCTGTGAGTACCTCAGAGTACCTCAGACTAGGCACAGTAAGTAAAATGATCCGTAAAATAAGTAAAATAAAATAAAACACCTGCGCGCCCTCTGAGGCAAACAGTGGATTAAAAGCCTGGACAAACATGCGATATCGCATGCTTCTCCAGACTTTTAACCCACTGTTTTCGTCAAAACATTTGCGGTTTTGATGTACGTCTGATCAAAGACAGTACATTATAAGACAGATCACTCCTTCATAAGGCTTACTGAAAAAAGCGTGGTCAGTGTAGCAGTTGCGTCCCATGGTGTAATCGTGTTGTAGCCATACATCTATCACTATCTGGTAATGGGCTCGAGCTCTGACGCGAGGCTTTTTGAAGGGTAACAGGTGCTTTTTGTGTGTGCATTGAGGAAAACTGTTTTAAAAGTACATGAGCTTTTCTTCTAAGATTTTCTTTCTATTTCTAATCGAAAGATTTTTTCGGGAAAGTCGTAATTAGCAGGGAAAGTGTAACAGAAAAAAATCAGGCATTTCATTGTTGCCGTGTGAGTTGATGTCTAGTACATACACACACACACACACACGCACACGCACATGCACACACACACACACACACACACACACACACACACACACACACACACACACGTGCACGCAAACAGACACACATGCACACAAACGAACACACATACAAACAAGCCACCAGCACAGGACTAAATAAAAAATAATTTACAGTAAACATCAGTTGTTTTGAACAATCTCACAAGAAGATCAGTTTATTAATACACGTTTAACTTGCAGCAGGTATTATCAAGAAAACCAAATAGTGATTATACACAGGCCACGATAACCACAATATGCATACTATCTATCTATCTATCTATATCCCGTAGTCTTGCCGACCGTTGGGGCACCACTGATGACTTGACAACCAGCTCCCTCCATTCCTCTCTGTTCTCTGCCATTCTCAGCGTATCGCCCAGCTTCAGTCCTGTCCACTCTGAGATATTGTCCTTCCCATCTTTTCCTCTGTCTTCCTCTCCTTCGTCCTCCTTGCACAGTGCCTTGCAGGATTGTTTTGGCAAGCCCTGCTGAACGCGTGACATGCCCATACCACTTCAGTTTGCGTTTTCTCACAATGGCTAATAAGTCTTCATAGGGCCCGATTGCTTGCCTGATTCTGCTTCCCACTTCCTCGTTTGTGATGTGATCTCTGTATGAAATGCCAAGCAGCCTTCGAAAACATCTCATTTCAGTGACTTGTATCCTTTCAAGGTCTGCTGTGAGGGTCCATGACTCGCAGGCATACAAGAACACTGAGATGACTAAGGAGCGCATCAGTCTCATCTTGGAGCAGAGTGTGATGTTTCTGTCCTTCCATATGGTCTTCAGTTTTGTCAGTGCTGTTGTTGTCTGCGCAATCCTGGACAGTATTTTTGGTTTTGATCCCTCATCTATGACAATGGCTCCTAAGTATTTGAATTTCTTAACTGTTTCCAGTTTTTGGCCTCCCACCATGATTTCAGTGCCAATGCCACTGGAGTTATTGGTCATCAGTTTGGTCTTTTCTGCACTGATTTCCATCCCATATGCAATGGCTGTACTATCCAGCTTTTCCACCAGCTGAGCTAGCTCCTTCTCTGTTCCTGTTAGACCATCAATGTCGTCCGCAAAGCGCAAGTTCGTGATTGTTCTGCCTCCAATACTGACAGTTCCTTCATTATCTTTCAGAGCGTCCGTCATGATTCTTTCCAGGAAGATGTTGAAAAGAGTAGATGGGAGCAAGCAGCCTTGTCTGACTCCAACTGTAGTCCTAAACCAGTTTCCTATTTTGCCATTGAAGCAGACTGCGCTAGTGGCCTTGTTGTAAAGGTTTGCTATGACTTTGATCAGGTTGGCATTGATGTTGTATAGCTTCATGGTGGACCAAAGGGCTGCATGCCACACCCTGTCAAACGCTTTATTAAAATCCACAAAGACATGATAGAGGTCCTGCTGGTGCTGGAGGTATCTCTCACATAGAACTCTCAGGTTGAAGATCTGCTCAGTTGTGCTGCGCCCTGGTCTGAAGCCTGCCTGTTCCTCAGCTATGATTTCCTCTGCCTGTGGCTTCAGCCTGTTCAGTAGGATCTTTAACATGACTTTGCTTGGGTGGGATATAAGACTGATCGTGCGATAGTTCTGGCATTGATGTAAGTTGCCTTTTTTGGGGAGAGTTATTATAAGTGATTGGGTCCATGATGTGGGCCAATCCCCTGACTGCCAGATCTTATTGCAGATTGTTAGTAAGGCGCTTATCGTGTCTTCTCCCCCTTCTTGGACTAGCTTTGCAGGGATGTTGTCTGCTCCTGCTGCCTTCCCTTTTTTCAGCGACTTCACTGCAGCCTCTACCTCTTCTCGGAGGATGGGATAGTTGCCATTGTTGGTCACGGGTGCGTTGACAAGTATGCCTGGGTCCCCTGCAGCTCAGTGGTTGTACAAATCTGAGCAGTACTCTGATCATCTCTTCAGTATGTCTTGGTCTTCCGTAAGACAGTTCTCTTCACTATCTTGAATGATCGAGGAGCGTCCTTGTTTTTACACTGGTCAGGTCTTTCACCAGCTGGTATGCTTTTTTGCTATTATTTTTGTTCAGATTTTCTTCTACGTGTTTAATCCACTTATTCTTTGCCTTTTTCATGCTTTTCTTGATATCCTGGTTAATTTCCCTTATGCATACACCCGTTAGAAACTGTAAACAGTACCTGGCGTTGTATGCACAAAGAGATAATAAGAAATTATCACTGATTACCTGTTCTTTCTCGTCCTCTTCATTCATCCCTCCACCCAACACATGTAAATTTACGACAAAATTATTCATCATACATAAATTAGCAGGTCAACATGAATATACGCATTAGGCTGAATTATCATAAGACGTACAACAGACAATACCATCAGTCACATGCCCACCGCCTTTAGATCTAAAAGTCATTACCAGGTAAACAGATAAACATATCATCACCGATCAGAATTATGTTCTCCAACAACCCCCTCCTCACCCACCAGACCTTAGTCTGCTTCCAGTGGGAAACTAAACCCCTTACAACAAAGGCAGTCGCATGGTTTGCCACAAGCTTTGTCCTCTTATCCTCCCCAAAATCCTCTGCCCCTTCTATTTGATCACTTTTTTTTTTATTGTAGGTGACTTGTTCTTTTATTGTCATTTCGTCTAGTACTATTGCACACAGATCTGACTTCGGCGGCAGTACAGACACTTTAATCTGAAGCGCTTTCAGAATCTTGGCATTAAAGCCGGGCAGAATGAAACCTTTTGCATAGTTTTCCGTAAGGTTGAAACTGACGGGAGGACAAAGATTTTTGCAAGCTTACGATATGCCTTGGGGCTTGCATGATACAAAGATAGAGCTGTTGTTTTGTCTGTCTCCGTCCATCTCCGGCCTTGTTCCTTTTTTGTGTATTTCACGCAACTTTGCTGAAATAAATTGAACACACGAATCAGGCATAAAATGGGCCAAGCGGCTCTTCGCTGCTGCATCCTTCTTCTCTTTGAGTATTAGTCTTTTTTTTTTTCCTTGTTTGCCGTCTTTATGTCGTAATTACATTTCTTCTGCAGGCAGTACAATCTGTTGCGCACACTTTTGAGACTTTTCTTGAAAGCTTTCTTTCTTGGTGAATGGCTGTCCTGACCACCTGTTGTTGCAGTTCCCCCCACATCAGTTTCTCCACTGGTTTCATCTGCACACACACAAGCAACCATACATTAAATTATTAATGATATCATGATAATCCACAGCATATTTACTCAGATCAAAAAATCAATTCACATTTAATCTGACTGACAAGAAATGAATTTTCACACACACATTCAGGGGCGAACACACACAAAAAGGCCATCGAAAATTCAACTAAATTTCAAGTCTGCTTGTCTGATTTTAATAGTCAACAGATTTTACGATCACAGTTGTGAAAACAACTCACACAACTGATCTTTTGTGCTGTTATTTTTTGGTATTTTTTTTATAAATTAAAATTTTCAACTTACAAATTAAAATCAGATTCATATTTATTCATTGAAACTACCTGGTTGCAGTGACATGCGTGCCTGTTTGTGAGACGGCGCTTCTGAATCTGTAGCAAATTCCCTTGTCCTGGGTGACTGTCTCTGTTGTTAATTGTGGGGGTGGGTTGGGCACCGAAAACAAAGTCGACACACGTAAACTGGCTGTTTTCAAAATGGGCACTGCACAGCCTGCAGGAACGTGAACGCAGCTCAGCAGGTGAAAGTCCCAACAGATCTTCTCTGCGCGAATTCTGCACCCGGACGTCTGTTGGGAGAATAACAAAGACTGAAATACAAGTACTAAAACACCACCAGCTAAACACTAGTCTGCAGGCGTAGTTCGTGAGAACAGTAAAGTGGTCAGAGTTCTGCGTGACCTTTCATACTTTTGTATTCTAAGTCTTGTTAGACAATGAAAGCGAAGTAACTTTGCAATGACTGAATTTTATCAACGACCTTAGAACTTAAGGTTTCTTTGCTTAATTTCTCACCAGTACGTTCCTCTTTTTGATCGGAACAAACTCGATTAAGAACTTGAAACTTACACAGGTTTCTCCCTATCAGTCGTATTGCCTTGAACGAAAGAGAAAGGTCCGTGTAGCCTAAAGAATACTTTTCCTCGCCCAAGTTAAGCACGTGTGGCACAAATGACTAGATCTAACTTGAGTTAGTCCACCATTAAGTGGATACAATGGGGCAGGAAAACTGGTCTATGTACATCTGGCCCTCTTCTACATTTGAAAACAAAATGACTAGAAACGTATCATTACTCTGGATCTAAATGGTCATTAGACCACTTTTCCACTGACATTTCTCGGAAGTCATGGCATGGAGAGACGGCTAGGGTCTGTTTGCAGTTGGATCAGTTTTCCACTCTCCCAGATTTAAACCCAAAGATACATATCACACAAGGGACATATGCCTGAGTATCGCGCTGGCAACTCTAATGCAGAATCGAAAATTTTTTAGATAGACATCCTCTGCGCCATGAAATTATTTTACGGTCATAAAGTTATGCATTTATGCACATTAAGATAAGACCACAGAGTAATCAGCTTACCTTGTTTCTTCATTGGGGAAAAGGAAACATGATATGCCGGTAAAACTTGGCTTGTAGCGGGCGTTCGAACAAGAAATTGCGCTGCAAAAGTCAGACCCTTGCCTCGTTCGGTCAGCCATGATTCAACACGATTACAAGGGGAAAAAACTCTCAAAGCGCGTCCTCGCACTCTCGGGGCGAGTGATTTGTCTTATAATGTATTGTCTTTGGTCTGATCTCCGAACGTCTATAGACGAGATCAGCAGTGGGTCCAAAGGTGCGTGTCTTTCGACGCAGATCATCTGTTAAAAGCCCGGACAAACATGCGATATCGCACGTTTGTCAGGGCTTTTAATCAACTGCTTGCGCCAAAAGACGCACAGTTTTTGACCAACTTCTGATTTCCGGAAATCGTCTATTGAGGGCCGCGTCCTGCCAGCTAGATCTGTCTCTAATACTCGTTATTTATCAGTGTGATAAGCTATCACGCATTCCCTACGTACCTAATATGCAGGAAAACCTCTAGCCCACGTCAGGCCTCTGGTGCCTCGCGCCCGGACGGCTGTGCGCAGGCTGCCAGCTGGGTCAAATTGCACGTAATTATTAAGTCCCTTCTTTTTATAGAAGGCAGGACATTTTAGGACGGGTCGCGGTGGGGCGAATTTAATAGCATGTCCATGATGTCAAAGGCGGGCAGGCCTAAACCTCTCACAACTGAAGTAACAAGATTCAAATTACGTCATGTCTAGTTACGCTAACCTCGCTGCTGAACGTACATTTGGCGCGAAGCGCTGTGTGTGCGTATGGTATGGATGTAGGTCTATGTGTGTGCTTATGTATGTAAACAAGAGAATCTCCGACATTTCTGTACACACAAGCTTCAAACTTGGCGAAATACTTTCTTAAAGGGATGGCTAAGAGAGCCTTCGAGTATATTGTAATTGCATGTCTCATTTAAGACATAAACAACCGTTTATAGGAAGTCGGTTGACCCAGATTAGAATCCGTAATTTTTGTTATATTTACTTGAAATTATGGATATAGCTAGTTTAGATAAAACATCGGATGCGTTCGTTAGCCACCTTTGTATCCTTTCAACTTTTTTTTAGTAAAAATTAATTGTTTTCAGAAAAGAATTAAAACAGTAAAAAAAAAAAAAAGCTTGACTTCTAGAGAAAGTCAGACAGTGGCGGTGACGTAAAAGAGGCAACTCCGTCACCACGCAGACATTGACATAATACTCTAAAAATGACGTAATTCTCTCTCTCTCTCTCTCTCTCTTACACAGACATGCGCTCATCTCCAAGAGGCACTGATCCTCATGCGCCCGGCGAGCGCATGAAGATCTATGTCTCTTGGAGATGTTTGGAGCTCGCGCGCATGCACGCACTAACACGCGCGCGCGCGCGCACACACACACACACACACACACACACACACACACACATCGTCGTGCTTTCAGAAGAGCATGCAGGTGACCGATATAGCTACTTTGGAGAAAGACATTGGATGAGTTCGTTAGCCAGCTTTGTACCATTTCAACGTCTTCAGTAAAAATTAATTTTTTTCAGAAAAAAATTAAAACAGTAAAAAAAAAAATTGGACAGCTGGAGAAAGTCAGACAGTGGCGGTGACGTAAAAGAAGCAACTCCGTCACCACGCAGACATACTCTAAATATGACGCAAGTCTCTCTCTCTCTCTCTCTCTCTCTCTCTCTCTCTCTCTCTCTCTCTCTCTCTCTCTCTAAAATGGCAAGCTCATACAGACACCTTATGCAAAATAGTAGCCGAAAATCTCTTTATGTTATCAAAACTGAAATATTATACTGACTATTTTATAACGCTCACACACGTTCTTATATCGATTACGCGTCAACGGTATGGGATGGATGTAGTGAGGTCCATTTAAAGAGACTCAATTTCCTTTCTCAGACGAGCGGCCAAAATAATCTGCCCTGATCCACACCTAAGCACTGAAAAAAAGCTCTCAAAAGCAGGTCTCCTGCCTCTTCAAGGTCATTTTAAATATAACAAAGCAATCTTTATGTTCAAAGTGTGGAAACGCAAAACACCTGAGTACATCTCCACTTTGTTCCGTAAGTCTGAGTCCAAGCTTGGAAACATCGGAAAGCTTTTCATAGTCCCAAAACCAAGGATCGATCTATATAAAACTAGCTTATCCTTCTCAGGGGCACTTATCTAGAATGCTCTTCCCGACCATGTAAAATCCACCTCCTCGCTAGACTGTTTTAAAAAGGGTCTCTGCAAATATTTTGTGGATCACTCGTAGGGATGCCTTAACCACTTGTATTATATGTTTCTTTTTATGCTGGGTCCAATTTATTCCCAATTAAGTCTGTTATCCTTTTCATTTATCATTTGGACTACTTAGCACTGTCTATGTGTGAAGGGGGGCGGGTGGAGTGGGGGGGGGGTGTATGTGAGTCTATGAGTATGTCTGTCTATGTGAACAGTGTTGTCATCTGTTTGCAAGTATTATGTTTACTTATATGTATGCATATTTGTAGTTAGTCTTGTAGTTGTTAGCAACGGCAGGTTTGTGAAATGGCTGTGTCGATGACGATGTCAATGCCTAAACCTCTGTAAAATAAAGTTTCATTGATTCATTGATTCTCTCTCTCTCTCTCTCTCTCTCTCTCTCTCTCTCTCTCTCTCTCTCTCTCTCTCTCTCTCTCTCTCTCTCTCTCTCTCTCTCTCTCTCTCTCTCTCTCTCTCTGATTTGCTTCGTATATAGGTCAAGTTATCATTAGCGCGTGTTTGTGTGTGCGCGCGAGCGTGTATGTGTCAGTGTGCGCGCGTTGCGTGTACTTTCTATTTTTCGTTTGTTTTTTGTATGACCGAATGAATGAATGAATTTTGTTTAATGTCTCTTCATGTTTAATGTTTCCTAATTTTTCTTTGTGTAATTTGGTACTATTAGTATTACAATTATTATCCTGTGTTTGTAGAGTAGCAATGGCAAGTATGAAAAATGGCACGTGCTAATTACTTTATCCGTTGAGAAATAAAGTTTCATTTCATTTCATTTCATCTCTCTCTCTCTCTCTCTCTCTCTCCTCTCTCTCGTGGTTCTACCGACGGTCTGTAGTACACGCTGGCTGATTGGATCGCATTTCATGTAGGTCAAAGTGGCATTTGCTGGCGTAATCGTGGTGTGTGGTGTGTGGGTGTGTGTGTGTGGTGTGTGTGGTGGTGTGTGTATCATCGCCTATGCCTTTACCCTATTATATGTCTCACTCATGGACATTGTCTACATAACGTCTGATCGGTCTGAGTCTCTCTCTCTCTCTCTCTCTCTCTCTCTCTCTCTCTCTCTCTCAGTCTCTCTCTCTCTCTCTCTCTCTCTCTCTCTCTCTCTCTCTCTCTCTCTCTCTCTCTCTCTCTCTCTCTCACACACACACACACACACACACACACACACACACACACACACACACACACATGCGTGCATCTCCAAGAGGGATAGATTCTTATGTGCCTGAAGGGCGCATGAACATCTGTGCCTCTTGGATGTTTGGAGCGCGCGCACGCACACGCACACGCATATGCACACATCGACGCACTTTCAGAAGAGCATGCAGGTGTAGTTGGTATAGCATGTAGCTAGGTAAAGTCAACCTGATTCACAGAAATTATAGTAAGACTGAAATTGTACCGTGAAAAAATAAAAAAATACGTCATGACAAATGACGTTTGACAAACCAATGACTCGTATGCGCCCCTTATAGACTTCACTATAACGCATTGGCACATATGCGAGGCTTTTTTCAAAAGGAGATATTTCAACATCAGAATCAAGTAAAAGACAAAAGGTAGAGACCCTTGACAGCGAAGACAACTCTCATATGGACGAAACAGCCGGCCGAGGAGCCTTGCTTACTAGAGAGTTGTTATATAAATTTACCAACTTCTCCCTTTCTGTCGTGTCCCGCGGTTGTTAGCGAAATGGGAACTAAGAAAGTTGATTCGTTTTTGTAACCATGCGTCTGCCGCCAATTTCCGTGAAATGGCCGTTTTTGTGCACTCGTTATAACTAGAATTACAATATCAGGCGATATAAATACGATCGTAAATTATCTCCCCTGTCCACAAAATTGCACTTTGTGTTCACAACAAGTTGATCATTATGGCGTATTCAGCGCATTTTCGCAAAACTGGAAAGAAATATTTAATTTGGGAACATTCGCAGGTGCAGCGGAAGTCATGAGCATCTGTGTGCGTCTTCTCAGCTCTGTTTTGCAAACATGCTTCTTTGCCAGCTGTCTCTGGTTGAAAATCCGCTGTGAAATAGCCTTTAAATGTATGCTCGGCATTAAACCCCCAAAAATAACTACCCAGTGCGCTAAAGGCCATCGGGCCGCCGGTGGCCTTTTGCGTATTGGGTAACTGGGTTGTTAAAGGAAGGGTAGAAAAGTCTTACTTGGCGAAAGACAACATTGAGAACCCGACGGTTTAGCGAATTTTAGCGGCGCGGATCAAAGCCGGCCATGCGGCAGATCGCTTTGACATTCGAAAGGTGCATGGCACATTGGACACTGTGTCACAAGCTGTGTCCTGAAATTATAAAATAACCACCTAAGGTCCCGGGTTCTAATCGAGCTGGGGTCAAAATTTGTACAGACCCTATTTTGGTGCCCCGTCTTTGAAATCACCTTCGTGGTGGACAAAAGACGTTAAGCCCTAAACGTTTAAAACGTGTTTTATTAACCATTTAGCTGTCGATAGCGGTTTTTGTCGCGATGATTCCTGCAGGAATCATCGCGACAAAAACCGCTGCCGACACCCAAAGGGTTCAGGGTTTAAACAAAATTTGCAATTTCAGAGTGATCAGCTACTTGGACGTTGCATCACTGACAATTTGTCCTTTTTTTTCTGAGGTTCCTTTTTCGGGACCCTTAAAATGTATTTGGCCGTCATAAAAACTCTCTAATCGCTTAGCTTTTTTGGGCTGACGAGCAAGTCACCACACAAAGAGCGTCATGTGTAATTCGTCATCTTTTTGTGTGCTCGCGTTACATCATTTCCCCCTCATCTTGTATACGTCATATTGTTTCTTTCTCTTTTATACCCGATAACTGTTTCTTCTCTTTTATGCTTCATTATTTTCCTTCTCTCGTATACGTCATTAATGTTCCTCCTGTTATATGCGCCACAATTTTTGCTCCTCTCGTAAACTTCATTTTCCCCTTTTTTTAATTTTTCCATCTCTTTTATACTTCATCAGTTTCTCTCAACCGTTTTACGTCAACACTTTCATTTCGTGTATGTCACCTTTTCCCATCCTCTTTTACATTAGCTCGTAGACCATGCGCATACCAAGGTTCTAGAGCCCCCCCCCCCCCCCTCCAACCCCCCAAATAACTGATGCCCTGGCCGGGGTTACCTTTACATCATCAACCCGTCCCCCCCCCCCCCTCTTATGTGACCCCCACCCCCCATCTCCCACCCCTTTTTTGCACACCACCACGTTCCCCCTCATTATTATGTATTTATAAACTTTCGCTTCTGTTTTTTGCTAATAGTCCCTAGAAGCCCTGACGCAATATCCCCTGAAAAGCCGGCAAAAGACGGGAAGTACGTTTTTGTGCAAAGCGAGATTTTGATTGTAACACAATGAAAATCTCGCTTTTCACCCAAAAAAATGGACTGCCTGTCTATTTCAGTGACGAGGCAGAGTGCAACAGAAGATAAAATGAACATGTCCATGACAGATCTACTTCAAGGGTTGTGCCAGAATTGCTTGGCGCCTATAGGCGCCAAGCAATTCTGGCACTACCCTTGAAGTAGTAATGTAGGCGCCATGCAATTTTGGCACCACTCTAGACCTATTGTGGTCGATCTATCTCCTGAAATGGTACGTAATCATTTGAAGTCCAGCCCCAAAATGTCGATGTCTGGGCTCAGCAGGCGTTGCTCAAAAATTAAAAGCAGGCCCCCAATGTGCAAAAGGCCATAGGGCCGACGTCGGCCGCCGTTGACCAACGCACGGCCGTGCGCGGGCCAACGGCGGCTGACTTCGGCCCGATGGCCGTTTCGCATTGGGTCAGCGTTGCACGTGTTTCGGCGAAACACAGTGGATTAAAAACCCCGTACACACACGCTATGTTGCATGTTTGTCCTGGCTTTTAATCTGTATCGCACGTTTGTCCGGGCTCTTAATCCACTGTTTTCATCGAAACAGGTGCAACTTCGACCAACTTCTGATTTCTAGCAAATCTTCAATTTACCAAATGTTCTGTTGCTGTTCTTTTTTCTTCATGAAAGTGGCGCAAACCTTGGACAAAAAAAAAAAAAAAAAGAAAAAAAAAGATGATGACATTTTCTTAATCATTCGGCACGTTTCGGCTTGTAGTCCATATATTTGTTTTACCGGTATGCAAAATTTTGTATCGCACAAATCAGTCACCATCAAACAGCAAATGCCTAAAGCCTCCTCCGACTGAGGAAACCAGACGGTATAGAACCAGCAAGGGGATAGTTAGATCTGCACGGAGTTTGATACTGTACTGCCATGTAAATGTTGCGTACAGAACCAGATAATAAAAATGTTCCTATTGCAAAATAGAAACCCCTGCAGGTTGCTGGAGCTTATGAACACCTGTGCCTCTTGTAGCATCTGTGCCTTGCTGATGGAATTTTTTTATGTCATATCGGTGATTTTTAAAAAAAAATTGTTTTAATATTCAGTTTCTTTTTGGTGTGAAAAATAACGTGCTTCCAATCTTGTGTCTTCTGTTTGCGATGTCATGTCCTATTTCCTGCTCATTACTTTTGACAAACGATATTTTCCCGCCTCTGATTTGCATGCATCCTGCCGTGATCCCATAAAATCACTGGAAAGCCTGTTATCCCTACCCTCCATCTGCAAGAGGCACAGATTTACATGAATCCCTGCATTCGCAGGGGTTCATGTCAGTCTGTGTCTCTTGCATACCAGGAAATTACTCTCAAAATGAGGATTATTCCGAATTTAGGTCAGAACACGTTTACCAGCTCCTTCAATCTACCACAAAGATAGACGCTTGAGTATTTATGCCCTTTGCTGATCAAACAAAGCCAAACCTGTTCCTCACACCGAGGATTTATGTCAGGCTCAGTGTTAGTCTCAAAAAGTTGACACATATTAGTTTCTTTCTTCTTCTTATAAATCCTCTGGGTTGCATGCAGGAAAGCCGTGCACAAGGCAGTGCGCAAAAAGTCTCTGGACCAGGTCGACTGCTGCTGTCCCCACACGGCACAACTGTGCGCGGGCTAGCGGCGCTGGTCGACATCAACAGGATGAGCGTTTGCCCACTGGAAGTAGGCGGAGTTTTTACTCATCGGTATGTAGGCGGATAGAACTGATTGGGCATGGGAACCTGTCAACAATGACAAAATTGGTTCAGACGTTTTTGCTGTTACGTCACTTTCACACGCATGCGCACGCCTCTGGAGAGACCGGCTGCGCATGAGCGCATATGGAGAGATTGACTGGCTGAAACTGTATTTTATTTAAGGGTGGTGGCATAATTGCACGCTGTCCGCTCATTTTAGATTGGGTTCTTATATTTAACGTACCTGTCACCGGAGTGATAATGGACGGCCCTAACGGGCGAGTTAGGGCGGACAGGAACAGCTACTGCCTGTGGAGTACGACCTGAAAACTGATCAATTCAGATGCACTGCAGCCGCGTCACTCTGATTTACCAGGGCCTTTCAACGGCGATGGTGTAGAACTAGCTCGTCGCTTTGCGTTGACACTCTTTAAATTGATGCTAGGGTTGTCCATTTTATCCAAGAACTGTGTACCGCCTCAACACAGTCTGTCCCAGGACCGAAATCTTACAGATTTGAAGTTGTCCGTTGAGGGGACTGTATTACAATTCTGGATACAGATCGAGCATGATAGTTCAAGGGTGGTGCCAGAATAGCTTGGAATTCTAAATGGTATTTATTCTCAACTCATCCAGCCCCGACACAGCACAGCCGCAAGGCATGGGTCGAGCATGATAGTTCAAGGATGGTGCCAGAATAGCTTGGCGCCCATAGCCATTTTCAATACCCTAATAAAGCCCCGGCGGGAAACGGCAAGATTTTAATATCGAGGTCAAGCATATAGACTTCACTGGCGGGAGCTGTTTCAGGTTTGAAAACTTGTTCAACTTAATCTTCCGCGTAAACATGTCATACTGTGCTGCACATATTTGGGGCACATTTAGGGATGTAAAATCAGTCATTACATGAACAATTCCGAATTTTTACAACTGTAGAGCAAAACTGACACATCGTTCCAGGGTTGTTGTTGTTTTTTTAAAAGTAAATCGCATCAGGTCACAGTCACGTAATACTATTTGTTCTCAGAGTGGTCTAGAAAAGTGGCTCTTTGCGAAGATGGTTGCGATAAACGTTGTGCGCTTCGATGTCAAACGACTTATACACTCTGCCCTTTTTAACCCTTTATTGCCGGGACACCATGTGCACAATCCACGTGTAAGAGGTAGCCTATAGATCCTTATGACCCCACCCCGTCGTCTGCGGGAGCCCATGAGCATTCACAATCCAGCCCAAAAAGGTGACAGCCAATCTTGTAGAATTTAGAGAAGACCCAACGGAGAAAGAAACACGGTTATTGTGTTGTGACTGTCATTTCTAAGCGTGTTTCTTGATCCTCTGGGTTCTTCTCATGAACATATATGTCTCTTGCTAGCCCCATTCATTTCCGAGTGATGCATCGAAACTGTCGTCTGCCTTTCAGTCGGCGATGCTCTCAAAGGTGTCCTTCAAGAACACTGACAATGAAGGGAATATGCTCACAAACGAATCCACTCTTAAATTAAGCGGTATACATTTTTAACCCGTTGGTTGCCGAGAAAAGGTGAACACCACCCAACTGCAAGAGGTATAAAGAAGGACCCAACGGAAAAAGAAACACGCTTAGAAAAGACAGTTACAACGCACTTATAACTAACTGTCTTTTCTAAGCGTGTTTCTTTCTCCGTTGGGTTCTTCTCTGCATTTTACACACTTGGCAGTCGCCTGTTTGGTCTGGATTGCAAGAGGCATAGATCCTCATGAGCCCCCGCGACTGCGGGGGCTCATGAGGATCTACGCCTCTTGCTGAAACCAGTTTGTTTCTACGTTCCTTGGACAGTTGCGGCATTTGATCTTTGGATGAACAAAGATTTCAAAAACAAGATGGTCTCTGGCAGGGAAAGGGTTAATTAACTTCGTCGATACAACAGAATCATATTTTGAGCAAAGGTCTTTGTGCAGGGAAACAAGTCTTAAAAGACAGCTGCCATCTGAAGAGAAGGGTTGAAGGACAAACAGTCTCACCCGTCATGAAAGACTGGCTATCGGCTACAGCCATCTATATAAAGGTCTTTAACGACAGGTGAGATCTGATATAGGAGGTCGCTCAAAACATGTCAGTCCTTGAGTTGTAACCAGGCCAGATATAACAAAAGTCTGATAAGACAATTACGCCTTTACATAGAGACAATAACTACAGACCCATCTTTTTTCCTTGCTAATAATCTACTACTACTGTTCTACTGCTACTACTATTGGTACTACTACAACAACAACAACAACTACTACTACTACTACTACTACTACTACTACTACTACTACTACTACTACTACTACTACTACTACTGTTACTATTACTATTACTATACTACTGCTACAATTTCTGTCTCTTTCTTTCTCTCTGTTTGTTATTCTACTTCAAGACGAAACTTTATTACACCTCGCCCCAGGATAGATCTCTTTAAAACCAGTGTATCTTTCTCAGGCGCATCTTTCTGGAACACACTGCCAACATGTATAACACACGCTAGCTCCCTCTCCTCTTTCAAGGAATGCCTCCTCAAGTACTTGTCTGCTGATACATAATCTACCACAAGTATCCGTATCAAACATGTGCTTATCGTATAATCAGTGCATGCTGCCGTATGGTTTGTGCATACTAATAATAATCGCCTAATTACATAATTCAACTTTCTATTATAATCCAAATAATTTTTGCTGTCTGAAGTGAATTTTCACTATGATCCAAATGATTTACTTCGTATATAGGTCAAGTTATCATTAGCGCGTGTTTGTGTGTGCGCGCGAGCGTGTATGTGTCAGTGTGCGCGCGTTGCGTGTACCTTCTATTTTTCGTTTGTTTTTTGTATGACCGAATGAATGAATGAATTTTGTTTAATGTCTCTTCATGTTTAATGTTTCCTAATTTTTCTTTGTGTAATTTGGTACTATTAGTATTACAATTATTATCCTGTGTTTGTAGAGTAGCAACGGCAAGTATGAAAAATGGCACACGTGCTAATTACTTTATCCGTTGAGAAATAAAGTTTCATTTCATTTTCATTTTATTTCATTTCATTTCTCTCTCTCTCTCTCTCTCTCTCTCTCTCTCTCTCTCTCTCTCTCTCTCTCTCTCTCTCTCTCTCTCTCTCTCTCTCTCCTCTCTCTCTCTCTCTCTCTCTCTCTCTCTCTCTCTCCAGCGAAAGAGAGAGGGGGGCGGGGGGGGGGAAGTGGGGGGAGGGGGAGGGGGGGAGAGATGAGACTCAGAGCGGTTGAATAATATTAGAAAAACATCGGCTGCTGCTTTAACAATGTCTTTTTTCGCAACTCCAGTTTGCGTTTTGTGCAGTTCGCCGTGCCCTCTCGTTTTTAACATGTCCCATGTCGCCCCTATAATTTGGCTAATATCCCGCTCTATCTGTCCGACTCTTCCTTACAAACAGGATCATTTATTAAAATTTTTACAATGTTCCTTTCAAATAAAGTCAAGCATGGTTTTTCTTTTCCCCCGCGTTTTCTTATAAATTGCGGTATTCCATGGTCTTCTGGGGGTTTTGTAATTTCCTCTGCAGACGTTTTATTTCGAGGTGAGATATATTTTTCTACAAACATTATTATATAATTATCTTCGCTGTGTCTTTCACGTCACGGCAATTTATCAGGCGGGGTATATTATTCACGCTAATATATTAAGTCCAAAACTTGGAGTTCCTCAACTTGAAGTTGTTTCTAAAGAATATGTTATAGTTCTGGAGACAGATGGACCATGATAGTTCAAAGGTGGTGCGAGGATAGCTTGGCGCTTAATGGCGCCAAGCTGTTCTGGCATCACCATTGCATTGTCATGGTCAATCCATGTCTTCATGTAGGGCTAAAAGGATTTATAATTTCCAAATTTACGCACATTTTCTGCAGCGTTTTTTCTGTCTGTCCGTCTGTCTATTATGTTTTAGTGTAGTCAGGCCCGGATCAAGGGGGGGGGGCACGGGGGGGGGGGTGGCATGGCTCCCCCCCCCCCCCAGACCCGAAATTTGTTAAAATGCTATAACAAAGTCTCTTTTTGGGGGTGTTTGGCCCCCCACCCCACCTCAGTGTTGGTTCACATTTTGGCGAACGCCCCCCTCCCCCTCCCCCTCTCCGCAACCCGTCATTTGATATTTGTACTCCTCGTTGAAAGAAGATCCGCCGCCTCCCCCCCCCCCCCACTGTTTGATTTTTCGGCCCCCTGCGGAAACAAGTTTTTTCTGTCTGTCCGTCTGTCTATTATGTTTTAGTGTAGTCAGGCCCGGATCAAGGGGGGGCACGGGGGGGGGCATGGCTCCCCCCCCAGACCCGAAATTTGTTAAAATGCTATAACAAAGTCTCTTTTTGGGGGTGTTTGGCCCCCCACCCCCCCTCAGTGTTGGTTCACATTTTGGCGAACGCCCCCCTCCCCCTCCCCCTCTCCGCAACCCGCCATTTGATATTTGTACTCCTCGTTGAAAGAAGATCCGCCGCCTTCCCCTCCCCCCCCCCCCCACTGTTTGATTTTTCGGCCCCCTGCGGAAACAAGATCCGCCGCCGCCTACCCCCCACCCCCCTGGTTGATTTTTCGGCCCCTGTGGAAACAAGATCCGCCGCCGCTACCCCTCTCCCTCCCCCCCCCCTCCCCCGCCCGGCCCTTGTGGAAACAAGATCTAGCGTGGTGGAGGCCTTTTGCATCACGTTCAAGGTCCCAAACAAGAAGTTCCCCCCCCCTCCGGAGCTAAGTGATCCGGCCCTGGTAGTAGTAGTAGTAATAGTAGTAGTAGTAGTAGTAGTAGGTATAGTAATAGTAGTAGTAGGTATAGTAATAGTAGTAGTAGTAGTAGGTATAGTAATAGTAGTAGTAGTAGTAGTAGGTATATTAATAGTAGTAGTAGGTATAGTAATAGTAGTAGTAGGTATAGTATGGTCAGTGTCATGGTCCGTGGACGTTTCCTAAAGCCTGCGCGGTGGAGCTTTTTGGTGGAGTGCAGTGTGCGCAGTACTGGCCCTACCCTTTAAACCCTTGGTTCATCTGCCATGGCCTAGCAAGCTGGGACGATGGCATCGAGGTCCTCGGGTCGTAGGTTTTATATCAGACTGTCCTTGTCCTAGTCTCTGGCTCAAAAGCCTTCCCCGGAGACACGGGGGCTTTGATGTCAGGGGTTTCCTCCCTTAGCCTTTCCACAGCCAAGCGGCCAGGCCTGCAAGGCAGCAGGCGACTCGTAGCGACGGGCGAGGGGCGAAACGGCAGGTGAAAGATGTCACTGGAAGCCGCAGTGCTTGCTGCATTTTACCCCCTGTAAATAACAGGCTCTGTGTGCTGTCTGACTTAGCAAGAGTGTGACCGTGGGAACGCACCACTTGGTCACTCAATTTTGCTGTCTTTGGTAGTGGTTCTGGAGCGGGACCGTCGTGTGGAGCCACCAGTGGTTCAAGGTCGGCGTGCGCTACAAATGGTGGCTTTTGCTGGTTCCCATAGTTCTTGAAGCACACTTGGCTGCCGGGATCTGGATGCTTGGGTGTTGTTTGTGTGTCATCAGCTGACCTACAATGTGAGGCGTGTTTGTGTGCTGCTGGGGCAGAGGAGGGCCTTTGTGGGCATCTCTTGCACGCTTCTTGTTTGCCATCATGTTTTGTTGTGTGACCGTGAATTGGACGTGACGTGTTTCTGATAATTGCGTGGTGATCACCAATAGCATGTCAACATGTTTGTCTTCTGGTTGACCGTAGGTGGGGGCAAGTGGTGATACTCTGATAGGTTGTAACTTGTCAACAGAGTCATTATCTCACACATACACATTTACAGGGGCAGTGGGCAGATGTTCACATCTGCACGGGACATAGACGACCCCGCCCTCCACGAGTCGCCTGCTGCCTTGCAGGCCTGGCCGCTTGGCTGCGGAAAGGCTAAGGGAGGAAACCCCTGACATCAAAGCCCCCGTGTCTCCGGGGAAGGCTTTTGAGCCAGAGACTAGGACAAGGACAGTCTGATATAAAACCTACGACCCGAGGACCTCGATGCCATCGTCCCAGCTTGCTAGGCCATGGCAGATGAACCAAGGGTTTAAAGGGTGGGGCCAGTACTGCGCACACTGCACTCCACCAAAAAGCTCCACCGCGCAGGCTTTAGGAAACGTCCACGGACCATGACACTGACCATTCCAAGTCCTGTAGCGACGGGCGAGGGGCGAAACGGCAGGTGAAAGATGTCACTGGAAGCCGCAGTCTCAAACCTGCATGCAGGCGGTTCAGGATATTGGTCGCCTGATGTTGACATGGGGATGACAACATCACTCGGCACACCCTGAACGACCAAGCAGCCTTCTCTAGGGACAGCACTGCTTGCTCCACACGGAGAGGGGCCTAGAAAAGGTGGCCTAACCAAAGCTCGTCCCCTCGCAACCCCAGTTGGCTAGCCGCGGTCAACGGGCATCTTCTCCTGCGGTCAAAAAACAAGAAAGAATAACGGATCCACTCTCATGACGACCACGACCGGACTCAACGTAGCATGTTGGAACGTCCGAACCATGCTCGACAAAGCAGACAGCGGACGCCCTGAACGTCGCTCTGCCCTCATTGCCCATGAATTGCGGAGGTTAAACATCGACATCGCCGCGCTCAGCGAAGTACGCCTTCCGGACGAAGGCAGCCTCCAAGAACTTGGTGCTGGGTACACCCTCTACTGGTCAGGCAGGCCTGCATCAGAAAGACGGCTTTCAGGCGTGGGTTTCATGGTCAAGACATCCATTGCGACTAAGCTGGAAAACCTACCAACGGGCCACTCAGACCGCATCATGTCCATGCGCCTCCCACTTAGACACCAGCAGCACGTCACCCTTCTCAGTGTGTACTCCCCAACCCTCCTGGCAGAGCCTGCTGAAAAGGACAAGTTTTACACTGACCTGCGCAGCCTCCTACAGAGTACCCCTGCAGACGACAAAGTCATCATCCTTGGCGACTTCAACGCCAGAGTGGGCCAGGACTCTGAAGCCTGGAAAGGAGTCCTCGGCAAGCATGGCGTGGGGAACTGCAATGACAATGGCCGCCTACTGTTGGAGTTCTGTGCGGAGCAGCAACTGGTCATCACCAACACTACTTTTCAGCAAAAGGACAGTCGAATGCATCCTCGCTCCAAACACTGGCACCTTATCGACTATGTCCTAGTGCGTCAGAGGGACCGCAGTGACGTCCTCCTCACCAGAGTGATGCCCAGCGCAGAGTGCCACACTGACCACCGCCTTGTCCGCTGCAAACTCAGGCTCCACTTCAAGCCAAAACCCAAGAAATGGGGGCCCCCCAAGAAAAAGCTTGATGTTGCCAGCCTTCAGCGTGACGATGTGAAAGCTGCCTTTCAGACAGATTTACAGCGCAGGCTCAAAGACACAGCGGACCCAGTAGACTCCTCCCCTGAAACACTTTGGGAACAACTGAAAACTGCTATTGCAAAATCCTCTGCAGAAGTCTTGGGTTTCGCCAGAAAGAAGAACAAAGACTGGTTTGACGAAAACGATGTAGAGATCCAGGAACACCTAGCAAAAAAAAAAAAAGAGCCGCCCATCAGGCCCACCTAGCCCAGCCTTCCTGCCCTGTGAAGAAGTCTGCCTTCCGCCTCGTCTGCAGCAGTCTCCAGCGCAAGCTCAGAGATCTCCAGAATGAGTGGTGGACCAGACTTGCACAGAGGACCCAGCTTTGTGCTGACAATGGTGACTACAGGGGCTTCTACGAAGCACTGAAAGCAGTGTATGGCCCCAGGCACCTGGTACAAAGTCCCCTGCGAAGCGCGAATGGCCAGGCACTCCTCACAGATAATACCTCCATGTTGAACCGCTGGTCGGAATACTTTCAGAGCCTCTTCAGCGCTGAGCGCACTGTTCAAGAAGCAGTCGTCCTACAAATCCCACACCTCCCAGTAAAGGTTGAGTTGGACGAACCGCCCACCGCTGAAGAGACCCTCACAGCCATCCACCAGCTCAAGAGTGGCAAAGCAGCAGGCATCGATGGAATACCACCAGAGATCTGGAAACATGGAGGCACAGCACTGCACAACAAGCTCCATGACCTCTTCTTCTGCTGCTGGGAGGAAGGAACACTACCAAAAGATCTCCGTGATGCAGTCGTTATCACCCTGTACAAGAACAAAGGCGAGAAGTCTGACTGTTCCAACTATCGGGGAATTACCCTGCTGTCCATTGCTGGGAAAATCCTTGCAAGGCTGCTCCTGAATCGGCTGGTACCTGCCATCGCTGAAGACCAACTCCCAGAGGGCCAGTGTGGCTTCAGAGCAAACAGGAGCACCACCGATATGGTCTTTGTGCTGAGACAGCTACAGGAGAAGTGCCGCGAGCAGAACAAAGGTCTGTACGTAACATTTGTCGACCTAACAAAAGCGTTCGACACTGTGAGCAGGCAAGGCATGTGGCAGATCCTGGAGCGACTTGGCTGTCCCCCAAAGTTCCTCAACATGATTGTCCAGCTACACGAGGACCAGCAAGGCCAGGTCAGACTCAACAATGACCTCTCGGAACCATTCCCTATTCTCAACGGCGTAAAGCAGGGCTGCGTGCTGGCACCGACCCTCTTCACCATCTTTTTTAGCATGATGTTGAAGCAGGCCACAGTGGACCTCGATGATGACGATGCAGTGTACATCAGGTATCGTCTCGATGGCAGCCTGTTCAACCTCAGACGACTGCAGGCCCACACGAAAACCCTAGACCAACTGATTCGTGAGCTGCTTTTTGCTGACGATGCTGCCCTCGTTGCACACACAGAGAGAGCCCTGCAGCGCATCACGTCTTGCTTCGCAGATGCTGCCCAGCTCTTTGGACTCGAGGTCAGTCTGAAAAAGACAGAGGTCCTCCATCAGCCGGCACCCAAGACAGTGTATCGCCCTCCTCACATCACCATTGGCGAGTCTGAACTAAAGTCAGTGCACCAGTTTACTTACCTTGGCTGCATTATCACGTCGGACGCCAAGCTGGACAAGGAGCTTGACAGCAGGCTGGCAAAAGCGAACAGCGCTTTCGGGCGACTTTTCAAGCGGGTGTGGCACAATCAACAGCTGAAAACAGGCACCAAGATCAGCGTGTACAGAGCTGTAGTCCTCACCACCCTGCTGTATGGTTCCGAGTCCTGGGCCCTCTACCGCAGCCAACTACGACTCCTCGAACGCTTCCACCAGCGCTGCCTGCGTACCATCCTGGGCATTCACTGGAGTGACTATGTCACCAACGTCGAGGTCCTTGAACAGGCTGAAACTGTGAGCATCGAGACTTTGCTGCTGCGGACACAGCTCCGCTGGGCGGGGCATGTCTCCAGGATGGAGGATCATCGCCTACCAAAGATCACCCTGTTCGGCGAGCTTGCTACTGGACACCGTGACAGAGGGGCACCAAAGAAGAGATACAAAGACTGTCTCAAGAAGTCACAGTGCCTGCCAAATCGACCACCACCAGTGGTCTTCGCTTGCTGCGGACCGTGACACCTGGCGCTCCACCATTTACAAGGCAGCTGTCTCCTTTGAGGACTCTCACAGAGCTAGCCTTAAGGACAAGCGGCTCAGGAGAAAAAACAGAGATGCCGCAGCTCAGAACCCTGGCCATACCTTCCCCTGCAGCCACTGCGGTCGAACCTGCCTGTCTCGGATTGGCCTCCGCAGCCACGAACAAGCCTGCAGACGTCGTGGGCAACTCCTATAAAATCTTCGTTTGCGAAGTCAAGCCAAGAGAGGTATAGTAATAGTAGTAGTAGGTATAGTAATAGTAGTAGTAGGTATAGTAATAGTAGTAGTAGTAGTAGTAGTAGGTATAGTAATAGTAGTAGTAGGTATAGTAATAGTAGTAGTAGGTATAGTAATAGTAGTAGTAGTAGTAGTAGTAGGTATAGTAATAGTAGTAGTAGGTATAGTAATAGTAGTAGTAGTAGTAGTAGGTATAGTAATAGTAGTAGTAGGTATAGTAATAGTAGTAGTAGGTATAGTAATAGTAGTAGTAGTAGGTTCAGTAATAGTAGTAGACGTATTAATAGCGGCAGCAGCATTTTATGCAATGGTAATGGGATTATTTTCCTGTGTTTTTATTATTATTATTATCATCATCATCATCATCATTTTTTTCTTCTGAAAAGATGAAGACAGCGCGAAGCGACGTACGTGTACTTACATTTCTAATAAGTAAAAGCATAGGGTTCGAGTGGATTACAGAAAAATTGTTCACGGAGTATGTTATTTGGTGGAGCCCGGAATGCCGAGGTTCGGAAGGCGAGGTTCACCTCGCATTCCGGGCTCCACCAAATAACATACTCGGTGAACTTTTTTCTTATCTAAACCAGTCTAACCTTATTGTCTATGCACAATCTTTTTTTCGGAAACCGGGAGCATCTATCATCATAGTTCAAGGGTAGTGCGTGATGAGATTAGCGCGGGCTGGGGAACTGCCATTGGCGATCAATGCCCTTGCAGCCGCGTGTCAAGCTTAAGGAGACAAATGATGTAATTGACAAACATGAAACCTAGCGCGCAACCGCTGATCGGGCAGAAACCTGCCGCTGTTGACCACACGTAGGGGCAACGGCGAGTGATGTATGCCCGATGGCCTTTCACACTCTGGGATGTTTTGGAGCCAGCTTTGCTTTCCCGCCCAGTAATGGAGACTGTCTAGCCTTTTCCTTCCACTTATTGGCCTCCAGTTTAAAGTGGGTGATGATGGAGGTGGTCTTGGTTGAGGGGTGTGTGAATGTGTGTGTGTGTGTTGTGGGGGGGGGGGGGGTTGACAAGGGTGCTGGTTGTGGGGAGGTTGGGATGGTCAAAGGTTAAGCCCTTCATTGCCGAGATAAAGTGATCACGACCCAATTGCAAGAGGCATAGATCATCATGAGCCCCCGCGAATGCGGGGGCTCATGATGATCTACGCCTCTTGTTGAGACCACTTTGTATCCATGTTCCTTGCACGGTTGTGGCTGTTGATCGTTGAGTGAACCCAGACTTCAGAAACAAAATATGCGTCCAGTGGTAGGGAACTGGTTAAGTTCGTGACACGTACTTTCGTATTTGGTCTGAGCTTCGTGATTCGTGACTATGAGAACTTATGCTGCTTCTGAATGACACGCGATAAAGTCACCAGTCCGAAATAGCTCAGGCGGTTAAGCGTCGGAACGAAAGAGAGCGACGGGAATCGCCGGGTCGCGGGTTCGAGGCCCCAGGAAAAAGGACGGGCTTGTTCAGTAGCATGTCCGTTGAAAGGTCCCGGTAGATCAGAGTGACATAGTCGCCGTGCGCCTCAATTGCTCGGAGTTTAGGTGGTACTCCATAGGCAATAGATTTCCTTGCCCCCATAACCCGCCCGCCAGGGCCGTCCACTATCATTTCGGTGCCATGGACGTTAAACTCCGAATTAACAAACGCGAAAAAGTGAATCATATATTCGTAACATCTTCATTCCTAGACGTCACTTCACACAACGGCATACAGGGATGTTCCAGACAACAACAGCAACAACAACAAAATCAGTAATTATGCAAAAACAAATCGACTGGTGCCTTGACTTGTATTATATTGTTTCTTTTTTCTTTTCTTTTTGTCAGTGTATATTGGATTATGAATCCACGTTAGCGTCGCCGAAAATGCCGAACATGAATTTCCTCTCGGAAGAATAACCCCAACTCTGATCTAAGGGAAATGAACTGTCACGATTAATTTATGAGAATGCCAAAACTATAATATGTAAGTGAGACCCAGGATGTACTTTCCACTGTACCAAGAGACATAACCGACTTTGATTAATGCGAAGCCTTGTAGTAAATTTCTTCCCTTGCGACTCACACCGGAAGTAATACCAATTAAGCAAAGGACCAGCGGTCCGAGGTCGGCCGTCCAGTTGGCTCGCGCACGGATGTGAGCGAGCCAACTGGGCGGCCGACGTCGGCCCGAGGGTCTTTTGCGGACTGCCGTCCCCCTGCAGCGTTAACTCATTCTACCCCAAGACCGAAATCCCCAAATTTTGCCGTTGTCCTCTGAAGACTGCATTGCGGCAGTGCAGGACACAGATCGACCATGATAGTTCAAGGGTGATGCCAGAATAGTTTGGCGCTCATAGGCGCCAAGCTATTCTAGCATCACCCTTGAACTATCATGGTCGATCCTTATCTTGCTGTGGTGTGTCTGGGGTAGAATGAGTTAACGACAGATCCTGTTTGGATCACTGGGGGTTCCCCTCCATCCAGAATGCTATTTTGAAGCCGCTCCTCCTAAGAACGGATAATTACAAACTAAGTCATTGGGACCTTAACCCCTTGACTTCCGAGAAAAAGTGGACATCACCCAAATGCAAGAGTATAGATCCTCATGAGCCCCCGCGTTGCGGGGGCTCATGAGGATCTATGCCTCTTGCTGAGACCAATATGCATCTATGTTTCTTGGATGGTTTTTGGCGTTTGGCCGCTGAATGAACAAAAGATTGGCAGGGAAGGGGTTAATAGTGAATGCAGCCTGCGACCGGCTATCGGTCAAAGGGCCTCTTGATTCGTCAGGTATGTTGTAGGGTGTAATATTATGTGTCAGTGGCGCAGGAACTCTGAGGGATGGGGGGCGGTTCTTGTCTGGACCGCAATGTCTCCTCTGAACAGGGCCAGAGACTCTTTGGCCACACTCTGTTTTTAAGTATCTTCTATTTATAGAAGAGACTTTTTAGGATGGGTGGCGGTGGAGCGAATTCAACAGCATGCCCATGACGACATTGGCGGGCAGGACAAGTCCTTCGGTCTTCTGGGTACAATTGTGCCTTTGACCTCCCTCAGATCTACAAGGATCCGTTAAGCAAACCCCTGCTACTTATAACTTACAGCTCAGCTAATGTTTTAGTAACTACTTGTGTAAGCACAATGTGCCCTGGCAAAGTTTGAAACTATTCGTCCATTCTTAGACGTACGTACCCTATGCTTCTCTGTGGCCTTTACATGAAAAACACTTATCCCACGACAGTGATGCAGCATGTATGTCTTTGGAAATTAGCCTAGCAGTTCACAAAGGGGGTTGGCCATAGTATTAGATGATCTGTGATCCTAAAAATGCTATAGAAAGTATCTCTAAACCGACCTGCTCCAGGCATTAACCCTTTTAGCCCCACTGCCGCATTTCTCAAATTTTGAGGTGTCATCTAACGACTATGTTCCAGTTGCAGGAGGTGGATCGACCATGATAATTCAAGGGTAGTGCCAGATGAGCTTGACGCCTGATGGCGCCAAGCTCATTTGGCACTACCCTTGAATTATCATAGTGAATTTATCTCAAGCTGTAGGGCGTTGGGGCTACGTAGATTAACGATTCGCAATATCTCCTTGTTAATGCTCTTTGAATGTCTTGCTGGACAAAAGGGCGAACTTAAATTATGAAATTTGAATGTCGCGAAATGAGACTTGTCTGCTCTTCTTCTCCTTTGTACTCACGAGAATACCTTCCGTTACGCACAAAACCCCTGGTACGTGTGCCTGCTTGTAAAAGGAATTGGATTGTAAAAGGAAGACTAGAAAAGTCCTAGTGAGGCAGGACAAGGTTGATAACCCATGGTATAGGCGAATTTTAGCAATCAATCCTCGCCCTTTTTGCAGTTCGCTTTAATTCACGTCCAGATGAGAAAAGAGACATTTCCGTGAAGAATTGTTTGCACCGTGTACAGACGGCAGGAAATGGATCGACCATAGTCGTGCTTGATTATCACAAGGAACGCATTTACCTTCTGTGTCATGCACAGAAAATCCCAACATAGAAACTTATCTCATCACATCCTGATGATAAAATTATTAATTGTTTTAGATATCCTTTCAGATCTGCGTCACAGTTTTGGAGATAGATCGACCATGATGGTTTAAGGGTGGTGTCAGACTAGCTTGGCGCCTACAGGTGCCAAGCTATTCTGACACCAGCCTTGAACAATAATGCTTCCTAAGAATCCTATCGTAAGCATGTCAGGGTTCTGGGTTACACAGTTGTGTTGTAATTGTCTTCTCTAAGCGTGATTTTTTTTTTCTGCGTAAGGATGTTCTTTGCATTTTACTTGCCTGACAGTCACCTTTTGTTGAGTTCCAGCCTTGGCGTTGACCCAACCTCGGCCACAGTGACATATACTGCTAAAAATAATAAGGAACATTAACTTTTCGGCTTGAATTACTACAACGTCTCAGAATGGGTAGTGATTAGCCATCCCACTGGCCTACAATTTCACAACATTGGTGTGACATATAGTGCTCACAAAGAGTAAGGGACGTTATAAATTCAGCTTGAATTACTAAAATGTCGGAAAACACCTAATATCTGCAAACTGCAGTCACATTTTTGGTCTGATTAATGTTTAAACTTTTTGGGACACTTTAATAATTATTTCAAGTCAAAAAGTAATACATCCTTTACTTTTTGTGAGCACTATATGTCACACCAGTGTTGTAAAATTGTAGGCCAGTGGGATGGCTAATCACTGAGAATGATACCTGTGATTATATCAACCCTGAGGACTTTTGGTAATTCAAGCTGAAAAGTTAATATACCTTACTATTTGTGAACAGTATATGTCACTTTGGCCGAGTTGGATCGACGTCTAGGTTGGGACCCAACACCTTCTTGGTCTGGTTTCTCCGTCATGGCCTAGCTATAGCTCACATTTGGCGCCGGAATTCGATGGGTTATTGATTGCGAAAACAACTTGAAGCGGGAAGGTAGGATGGATTGCCCAGTCCATCATCAACGCCCTCAGATCAGTTTCAAGAGGTATAGATTATCATGGGTCCCTGCAGCCGCAGGGGCCCAGGATAATCTATACCTCTTGACAGCAGCACTTGGATCTGTCGTCAAACTGAGGCGGTAAGAAGTCTCCAATAATCGACGCTGTCAGTCCGATGCCGTATCACTGCAAGATCTGACGACAGCCTGCCCAAGTGGTTGGGGATTCTTTTGTTTGCGACTGACGATGGGTCTTTCATGCTCCTGCGAATCCTGGGCGTGTGTCATTTGCTTGATCTGAAGAATAGAACGCTTTGATTGGGCTTAGATAGTTTCAGCACAGTCGCCGGACAGGCGGTCGTACTACAGGTCTAAGGAGCCTACATGAGTTATGTCCCTGTGATGGCGGCTCTTGCATGAGAGCCGCTGTCAGGGGACGCAGCTCGTGTAGACTGCCTAGACTTGTGGTGCCCCGAAAACATCAATGCCACTGAAACCTTCAACGAATTGTTCGAGTGTTTATACATCGCACGTTAACATCAACCCACGCAATCGCTCGATACAATCAGTGGCTTAGGAAATTGTTCAGACGTGGCATGGCCTGATGTCTGAAAGCAAACAGCGGAAAGGAAGGGGTGGTGGTCGGGGGGTGGGGGTCGGGGGTGGGTGGGTGGGTGGGGGCGGGGTGAGGGCGGGGTGGTGTGGAATGGGCGGGGTGGGGGGGGGGGGGAGTGGACAATCGTACTGCAGTCCTACCTTGCAAAATTAAGCTGGTCCTGGAGTAGCCTACTTCGCTTCGAAAGAACCGTTTTACTTATCCGCTTGCTAAACGACGCATGACGTCGGTGGAAATTAACCTTTCACATGACCCCGAAAGTCAATGCGCAGCATATTTCTTCAAAGTTAACCGTGACTTCTTTGTATGAGATTGTTACCGTCAATGTCTGAAAAATATTTACAATAACAAGTAACCTTATCATATGAACAAATAGACAGTTTGTAATGAGGTAAATTTTGACCTCGTGGAATTCCCGCCATGTCTGTTACAGCCTACTTTATTCGCTTTGAAATAATCGTACCACTTCTCCGTTTAATTAATCTTGACCTGATGGAATTCCCGCCACGTCCGCTATAACCTACTTTGTTCGCTTCGAAATAACCGTGCCATTTCTCCGCTGAAGCGGAGAAATGGCACGGTTATTTTGAAGTGAACAAAGTAGGCTAGAAAACCATCTAGCGTTCTGGCCAATCTGTTTCAATGTTTTACAGACGTAGTCTTTAGACAGGTCTGCAGTGAGACTAGTCTTGAAGGAGTAAGGCTCACGAGTATGCCAGAATTGTCTGTTGTAGTCATTTCTTCGGTCAGTGTTAGGATATGTCTCTGGCTCAGGAAAGACCCTATCGTTTCACACACAGAAGCTTGAGGACCAGGAGCGGATCGGGGGGTAGAGGGGGGGGGGTTCCAATGGTTTCGGCCACCCACCCACCCCCCCCCCCCCCCCCCCCGACCCAAATTTTGTTAAAATGCTATAACAAAGTCCCTTTTGGGAGGTGTTTGGAACTCCCCCCCCCCCCACACCTTTGTTTGATATTTTGGCGAATTGTGAGAGTCTTAACACGTACGCGCCTTCTATCTTTACTCTACCCCCCCCCCCCCAACCCACCACCACCCCACCCCACCCTTGATGTTCGATTTTTCGGCCCCTGAAAGCAAGTTCTGGCGTCGGGGAGGCCTTTAGTATGAGGTTGAAGGTCCGAAACAAAAAGTTGTAACCCCCCCCCCCCCCCACTTCCGAGGTAACTGATCCACCCCTAAGGATTGAATCCAAAAGCCTTAATTCATACTAATTTAGGGGACAGATTGATTGTGACAGTTCAATGCGGGTGCCAATAAAGCTTGACGCCTCCTGGTTTTCAAGAGAAATTTAGATGTCTGGTGTAGATTGATCGTGTGAAGTAATTTACTCAGTCTTGGAATCAGAATGTTTAGATCTGACACTAGACCGATGGACCGTCGACCGAATCATCATAAACCACCTTCCGTTAGGGAGCACAGCTTAAGCTTGCCTCCTAGCGCCAAGCTTTTCTTGCACTGCCCTTGAATTATCATGAGAAATTTAGTCGTCTGGCATAGATTGATCGTGCGAAGAATGTTAATTTACTCGTGGAGTCAGAATGTTTAGATCTCAGACTAGACCGATGGACCGTCGACCGAATCATCGTGAACCACCTTCTGTTGAGGAACATAGAGTTAAATTCACGTCTCTAAGCTTACAATAGGCGTAGATCCTCTCTGCGCCTCTTTCAGGAAGAAAGTGTTCATCGGAGAAATCCCATCAATCTGCAAGAGTGAGCCGACTGACAAACACCGAGTGTGACTAGAATTAACTCCCTTGAACCTTGACAAGGGTGGCCTCCCCATACAAAAAGAACAGTGTGAATGACCGCCCTTTCCACCGATTCCTTGACAGGCCACGGACCACAGTGGTGTTTCCGTACTGTCCAGTCTCTTAGCCTTAGTCAATCCCAGTCATCCCCTAATTGTTCAATTCCCTAAAAAGCACTACCGCCCACCAGCTGCACATTTGCCATGCATAAAATACCAAAAAAAACAGCACATGACCCGTCTCATTTCTTGGCTATGAAACTGGTTCCTTACCAACCCCACACCCAAGCACAGCTGAAATCAGCGTGCCCCTCAAATCACTACGCCAAAGGCAACTCAACATAGGCCCACAAATGTCCACTGGATAAGCTCAGGATGGTATGAATCAAAGCACCAAACATGTCTCCTCTCAGCTAACCACAAATTTCCAGCAAATTCCCACATTCAGCCCAACTGCAAATTTTCAAACAAGGCAAAAATTATTTTTAAAAACACGGGACCTTGCACTGCCTCAACTTCCCAATTTAAATGTATACCGTGACCTGTCAGAGACACTTGTCCCACCTGAACACCATTCAATCTGCTATCAGTGCAACCCTTAGACAATAGCTAAGTCAAATCCAAAGTGACACCCTTGAACGTTGCTGCATCTTTAAGTTATGGCCCATTATGTGAAGTGCCTTGATGTGGCGTTCACAACGCTGCTGACGTGTTGGATCATGCATATCTGATGCCATGAAAAACAGCCTAGATATGGTCAGAATGCCTCCAAAATTGGCATGTACATCAAGTAATATATCTGATTTTCAGAAATGTTGCATTTGAGACACAGGCACATGAAAGTGGTTTTTTTTCATATTTTTCCATTGCCTACCCCCCTACTTTTTCTGTTTTTCCAAGTTTACACACGCATGCAATACAGTCAAACTGACTTCTGGTGGGCTGGACAACTTAAAACAGTTACCATGACACTGACACTGATGAAAAATGAGGTTTCAGACCCAAGGCCATTTCCTTGTGTATCTTAGGGCAGCCCAAAAGACAACACCCAGGCATCCTCATTGACCCTGTTGTCTGGTGACAACAAGCTGGAAGAGGCCTGTAACCAGCTGCCATGCCCTATGTGCTGCTGGCAATCTTTCCCTAGGCAAAAGGGGTCATGAAACAGCTCTGCAATTTAAACATTAAGTCTACTGAGCTATCCCACAGGAAAAAGACTACACAAAACAACCAAAACTATGCTACGCGGGACACGCCGCATACACTAATTAGTGTCTGGACTGCTGATTTAGGAGGTAGCATAGAAAAATGGTTATGTACAGTTCATTTTTATATAAAACACACTTGTCAGAGTCTCAAAACACCTCAGCTCATCTTGCAGATGTAGTAGGCATGTGTGTGCCAAACTTGTCAACACTCCTGTAAAACCCTGTACTGGTGCCTGCAACTGCTGGTCCCATAACAATGCACTCAAATGAGCTTTACTCAGTGTACAAGTGCTTGTGTTTGGCTTAGAATAGACACCAGAGACATCCCTCATGACAATTACAGCAGAATGACACCTCAGATGCAACCAGTGTAGCAGTACCATGCAAAATAACACTTCTGCAGGTCACATTATTTTGGCCGCTTATTTCACTCTGAGGTCAGCTGTCTGATGAAATGCACATGCTAACACTGTTTCATTGTAGTTTTTATCTTAACCTTTACCTTAAGCCCCCAACCCCCCCCCCCCCCCCCCCCCTCCCGGCCTCCAACCCAAACCCCTGCCCACCCCACCCTATACCCACCCCACACAACTTCAAAAACTGAAAGAGTGAATTTTTTTTTACGCATTTATCAAACTGAACACCCCAAACCCCACCCCTTTCAATGTCAAGGTCAAAGGTCACAGCTCATGGTCGAAGGAAAGACTCATGACTACCTGTAAGACAAAAAATAAATGAGCAAACACACTAAACCTAGCTCACAGTGCATGTAAACAGGGTGTTGCCATGCAAAACATGCCAAAACGCCTATAAAACTGCATGCACAGCGATTTTTTGGCAAAATTTCAAATTTTTCATGATTTTTTTACTTTTCCAACTGCAACCATCCAAACTCATTGATCTGGTTACACTAAACCAGTTTCCGGTCTATGTCACATATGGCATGTGGTGCACCTGACAGGCCACGGACCACAGTGGTGTTTCCGTACTGTCCAGTCTCTTAGCCTTAGTCAATCCCAGTCATCCCCTAATTGTTCAATTCCCTAAAAAGCACTACCGCCCACCAGCTGCACATTTGCCATGCATAAAATACCAAAAAAAACCAGCACATGACCCGTCTCATTTCTTGGCTATGAAACTGGTTCCTTACCAACCCCACACCCAAGCACAGCTGAAATCAGCGTGCCCCTCAAATCACTACGCCAAAGGCAACTCAACATAGGCCCACAAATGTCCACTGGATAAGCTCAGGATGGTATGAATCAAAGCACCAAACATGTCTCCTCTCAGCTAACCACAAATTTCCAGCAAATTCCCACATTCAGCCCAACTGCAAATTTTCAAACAAGGCAAAAATTATTTTTAAAAACACGGGACCTTGCACTGCCTCAACTTCCCAATTTAAATGTATACCGTGACCTGTATTCAAGGTAGTCTCATGAACCAGCTAGGTGAGGCTAGCGCTGGTAGAATTGTATGCAAACCAAGGGGAATCACAGCGCTGGACAGACAACAGTTAGATCCCCTGCCCCTGCCTATCAGGCACCCAATCGCCAGCCCACAGAGAAATACGCAGGTATAGAATAAGACGATCATTTCCATCCTCAAACGAATGGATCAGGTCTCTTATATAACCCATGTCTTTCTCCGGAACTTAGGAAGTGGGCAGGAGAAACATACATACACAAACATGAAGGTGCGCTACTATATGTGGTAGTATATGTCCAGCGCTAGCCTCACCTATCTGGTTTGTGAGTATCTATAACTCGAGGCAAATTTGTATCGTTACATTGTTGTGTAATGTTCTGTGCATCTACTGTGGGAAATCAGGGTATTTACCCTACCACATATAGTAGCGCACCTTCATGTTTGTGTATGTATGTTTCTCCTGCCCACTTCCTAAGTTCCGGAGAAAGACATGGGTTATATAAGAGACCTGATCCATTCGTTTGAGGATGGAAATGATCGTCTTATTCTATACCTGCGTATTTCTCTGTGGGCTGGCGATTGGGTGCCTGATAGGCAGGGGCAGGGGATCTAACTGTTGTCTGTCCAGCGCTGTGATTCCCCTTGGTTTGCATACAATTCTGCCAGCGCTAGCCTCACCTATCTGGTTTGTGAGTATCTATAACTCGAGGCAAATTTGTATCGTTACATTGTTGTGTAATGTTCTGTGCATCTACTGTGGGAAATCAGGGTATTTACCCTACCACATATAGTAGCGCACCTTCATGTTTGTGTATGTATGTTTCTCCTGCCCACTTCCTAAGTTCCGGAGAAAGACATGGGTTATATAAGAGACCTGATCCATTCGTTTGAGGATGGAAATGATCGTCTTATTCTATACCTGCGTATTTCTCTGTGGGCTGGCGATTGGGTGCCTGATAGGCAGGGGCAGGGGATCTAACTGTTGTCTGTCCAGCGCTGTGATTCCCCTTGGTTTGCATACAAGGTAGTCTCATGAACTGTGTGATACAAAGCAACCCCCAGAGAGCGAGTTTGGTAACTAAACATGACTCAATGGCGCGTAGGAAACGCCTGGGGCTGCTTTTGGAATGGCAAGAGTAACTACCTAATAATAATGAATGGTTCTTATATAGCTCAAAATATTTTTGTGACAAAAACTCATTGCGTTAACACACGCATTCAAACATGACATCGGCGATATGAAACATTACAAATATATACAACAAGACCACGGATCTACGACAGAGGAAAAGCAAGCTGGAAGAAGTGAGTTTTCAACTGAGCCTTAAACTGAGAGAGAGTAGGGAGATTTCGAAGACTGACAGGCAGCGAGTTCCAAACTGAAGGTGCAATGAAGCTGAATGAGCGTTCGCCAACAGTTTTCAAGTTACGTTTCGGAGCCTTCAAAAGTTTATCACTGGAGGACGCACTAGAAAACGTGAAGGCTGGTATGTGCAGATTGAAGCAGAAAGGTAAGCCGGGAGAGACCCGTCGAAGTGACGGTATGCCAGAGTTGCCATATTGTACTGGCACGGCACTTCACCGGCAGCCAGTGGAGTTTTTTAAGCATGGGTGTCACATGGTCGCGTTTACGTTTTTTTCAGAACAAGCCGTGCAGCGCTGTTCTGAACCCTTTGCAACCGAAATACCTATTCTATGGGCAGACCTAGTCTCGACAGAAACATGCTGGCTTACGTATGGCACGGGGCGCATTTGGGACCTACCTTCTTTTTTAGATTATGTTCGTATTAGTCACAACACAGTCGCGCACTATTTGGTGGATTAGCATTTATACAGTTTTTAATCCATTCAATGCCAGCTGACACAGACTGTGTTTCTGCAATCTTCGTTAATTCACGACCAAAAAGTCCTTGCTGTCCCAGGAACATGAATTTAAAGTGGTGTTAGCAAGAGGTATAGATCCTCATGAGCCCCCGCAACTGCGGGGGCTCATGAGGATCTATACCTCTTGCAGTTGGGTGGTGTTTAAATTTTCTCGGCACAGAACAGGTTAAAATGTCGGCGATTTTAACCCCCACCCCCATCCCCACCCTTATCCCTTTTCCGATGCATCGTATGTTTGTTTCTTTTCTTTTTGTTTCATTGTGTTTGTTTGTTTGTTGGTTGTTGTTTGCGGGGGAGGGAGGGGGAGGGGGTTGGAGGGGTGGGGGAGTTACAGTGGGCCTTACCTCTTCTGAAAATCCTTCTACGTCACAGTAGATGGACAAACTGGGAGCTGACTGAACCAAAGTGACTCGTACATAAATGCCGGACGGCCAGTCAACCAGTCAGTAAAACGTAACTTCAAATTACAGAGCACGCATGAATAACAGTCAAACTATCCTGTGATGGCAAACGACAGACCCCTGAGTCCGTTGTCTTGTGAAAAGCAAGATCTTCATTTCCTTCGTCTAAATGCCTTCTCCTTCAGCTCCTAGACACCACAGACGGTGGAAAATTAGATTTTGTTGTCCCCCCCCCCCCGCCCCCCCCCTCCCCCGCCCTCAAACGATTACATCAAACGTAGCATTTGAGATGGGGGGGGGGGGGGGGGTCTTTTTTAACTGGGTTGTGGGGGGGGGGGGGGGGGCGGGGCGGATGGTCCATGATAGTTTAATAATAATTATTGTTTTACGATGAAGACTGTCTAGGGCAGGAATTGGCTTGTCCCCTTCGCTACTCCTTCATTTAAATGCCTTTTCCTCGAGCTCTTAGTTGTCCCTATGAAACAAAAGACGGTGGAAAATTCATTTGTCCCATGACAATAGCATTTGGGAGGGGTCTTTTTGCGAGTTAGAGGCGGATCGACCATGATAGTTCAATGTCTGTGCCCGTGATAGGTCAGTCGCAGTGTTTGATTAGCTTGGCACCTGAAAGGTACCAAGCTAATCACACACTGCCATTGATCTATCACAATTAACCCATCTCCTGTTGCAGCGTGAAATGTAGATGGGTCCGTCGTCAATTGACCTTTAACGCATTGGCTGTCGGTAGCGGTTTTTGTCGCGATGATTCCTACAGGAATAACAACACCCTCACATCCTGCAGGAATTATCGCGAAAAAAAACCCGCCACCGACAACCAAATCGCCTGCTTGGCGCTAAACAGCCTAATCTGTCTAACAATCATGATGGATCAATGATTTCTTTTTTCCCCGCTGTACACTTATCGTCAAGGGAAAACATTTTGGTGACTGAAAATGCGCTGAACGCTGTAAATATATGGCATTGCACTCGGAAAGGTTGCGAGCGGGACGAGCGTTGACCCCGAAAAAGACATTTATTTGGGATCACTATCAGATTTGTCACCACAAAAATGGTTCACTCCTACATTTGAGTGCTGGTCTGTGATTTTGGACCTTACGATGTCAAGCTGTAAGGTCCGAAATCACGGATCAGCACGGATCAGGCATTCGGTGCAAACGGCTTGAACTGACTTGATGAGATTAATCTAAAAAGCCGAGCTTCGAAAGCTGATTTTCTGCAGATTGTGTTGTCCCCACGCCGTTTATCAGCCTTCTTTTTATTAAGTCCCTTCTATTTATAGAAAGGACTTTTTAGGACGGGTCGCGATGGGGCGAATTTAATAGCATGTCCATGATGTCAAAGGCGGGCAGGCTAAACCACTGACTAACAATTGAAGTAACAAGATCAAAATTTCATCATGTCTAGTTACGCTAACCTCGCTGCTGAACGTACATATGGCGCAAAGTGCCGTATGTTCGTATGTATGTACGTAAGTATGTGCGTATGTATGTATGTGTGTGCGTATGTATGTAAACAATATCCGATATTTCTGCACACACACTTAGCAAATATTTTCTTAAATGGGTGGCTAAGAGAGCCTCCGAGCATATTGTAATAGAATGTCTCATTGAAGACATAAACAACCGATTATAGGAAGTCGGTTGACCCAGATTAGAGTAATTGTTCTCATATTTAATTGAACGTTTGCATATAGCTAGTTTGGATTAAGACATTGGAAGAGTCCGTTAGCCAGCTTTGTTTCCTTTCAAGTTCTTTAGTAAAAATTAATTCTTTTCAGAAAAGAATTAAAACACTGAAAAGCTTTTACTTCTGGAGAAAGTCAGACACTGACATAATACTCTAAATATTACGTCATTCTCTCTCTCGCGCGCGGCTCTCTCTCTCTCTCTCTCTCTCTCTCTCTCTCTCTCTCTCTCTCTCTCTCTCTCTCTCTCTCTCTCTCTCTCACAAACATGTGCGCATCTCCAGGAGGAATAGATCCTCATGCGCCTGGAGGGCGCATGAGGATCTATGCCCCTTTGAGATGTTTGGAGCGCGCGCGCACGCGCGCACTAACACGTACACACACATCGACGCGCTTTCACAAGAGCATGCAGGTGACCCGTGTATTTAGTATATCATGTAGCTAGGTAAAGTCAATTTGCTTTTAAACAAATTATAGCAAGATTGAAATTGTACCGTGAAGTTCTAGTTTTGTAACCATTTTCTCAAGCCTATGAAGCGAAAGTGAAACTCATATCACGTAAAATATAAAATTACGTAAAAACTAAAACTTGCGTCATGACAAATGACGTTTGACAAATCAATGACGCGTATGTCCTGCGCCCCTTATAGAACTCACTGACGCATTGGCAGATCTGCGAGACTTTTTCAATAGGACGTAATTCAACATCAGAATCAGGTCAAAGACAAAAGGTAGAGACCATTGACAGCGAGGACAGCTCTCATATAGAAGGGACTTTGTGGGTTATGGTTCATCCCATCTTGTTCATTTTTCTAATCTCTTTTTGTCAACATGGCTGAGAGTAATGTTGTTGTACCCGACATTACATTTTTTTTTAATTATAAAAGGGAGAAAATTTATATTTTTATTTTTTTATTTACCTTACAGCTGTATTTCGTAAAGTCAAATATAACATCTCGGTGCGCAAATATTGGACGTCAGGTGGTGAGAACTCTTAAGAACCGGGGGCAATTTCATCAAGAGCTTACCGCCCCTTGGCGACTCCCCTTTACCGCACATCAGTTCATTAATTTTCTCATGTTCACGGAAGAGTGGAAGCCGATATGGGAAAATATGTTTTTATATCTTCTTTATTTTTTGGGGTACAACGGCTGTATGTACTGATCTTTGATTTCTGGACCTTGCGGCCCAAGGCTGTCTCTCCAAGATCACATACCAGTCCACAAATGAATACACATATCTGAATTTTTTTCCCCGCAGATGTTAAATTTACTCTTTGTGATGCTGAGTGTGTGAAGTGCGGGAGATTGCAGCACTGCTGTTTGCTTTAAGGTTCGAAATCACAGACAGGCACACTACGATTACGTCCGAATGAACTGAAATCACGTCTTATTCATATCTCAATTTTGCCCGAGCGAAATGTCAAGATCGTTTTTTTGTAATGCTGAGTGTGTGGAATGCCAGCGACTGTTGCGTCAGTAGGAAAGCAGATTTGTTTCTTTTTGCTCTTTCATCCGCTCTAACCCTTTCGATTTCGGTAGCGGTTTTTGCCGCGATGATTTCTGCTGGGTTAAAACCCATTCAGCCCTGACGCACTACAGCAGGAGATGGGCCGACCATGATAATTCAAGGGTAGTGCCAGATTAGCTTGGCGCCTGTCGGCGCCAAGCTAATCTGGCACTACCCTTGAATTATCATGGTCGATCCATCTCCTGCAACAGGTGCATAGTCGTTAGATGACGTCTCCAACGCCAAGCTAATCTGGCACTACCCTTGAATTATCATGGTCGATCCATCTCCTGCAACAGGTGCATAGTCGTTAGATGACGTCTCCAAAATTTGGGAAATACGTGCGTCGGGCTGAATGAGTTACAAATCTGAACTCTGTAACATTGTTACTATTTACTCCATGCCCCGTATGAAAAGAAGAAAAAAATCAGAAATTTTACAAGTAACTTTTCTGAACACAACTAACTCGCAATTTTAAGGATTTATTAATTAACCCCTGCACTGCCAGTGCTCGCAAACTGTGTTTCTGCAATCTCTGCTCGTTCAACTCCGAAGCGGAGCGCCAAGCTGTCCAAGGAACATGGATGCCAAGTGTTCTAAGCAAGAGACATAGATCCTCACGAGCCCCCACATTTGCTGGGGCGCATGAGGATCTACGTCTCTTGCAGTCGGACCGTGTTCACTTTGTCTCGGCAGGGAAGGGGTTGATTATTCCCTCACTCTCAGCCGCACACGTCTGTCCCAAGGAAGTTTGTGACCATTGGCTTAACTCGTTTCCTGCTACTGGACGCACATTTTTTTTCTGAAATCTTTTTTTAAAATTTGCTACCAAAACCCACACCCGTTCAAGAAACATGGATACAAATTGCTCTCAGCAAGAGGCATAGATCTTCATGAGCCCCCCCCCCCTCCGCGACTGCGGGGGGCTCATGAGGATCTATGTCTCTTGCATTTTTGTTTCACTTTTCCTCGGCAGTGAAGGGTTTAAGGTATTTTTTACCTACTGTCTTCGACCCGAATTCTGATTTAGTTGGCCACAAACTGGACTCAGTAAGAGGCATATATCCTCATGAGCCCCCGCAGTCTATGTCTCTTGCAGTTGCATCGCGTTCACGTTTCCTCGACAGTGAAGGGGTTAATTGTCAGGAAGGTCGTTGATGTTTCTAGGAGACTCGCGTGTGCTTTGTTATAACGTGTGTGGTTTCCATAGTGCCAGTCGAGTCCAGCTGTAATAAAACTAATCATAGTAACTAAGTAACTCTCACTCTCACTCTCATGGTCCACCGTGAGATGGCCTTAGTCGCCTGCTCGGCGTTAACTCATTTAGCACGACGTACGTATTGCCCAAAATTTTGGGCTGTATGTCACAGTCAGGTTTCTTAATTTAATCTATCTGCGAATATGCAGTTATGCCCGGGAATCAATGTAACAGGTCTGAATGGTCACCGCGGACACATAGTTACTTTAATGTGCTACATATCTTTTATCTTTTATTACGTGATAAAAAGTGACAAAGAGTTGACATGTACGATCACGAAAATATGAGCGGCGAGTTAGGGACTTCTTTCTAAGTCTGTTTTGAAAAAAAAAGGTTAAAACCTTAAGAAGGTAACACGTCTAGAAAAGACAGTTACAGCACAATTTATTAATATTTCGGGGTTTAACCCGAAATATGAATAAATTGTGTTGTAATCGTCTTTTCTAAACATTTTGCTTTCTTCGTTGGGATGTTCTCTGAATTTAACACGCTTATCAGTCATCTTTTCGGTCTGGATTGCTACATCTGCTGTAATGTTAATGTCATTTAACAGTGATCTTGACTGGGGAAAAAAACACCGAAATCTTCGAGAAGCCGTCTAACTCTTAATGATCCGTGCTCCGTGAATGGCAAAGCAAGGGTTCGTGGTGCCGCTCTGATCCAAATGCGAAAAAAAGCCCATCGTCGGCACGATGGCCTTTGCGCACTGGGGATCTCAATGTCGGTGATCTTGACTGAAAAACAAAAATCATCGCGAAGCCGTCCTAATCTTAATGGCAATGATCCGTGATCAGTTGTTGACTAAACAAGATCTTTTTGAAGATGTCCCCAATTTTAAACCTTTGGCTGTCTGTGGCGCCTTTTGTCGAGGTGATTCCAACAGGAATAACAACACCATGACATCCGACAGGAATCACCTCGACAAAAACCGCCAAAGGGTGAAGTTTAACAATGGGTGATAGTGACTGAAAACAGGAAGGCTCGTGAAATTTGTGACAGTATTCTCCGGGCTATAATGAACCTTCGTCTGGCTGTTGACATCTTATAGTATCATTACGCGTAAATTTGAACACACATTCAGTCAGCATCATCGGTGTTTGTTATGCCTTGTCGACACACCTAATGGACTTTAACAGCATTTGGGACACGCAGCAAAAGCACACGCGTAATCACACTTATTTATTCTGCCCAGCCGTTAGCGTGTCAATCTATTTTTATCTGTATCTCGCACTGAAAGCGTTGTATTTATAGAACGGAGTAGAGTCATTGTCAAATTACTTGATATCAAAACGACGTGTGTTGAACGGGATTGTCCCGTGTCAAATAAACCATATCTAGACCTGTGTGTAGCGTTTCGTAACCATCTGTTACAGAAGTATATCTTTGGACAGTTATGGCGGTAACGGGCCTTTAACACCCGTGACAACTGACATGTCTGGGATCTGGTTCGCTGTTTTTGACGCTACCTAATCATCGTGCGAAGAGCATGACAAATTCCAATCGGACTTTTTATTGAATACGTAGGTGTCACTCTCTGACTTCTGTGCTGATCTGTGATTTTGGACCTTACGACCAAAAACCATGAGATCCAAAATCACAGACCATCGAACTTTTTTCCCGTCCTGTTTGCGGTAATTGGATGGACTACGTAGTTATATTTAGGTTTCTGTCGCCATATGGCAAAAGCAAGCATGCCCATTTTTGAGAAAAGCGGGATTTATATTGTTATCCATTGAAAATCTCGCTTTTATAAAAAAAAATGCAGTTCCTGGCTTTTGCCTTATAACAGCAGGGTTGTTCATAATTCGCTCAACGCCTGAAAAGGTATCAAGTTAATCAGGCGTCTCTTGCACTTAGATCTGGAAGCAAACGTGATGCCACTTTCTTGCGTGTAGTTGAGCTCGTCTCTTATTATTTTTGTAACAAGCGCTCTATGATTTAACTCATTCATCCCCGAGACACCACAGCAAGACATGGATCGAGCATGATAGTTCAAGGGTGATGCACAATAGCTTGGCGCCCATAGGCGCCAAACTATACTGGCACCACCCTAACCATAATGCTCGATCTGTCTGTATAATTGTAATAATCCTTTAGAGAGCAACTTTAAAATTTGGGGATTTCGGTCCTGGGGCAGAATGTGTTAAGGATATGTGATGGTAAAAGAACGAGTCCTTTGAACCTGTCGCGTAAACATTTAACTGGATATCAAACGTAGCAAATCGATCGCACTTTCTATAGTTTTGGTAGTGTTGTTAAGTCCCTTCTATTTATAGAAGGAAATTTTTAGGACGGGTTGCGTTGGGGCGAATTTAATAGCATGTCCATGATGTCAAAGGTGGGCAGGCAACCTCTAACAATTGAAGTAACAAGATAAAAATTACGTCATGTCTAGTTACGCTAACCTCGCTGATGAACGTACATTTGGCGCAAAGCGCCGTATGTGCGTATGTATGTGCGTATTCAATTCAATTCAATTCAATTCAAATAACTTTATTTATCCCTTGAAGGGCAATTACATTTGTGTGGACGCGGGGAACAATCAAATAAAAGTCATTCAATAGACATTAATTGTATTAGTTTTGAGTTTTAATATGTCTTAATATTAGCATTATAAGTATTACAGATTTAGTATATTAATATCAGGTACAAATGGGATATTAGAATGTCCTGATATCAGGGTGTAGGGGGCTCTGGATAGAGGTAGTACCTTTGCTGTTCGGCAGCTGCGTCCTACATAGGACGGACGGGCATCACTGGTCCTCATCCATCTCCTTAATCTCTCACGTGCTGGCTCCAAGCGCCACACCCTGGCAAACCACCTCAGCTGGTGGGCTAAACCACGTGAGGGGGTGGTGTTCACATTGCACCACTAGGCGGATGAGCTGTTTCTGACAGCCAACGGCTAGAGGACGGAGGAGATCAGGTTGGATCCAACGGCCAAATGTGGGGGAGTAAACCCTTCAAATCAGGAGTGGAGCCCCGAAGGCAGACAGCTGCCTGTATTCACGCACTGTTCTGGCAGCTCCTGCAGCCAAACTGATGCCAAACGTACTGCTTTGCATTCCTTTGGATACATCAGCGAGGCCGAGAGGGGGATCTTGACGACTGGGCATCCCAGGATCTCCATACACTTCGCCCAGGCTTGCGCACTGGAGAGGTCACTCCAGTGACTGACCCAGCAAGCGCATACTCCATTGTCTTCCGAGACAGGATGCCGAAATTAAGACATATTAAAACTCAAAACTAATACAATTACTAAAACATTATTTAAAACTTAAAGAGCATTATTAACGACATTATCAGCGCACACATTGTCTTACTTTCCACTTACACCCTCTACAACTGTCCATCCAAGCCAGCGATACCCACGCGATGAAACAGCTGTATAAAACACACACACACACACACACACACACACACACACACACACACACACACACACACACACACACACACACACACTCACACACACACACACACACACACAAACACACACACACACACACACACACACACACACACACACACAAGTACGCACACACACTTTTACCAGTTGTGTAGATTTACAAAATATTTAAGAGTCGGACGGCAACAGGGATGAAAGACAGTTTCTTGCGGTTGGTTTTACATGATGGTTGTCTGTATCGGCGGCCAGACGGGAGCAATTCAAAGAGATCTTTCATCACGTGAGTATCACTAGCCAGGATGGACGTAGCTTTTCTTAAAATCTGACGATCGCAGAACACGGCTAAACTTCTTTGTTCTTCCCCAATGATCTTTGAGCTGAGATGAACAATTCTCTGAAGACTGTTTTTGTTTTTAACTCTAAGATTTGGGAACCAGCAAATGAACGAAAAAGTCAGGACGCTTTCTAAGAAAGATTTGTAAAACAAAGTCAGTTTGTAAAGCAAAGTTAAAATGGTCCTGTCAACAGAGAAAGAGTTCAGTTCTCAGAAAATACAATCTCTGTTGGCCTTTCTTCACAACAGTTTTAGTATTGTCATCCCAATTCAGTTTATCATCGAAGATGGTGCCTAAGTATTTATACTTCTGGACAATGGCAACTTCCTTATCATGTATAATATCTTACTGTGATCCTGCTTGTTCATCCTAAAATCAACACGCTAAGCTCTAAAAACGAGTCATCGCACCATTGAACAAAGTCAGTCAATGAGGGTTCATGTTCATCAGATGACCGTTGCTGAAGGGAAAGTAAGGCGCTGTCATCTGAAAACTTGACAATGTAACTGTCAGCATGACAACTCCTACAATCGTCAGTGTAGAGGATGTAAAGGAGTGGAGACAAGCAGCACCCCTGGGGGGACCCGGTGCATGTGACAGCAGTACTAGAAAAGTGACCATTAACCAAACACGTTGTGGTCTACCGATAAGGAAATCTGTAATCCACAAAACAAGCTGTGGTTGAAGGTTGAAATTAGACAGTGATCTCTGGGCTCCAGGTGTGGTTGCATGGTATTAAAGGCAGAGGTGAAGTCAGCAAATAAGATCCTGGCATGTGCACCGGGTCTCTCTAGATGAGTGTACAGTTTGTCTAGAATGAACAGCTTGGCATCTTCAACACCCTTTCCAGCCCGGTAAGCAAACTGCAATGGATCCATGTATGTATGTATGTGTGTGCGTATGTATGTAAATAAGAGAATCTCCGATATTTCTGTACACACAAGCTTGAAACTTCACGAAATACTTTCCTAAGTGGGTGGCTAGGAGAGCCTCCGAGCATATTGTAATTGAATGTCTCATTGAAGACATAAACAACCATTTATAAGAAGTCGGTTGACCCAGATTAGAGTCTGTAATTTTTGTCGTATTTACTTGAACTTTTGCATCAAGCTAGTTTGGAGAAAGACATTGGATGAGTTCGTTAGCCAGCTTTGTATCCTTTCAACTTCATTAGTAAAAATAAACTCTTTTCAGAAAAGATTAAAACACTAAAAAAACCTTTACTTCTAGATAAAGTCAGTGTCCGCGACGTAAAAGAGGCAACTACGTCACCACGCAAACAGTGACATAATACTCTAAATATGACGTCATTTTCTCTCTCTCTCTCTCTCTCTCTCTCTCTCTCTCTCTCTCTCTCTCTCTCTCTCTCTATTATCCTGAATAAAAACTTTTCATCATCATCATCATCATCATCATCACCATCATCATCATCATCATCATCTCTCTCTCTCTCTCTCTCTCTCTCTCTCTCTCTCTCTCTCTCTCTCACACACACACACACACACACACACACACACACACACACACACACACACACACACACACACACAAACATGCGCGCATCTCCAGGAGGAATAGATCCGCATGCGCCCCCCAGGCGCATGAGAATCTATGCCTCTTGGAGATGTTTGGAGCGCGCGAGCACGCACGCACACACACATCGGCGCGCTTTCAGAGCATGCAGGTGACCCGTATACTTAGTATATCATGTAGCTAGGTAAATTCAACCTGCTTTCACACAAATTACAGCAAGACTGAAATGGTACCGTGAAGTTCTAGTTTTGTCACCATTTTCTCAAGCCTATGAAGCGAAAGTGAAACTCATATCACGTAAAATATAAAATTACGTAAAAATAAAAAACTTACGTCATGACAAATGACGTTTGACAAATCAATGACGCGTATGTCCTGCGCCCCTTATAGAACTCACTGACGCATTGGCAGACCTGCGAAACTTTTTTCAATAGGAGATAATTCAACATCAGAATCAGGTCAAAGACAAAAGGTAGAGACAATTGACAACGAGAACAGCTCTCATATAGAAGGGATTTGTGGGTTATGGTTTATCCCATCTTGTTTTTAAAAGAGTGTATAATAATAATGAGTACTTGTATAGCGCCTAAGCTCAGATTAGAGCTCTAGGCGCTTAACAAAAACTAATTGTACAAAAAATAACTAATTACAAAAACGCAATTTACAAAAAGTACAAAAACAAAATACAACGCACTCTGTAAATAAGCTATAAAGTCACCATTCAAAAGTGCTACGCTTATGGACTCATACTCGCATTCACGTACACGCGCGCGCGCACACACACACACACACACACACACACACACACACACACACTATTTCTAACATAGAGATGATTTTAACATGACAGGTGTGTGACAAAGTCATTTGTAGAAGACATAAAAATATGGGTCTTTAGGGCTCGCTTGAATGCCTCTCTCGAATCCACGTATCTCAGTTCGCGTGGGAGGTCATTCCAAACAACTGGGCTCTGGTACCTGAATGACCTCTCAACGAACGACTTTGTTTTGACAAGAGGGATACGTAAAACTCGAGAGTCGGCAGCGGAGCGCAAATTCCGTCTTGAGGGCGTATACAGTTAGAGAAGAGAGGCAAGGTAGTATGGGCGGGAACAGGTAATACAACTGTGAGTAATGCATGAAATTTTGTACTGAATCCTAGCTCTTACAGGTAACCAGTGAAGAGCAGACAGATGGGGTGTGATATGATCTGATCTAGGGGACTCTAAAAATCAACCTAGCAGCTGAGTTTTGAATTTTCTGGAGTTTGCCAATCAGACACTGGGAACAGCCAGCCAAAAGATCATTGCAATAGTCTAATTTAGACAAAACAAAAGCGCAGACAAGTACTTTAGTTGCTTCAGGTGTCAGATCGTGGCGGACTGAAGCAATACGTCGCAGTTCAGTATAGGCGGATCTGCAAACGTTGTTCACATGAAGGCGCATGGACAGGAAACTATCAAGTGTGACACCCAGATTTTTTATATGGGGGGAGAAGGGGACAGTGGCACCACAGATTTGTAATGACTGGGGGAGTGTCAGCGTCTTCGTCAACCTCGGGGAAGCAATGATCATGGCCTCAGTTTTTCCGTAATTCAACTGTAATTTGTTTGAAGTCATCCACATCTTAGTCTCCGAGACACACTCCTCAAGGCTCTTGTTTGTGTCCATAATCTGATCAGGTGAACATGAGTCATGGAGTTGAGTATCATCTGCAAATGCATGATGTGATATAGAGAAACGGTTAAAGACACTGGCCAGTGGCTGAGCATACAGGGTAAAGAGGACTGGTCCTAGACCTGAACCTTGTGGGACGCCAAAGCGCACGGTGGATGGGCTCGATAGCTTATCATTAACAACTATGCATTGAGTTCTGTCTGTCATATATGATCTAAACCACGATAAAGCAGTTTCATGAATGCCATACACAGAATAGAGACGTTGCCATGGTCAATCGTATCACAGGCAGCAGATAGGTCTAACAGTGCAAGAACAGATACTTTGCCATCATCAAGAGCCTCGAGGAGGTCATTCAGAATTTTTTCAAGCGCAGTTTCAGTGGAATGACCTGCACGGTAAGCAGACTGATTGGGACTAAGAAGATGATTCAGGTTCAGAGGGTCGAGAAGTTGCGACAACACAACCTTCTCAACGACCTTACAGAGAAAAGGGAGGTTTGAGACAGGGCGGTAATTCTGTAGATTGTTAGGGTCTAGAGAGGGCTTTTTTTTAGCAAAGGTTAACAATGGCGGACTTGATATCCGACGGAAAAAACACCAGACCTCAGGGACTCATTGACAACGTTGGTCATGACTGGAAGCACAACATCAATACACTCGTACAGAAATGTAGTAGGAAGTGGGTCTAAACCACAAGTTTTTTTTTTTTCAGTTCTCTTCAGCACAGTATGAAGCTACTGTTCACTGACAGGTCTGAAAGACGAGAGACACTGACCAAAAAAAGGGAACGTCAAACTGTGATGGAGACTGTGAAATAAGTCCATCAAGTCTATCACGAATGTTCTGAACTTTTTCATTAAAGAAATTAGAGAACTGATCAGGCAGCTTTACTGGCGAGAAAATGGTCGGGCGTGGACATGGATCCTTTCTAGCAGTCAGTTTGTTGGTCACATTACAGAGCTGCTTGCTGGTGATGCACGCTGCAATCTTGGCACTATCGCTGCCTATCGAGTGTAACCGTTATTGACCTGTGTGTGTGTGTATGTGTGTGTGTGTGTGTGTGTGCGTGCGTGCGTCCGTGCGTGCGTGCGTGCGTGTGCGCGCTTATTTTACGTCATTTCTGAAGTTAACAGGCCAGGACACGTGTGCATTTGGACGGAGATTGTGTTTTTCAAATCATTAACTTTAAAGATCCCAAGCCTTTGGACAGAAAGTGGTTTCAGCAAGAGGCATAGATCCTCATGGGCCCCCGCAGATGCGGGGACTCATGAGGATCTATACCTCTTGCAGTTGGATTTCACTGAAATATTCTCGGTAGTGACGGTTATATTATATTCGCGTGTCACAATTATAACCTAAATGCTCGCAGTAATCCCGTGAGTATCCTTCTATTTTGCTGTTAATTTACTATAACCACGAAAAGCTGTGCGCGTCCACCACTGCTAACTAGACAGCCATAGATACAGAAAAGCTGGGCGTCAGGCAAAATTACTCTGAGCTGTGAGTTAGAAGCATTTTTGCAGATGCTATCGTATGCTGCATTTTATCCGTAAGACTATTTAACCCGGCCTTTCGCTGTCGGTAGCGGATTTTGTCGAGGTGATTTCTGCAGGAGTCACCTCGACCAAAACCGCTACCGACGGCTTAAGGGTTAATTCATCTGGGTTAATTCAACATAAGAAAGAATACGCGGATAGTGCTGCTCGAATAAGTTAAAACAAGTAGGCCTACTTGAGTCGTTTAAGGCGCCCCGCATCAATAGCTGCGGAAGTGTCGTATAGCGTTGCCGCTGGCAACGCTATACGACACTTTCGCAGCTATTGATGCGGGGCGCCTCGAAACTGCAAAACACTTGACACAGCTGTGCAGGACGCAATTCATGATCCATGGTCGACGTGACTGGCCGACAAGACACTAACCGGAATGTAAAGTAGCTGCCACCTTTGACTCCGCATTACGAAACTGAATCGGTCTAGACCGGAAGTTTTTCCCCTTTTTCTCGCGTGGAATGTGTGTGTGTCTTGTAGCGAGGGAGAGGGATGAAGGGGTTGGGGAGGGGGGGGGGGGTTGGGGTGTGTGTGTAGGGGTGGAGGGGGGGAGGGGGGAGAGGAAGGGGCAGGATAGAAAGGTCTTTGCGGACAGCCTAGATAACAATTGCATTTGAAGTGGCCGCCATGTCAAGTTAGACACCAAAGAAGTACCCAACGGAGAAATTAATGGGTCTAGACTGGAAGCTTGTGTGTGAGTGTGTGTGTGTGTGTGTGTGTGTGCTTGCGTGTGTGCGTGCGTGTGTCCGTGCGTGCGTGCGTGTGTGTGTGTGTGTGTGTGTGTGTGTGTGTGTGCTTGAGTGTGCGCGCGCGCGCGCGCGTGTGTGTGTGTGTGTGTGTGTGTGTGTGTGTGTGTGTGTGTGTGTGTGTGTGTGTGTGTGTAGTATGGCAGGGAGGGGGAAGATGGGTAGGGCGACATAAAGGGCATCGAGTATGTGGACAGCCTCAACTCTCGAATTTAAAGAGTTGCCGCCATATCAGTTTTAACGAGGCAGTTGCTTTTTTTTTTTTTTTTTTTTTTTTTTTTGGGGGGAGGGGGGGGGAGGGAGGGGTGTTGATGTGTTAGGGATGTGGGTGGTGGGAGGGCAGTGTGGGAGAGGGTTAGCTACGCGAGACTGACCAGTCGTGTTTTACGCTTATTTTCCTTTGGTAATTGGACGACTCTTAAGAGCTGCCACTCAGCAACGACACAGGTTTTAGAGAGATTGCCTGCAGGCAAGGGCGATCATTGACCAGATCACAGTCGGTCTGTCCCCGAAAATAACATGAATGGCACACTTTTAACCCCTTCACTGCTGAGGAAAAGTGAACGCGATTGTACTGCAAGAGGCATAGATCCTCATGAACCCCCGCCGGCACTGCTGGGTAGGGGGGAGGGGGTGGTTCCTGGCCTTGCTTTCCCTCCACCCCCCCCCACCCCACCCCACCCCACCTCATCAGATCTATGCCTCCTGCTAGAACCACATTGAATCCAATGTTCTTTTCCTGGCCTATGATCTTTGATGTTGAATTTAGATTTCAACATGATTAAAAAAAAACAACAAACATGGCAGTGAAGGGGTTAACTCATTCAGCCCGGCGCACGTATCTCCCAAATTTTGGAGGCGTCGTCTAACGACTATGCACCTGTTGCAGGAGCTGGATCGACCATGATAATTCAAGGGTAGTGCCAGATTTGCTTGGCGCCGACAGGCGCCAAGCTAATCTGGCACTACCCTTGAATTATCATGGTCGACTCATCTCCTGCTGTAGTGCGTCATGGCTGAATCTAGTAAGGACGGGTAGACGTGGGGGCCAGGGGAGGGAGAGGTTTCTTGATGAAAGGTGCGAGATATACTTGTCACACTGAAGAACATACCTCACAACTCGTACAGATATTACAAAGTAGGTGCGCCGCTCTGTGCCTCTCGACCTCACTGTATGTTGACCCATAAGGGTTACAGTACCATTACGCATAATCCGAAGACACAGTTCAGCACCAGTTGTGTTTGTTATGCCTTGTCGACACACCTAATGAACTTTAACAGCAGTTTTGGACACGCAGCAAATGCACACACGTCATCGCACTTATTGATTCTGCGCTGCCGTTAGCGTGTCAGTCTATTTGTCAGTAGCTGTTTCTCGCATTTCTAGAACGGAGTAGATTCATTGTCAGGTTACTTGATTTAAAGATGACGTGTCAGCTGAACTGGATTGTCTTGTGTCTAAATGAACCATAGCTAGACCTGTAGGCCTATGTGGTATTTCGTAACCATCTGTTAAATAAGTGTATCTTTGAACAGTTACGGCGGTAGTGGGCCTTTAAGAAAAAGGAAAAATAGACCAGCACATATGTGTGCTGGTCTGTAATTATGGACCTTACGGCATGGAGCCGTAAGGTCCATAATTACAGACCTACCCACCTATAATGCCTCATCAAATATGACATAACAATCTATATATGCCTCATGCAGATTTGTAGGAATCGGCCCGTCGAGTGTAAACTAAAAGCAAAATAATAAATGAAAAAAAAAAAGAACAAAAAAACAAAACAAAAAACAGAACAGAAACAACAACAACAACAACAACAACAAATTAATAAAATAAAATAAAATAAATAATAAAATAAAATAAATAATGTAAAATAATAATAAAATAAAGGAACAAATAAATATAATAAACAATCAAATTTGATAAAATAAAACTATATAATAAAATTATATAAATAAAATTTAAAAAGAATTTACCGGAAACGGAGTCTGCATTGTGCAAGTGTGTATGTGTGTGTGTGTGTGTGTGTGTGTTTTAATATTTGTGTGAACTTTAATTAGCGGGTGCACTATGCTTACGAAACGAGTGGATTTTTTTTCCCCCGTAAGATTGTGACTATTAAAAAAATGACGCGGAAATCCCTTGCCTCCACCCTTACCCAGTTCAAAGCAAAATTTAAAACTTACTTTTTCTCGCCGACTTTCGTGTAATCCTGACGGTATTCCTATACACCCCCCTCCCTCCCCACCTCCCCTCCAGACTCTGTGTATTGAGTGTGTGCCTGAGTTGTGTGTGTGTGTATGTATGTGTGTGTGTGTGTGTGTGTGTGTGTGATTGTGTGTGTGTGTGTATGTATGTGTGTGTGTGTGTGTGTGTGTGTGATTGTGTGTGTGTGTGTGTGTGTGTGTGTGTGTGTGTGTGTGTGTGTGTGTGTGTGTGTGTGTGTGTGTGTGTGTGTGTGTGTGTGTGTGGTTTTCACCTGCGCATTGAGTTATATTATAAAGATGAGAAATGCGCCATATAAATACCATGTATTATTATTATTTTTACAACACCTTCGCTACCGGAACTCCATGTCAGCCAGTTGGGAATGTCATAGGAAGATTTGATTGACCGAAATTAATCTTTTGAATGTCTTTGAACTATACAGACGTTTTAACTCCTTTACTGCCAGTGCTAGCAGATTGCCGTTTCTGGTGCCAGCAAGAGCCCTAGATCTTCATGGGACCTCGCATCTGCGGGGGCTCATGAGAATCTAGGCATCTTGCTTTGTCTGCTTATATCTGGGTTGCTCGCACAGAACGGTCATCAAACCTTCTGGGTGCGCTGGTTTCAAAAATGTTAATTCATGTCGGCTGACAGTGTAAGGGTTACGAATCAGAAATCAACACGAGAGCAGAGCTTTATCCCCCGTCATTGCCAACGAAAATACTAAACACGATTCAGCTGCAAGAGGCATAGATCCTCATGTGCCCCCGCAACTGCCACATGGAGATGTATGTCTCAGACTGCTGACCCACTGTGTGTTGATATCTGCCTTGGACGTTTGAGACCATTTCGCATTGAGCCTTTTGGGTGTCGGTAGCGGTTTCAGTCACGATGATTCCTGTAGGAATCACCGCGACTAAAACCGCTACTGACACCTAAAGGGTTAAATTAACAAAGATTTCAGAAACACAGTAGGTGCCCACGTGCGTGGAAAGGGGTATGATGTGTGCAAAGTTACATTTAAAATAACGAAGTTCAGCCCTTCAAATCTCCCCATGACATTTCTAAAGAGAGATATGCTGGCTGGAAGCTACGGTCAGGAAAGTAGCATAAACCAAGATTAGAAGCCATGATAATAATGTACATGCCACTATAGTAAGCCCGAATAGTTGAATGAGTCAGGATATAATCTATAATACTAATAGAAGCCAGGACAGTAATATCATTCAGGATAATAATGTAAAAGCATTGTAGGATGCCAATATAAGTCATGTTAGTAATACATGTAAAAGCTAGGTTGCAAGCCATGATATAAATACAAGCCAAGAAAGAAGCCAAGATAGTAATTGAGGCAAAGATAAAAGCTACGATGGTAATAGAGACACAGACAAAAGTCACGATAGTAACAGGAACCAAGAAGAAGCCATGATAGTAAAAGAAGCTGCGACACTAATAGACTAGATGCTGAGATAGTACTAATAGAAGCCAGGACGGTAATAGACTAGATGCTGGGATAATAAAAGAAGCTATGACGGTAATAGACTAGATGCTGGGATAGTAATAGAAGCCAGGATAGTAACAGACTAGATGCTGGGATAGTAATAGAAGCCAGGACGGTAATAGACAAGATGCTGGGGTAGTATTAGAAGCCAGGACGGTAATAGACTAGATGCTGGGGTAGTATTAGAAGCCAGGACGGTAATAGACTAGATGCTGGGATAGTAATAAAAGCCAGGAAAGTAACAGAAACCAACACGGTAATAGACTAGATGCTGGGGTAGTAATAGAAGCCAGGATAGTAATAGACTCGATGCTGGGATAGTAATAGAAGCCAGGATAATAATAGACTAGATGCTGGGATAGTAATAGAAGTCAGGAGGTAATGCACTAGATGCTGACATAGTAATAGAAGCCAGAATAGTAATAGAAGCCATGATAGTAATAGAAACCAGGATAGTAATAGACTAGATGCTGGGATAGTAATAGAAAACAGGACAGTGATAAATAATAATAATAATAATAATACATGGTATTTATATGGCGCATTTCTCATATGTATAATATAACTCAATGCGCAGGCGAAAACCACACACACACACACACACACACACACACACACACACACACACACACACACACACACGCACGCACGCACGCACACACACCACACACATACGCACGCACGCACGCACGCGCGCACACACACACACACACACACACACACACACACACACACACACAGAGTCTGCACGGGGTGTGTACAGAAATACTGTACAGATTACACGAAAGTCTTCGAGAAAAAGTACGTTTTTAACTTTGTTTTGAACTGCGTAAGGGGGGAGGCATTTCTCAGCTCAGTCGGTAAGGAATTCCAAATTAAAGGAGCAGTACATCTCAAAGAGCGTTCACCGGCAGATTTGAGATGGAACTTGGAACTTTGAGAAGGGTCGCTATCTTAAACTTTATGCGGGATTGGATTGGAAGCCAGTGAAGGTCTTTCAGTATAAGGGTTACGTGGTCTCGTTTTCGCCTGCGCTTCACAAGCCTTGCGGCATTTTTTTTTTAACTCTCTGAAGGAGGTTAATCTGCTCAGATGGAAGACCAAAAAGCAGAGAATTGCAGTACTGAGTCAAGACGGCTCGTGACTAAAGCATTCACTAACTTTGCAGTGGCAGATTCAGAAAGACTGTTTTACAGAGAGTATGAAGCACCACGACAGATTTCACCGACGTGATCTTGTATACTCAAAGTCTTATCGAGCTTGACACCGAGATATTTGACCGAAGACTGAAATGGAATATCAGTGTCATCTATGCGTAAAGACTCAGTGTGAATTTGTTGATGCCCAGCCAACTCTGTTTTTTTTCTTCTGGGTATAACATAAGTTTGTTACTGTCCATCCATGTCGTGACATCGTCAACACAAGACTTTATGCCAATTTCAACAGACTGAAATTCCCCAGGTGGACTACTCTGAGAGATTTCAGTGTCATCGGCGTATTTATGATAAGAACACGGATGCCGCTGGAAATAACATCTGACAGCCGTTGTGAATACAACGTAAACAATACGGGGCCTAAGATAGAAGCAGGATAGTGATAGACTAGGAGCCGGAATAGTGATACAAGCTAGGGCAGGGATAGAAGCCAGAATAGTAATAAATTATACTGACGAGAAAAACAAATGCGACTTTTGTGAATCACCGAAAACACTGAGGTGTTTCCAATGATTCCAAAAATGTCTCATTTCTTTTGCTCGTCAGTATAGATGCCACAAGAAGATCAACAGATAAGTACCACACTGGTTGTCTCCTTCGATTCTCTACCCCTGTACCCAGACAACCAGTGTGAGTAGGTACATGACTGATATAACATTTTGACACACAAGAAGAAAATTGAATGCACCCTTTCTCTCCCACTGGTCCCAGATTGTGTTTTTCATTTCATTTTTTGTTGTTTATTGTTTTTGAACGCCAGTTTGACCCGTCAAAGGGATATGGATACCAAGTGGTTTCAGCAAGTATCCTCATGAGCCTCCTCAGTTGCATGATCTAGACATCTCGCAGTTGTGTAGTGCTCAAATTTTCTCGGCAGTGAAGGGTTTAACCCGTTCAGTGCCGAGAAAATGTGAACTCAACCCATCTGCAAGAGGTATAGATCCTCATGAGCCCCCGCAGTTGCGGGGGCTCATGAGGATCGTTACCTCTTGTTGACATCACTTCGAATCATAGTTCAGTTTAGTACGTTGGGTTTTTTAAATTTTGAATTGACGAAGATTGCAAAAACATAGTCTGAGTCAGCTGGCACGGAACGGGTTAACACATGTAAGCGATGCATGCAGATGACCTGCCATGTAGGCTGCATGCAGAATTTCCCTCAGAGCTGACCTTTAATTTCCCATCGGCGCAAAAGATCAATTGGAACTTATTGCGTAGATTGTGCCTTCTGCAGGAAGTCATCAACCTTACGATTCTTTTTTATATAAATCCTGTCGGAAGCAACTCACATACCCCTCCCCCTCCCCCTCCCCCCCTCCCCCGACAAGCACACACGCACGCATGAAAAAAAAACACGCGCACGCACGCACGCGCGCACATACACACACACACACAAACACACCTACACACGCACGTACAAACACATACCCCGCAAAGGTAAAAGATCGTATACCTCTATGCACAGCTGCTTCCTCCCCCTCCACCACACACACACACACACACACACACACACACACACACACACACACACACACACACACACACACACACACACACACGTCGGATAGCCAAAAGATCGTAACCTCTATGCACGGCTGCTTCCTCCCAATCCACCACACATGCACACACACACACACACACACACACACACACACACACACACACACACATACGCACACACACACACACATCGGTGAGCAAAATGATAGTAACCTCTATGCACTGTCCCCTTCCCGCCCCCCCCCCACCCCCCCCCCCCCAACCCTAGCCCCCCACCCCTCCCGCCTCCCAAGCACACACAAACACACACATGTGCGCATTTGCACGCACGCAAAGCACCCTCACACAAATACACACACGCTGCGGAAAGCCAAAAGATCATACACCACCATGTTTCCCCCCACCCCACCCCACCCTAAACCCCCTATCCTTGCTAAAAAGGGGCACGCTCCGTACACATCAATAGGTGAGTTCCCTTTTCAGCATAGGAAAAAATGCAGGACTATGCCTAGAGGCGCATATAGAAACGTTAGGAGTTGAGGCGCTCATGAGGATCTATGCCTCCTGGTGAATTCCAATTGACCTCTTCATTTCTCATACAGAGCAGGCATTTTGGCGATCAGTCTAAGATTAACCCATTTAGCCCAAACGCACTACAGTAGGGGATGGGTCGACCATGATAATTCAAGGGTAGTGCCAGATAAGCTTGGCGCCTTATGGCGCCAAGCTTATCTGGCACTACCTTTGAATTATCATGGTCGATCCGTATTCTGCGACTGGCACATAGTCGTCAGGTGACACCTCTCAACTTTGGGAAATGCGCCAAAGGGGGTAAAATCAATGGGCTGATCAACTGTGACACGTGTTTCCGATCACCTTCGATTCACCTGTCACCCGTGCCCTCCGGTGGAACGTTCCAATTGATTTAACTCCTCACGCCCTGAGGACAAAATCATCAATTTTTGTGTGTGTAGATATTCTCTGAGGTCTATATCACAATTCTGGAGACAGGTCGACCATGATATTTTAAGGCTGGTGTCAGAATAGCTTGGCGCCTAGAGGCGCCAAGCTATTCTGACAGCAGCCTTGAAATATCATGGTCGATCCACATCATGTTGTAGTCTTTCAGGGCTTTATGGGTTCAACAGAGGCCTTCTTAACCCCATCATTGCCGGGGCAAATCGAACGCTACCCAGAATGCAAGAGACATATCAACTTGGGAACGCCAGGCGGTAAACTGCCCGGCACCACGCCGTAAGTTGCGGGGCCCGTCTATCGCTAGGATGCCCACCCTTTGCCCACTGTCGGTCGACGTGGGATGTGATTCGGCGTGCTAGCAGTCGCGTGGGGCTTCATGAGGATTGATGTGTCTTGTTAAGTCCTGTGTTCTTTATCTCTATTTCGGTCACATTAACATCTGTGTGCAGTCGTGTCAGACGCGCAACTGATGATCGCTACAGTGAAGAGGTTACTGTTTTAGAGATGGGTCGACCAAGATAGTTGAAGAATTATGCTGACAGAAAAGCTGAAAGCGTGTTCTATGGTTAAAAAAAAATGAAATAAATAAAAAAATAAAAATAAAAATAATAAAAAATAAAATAATGAAATAAAATAAAATAAATAATTAAAATAAAATAAAATAAAATAAAATAAAATAAAATAAAATAAAATAAAATAAATAATAAATAAATAAATAAATAAATAAATAAAATCCACGATTGGAAGACTGGAAATTGTGGAGTAGGATCGACCATGACAGTTCAAAGATGGTGGCAGAAAAGGCTTGGCGCCTCAAGGCTCCACGCCTTTTTCGCCACCATCCTTGAACTATCATGGTCGATCTGTCTTCTGCTGTAGTTTGCAGGGCAAAATAGATCAGCCTGCCATCCGTGGTCTTGCTCGTCGGTCATGAAGCTGTTGGAAAAGTCTGAGCCTTTGATTGATTAAAATGGATACTGTAGAAGTCGTGCACGGGCAAACTATTGAAGGCTGAGGTAGGCCCGGTTTCCTTTTAGCTGTCCACATGCGTGATTACAACATTAATTGATTTTGGGCACAATTCACGGTACTGACGGCGAAACCTTACCAAAACTAGAGAACACGAAATTTGTTAAACTTGAATGTATTCATAGAAACTCGCAAGATAAGCCACATTTTGTTACATTTTCAACTACAACTTTTCTTTGTGGAATCTGACAATAGTCTGCAGCAAAACCGAATAAATAGATGTGCTTTGAGGGGTTTCAAAACAGAAGCCAACTCAGTAGCGAACATGAAGTGTGTCTCGGACAGAAATAAATCTCCATTAGCTACTAAACTACGAACTGTTTCTGAACTCTAACTTCAAATTCTTCCAGTCTCACACTATCTCCATCAGGTTTGCTCTAAACTTCACATTCAGACGCACAGACGATAAGGTTATTCACCCATTTCATCCTGAGGCTGATTTTGTTTTTTAATTGCTGATTGTCCTATGAAGGCTACATTACAGATTAGGAGATAGATCAAGCATTTTAATTCAAGGATGGTGCAAGAATAGCTTGGCGCCTGAGGCGCCAAGCTATTCTGGCCCCACCCTTGAACTATCATAGTCAAATGTAGCCAAGCGGTGGGTGTATCAGGATGAAAAGGGTTATAGATCAAATACATCAAAATGCATAAATTTCGTCCAAATAAAAAAATGGTCTACTGCAAAGCTCCACGTTCGCCACATTGTAAACGACGATAACTCTGCAACGACTTGTTACTTTTCCTCCAAACCAACGCTGATGGATTATTATGGAGTATTATATTTATCTTACTCTGCATCACTTTGGTTACAAATGGAGAGATTAAAAACTTTTGAAAATATATTGATGCAAACATTTGGTTTCCAAATAACATGAATCCTGCTCTTTAAGAAGTTGTGCTCTGGCCAACTCAGCCCGACGTCACTCGATTGCCTTTTGCTCACTGGGGGCATGATTACAATTGATACATGACATGTACGCGTGCTCAGGCTCTTGTCCACGTCTTTGAAGGATCTTTGGGTGTGTGTGTTTGTTTTTTTTTTTTTTTTTTTTTTTTTTTGCATGCTTGCAAAATTTGATACTTCAGAGTTTGCTCGTGTCAAACGACCGGTTGCTTCCCGAGATGACATTGACCCCTTCTCTGCCGAAAAATTGAAAATAACCCGAATGCATGAGTTATAGATCTTCATGAGGCCCGCGCACTTGCCTCTATGCCTCTTTGTATCCTTTGTGATCGGTGACCTTGTATGTACACTAATTTCACAAATCCAATCTGCGCCCACTGGCAGTGCAGGGGTTAACCTTTTAGCAGCAGTGGGCCATCGAACCCGATGCATAATGGTCCTCGGGCTCTCTAATGGCTTTAACCCTTTCGCCGCCAGTGTCTCTACATGATAACACGTGCAGCGCTTTCTCCTACCTACCCTACTCGCTTTCATTGTCCCCAAATGACGTCTCTGCAATAGCCATTTACAGACTTGTTTTCTCTTCTTTTTTTTTTGCCGGATAGTCCTCGTCTGCCTTGGAATGAGACGCACATATATACATCATACCAGCAAGAGGCATCGATCCTTATGAGCCCCAGAGATCCCTATCTCTCTGCCCCCGCAATTGCGGAGGCTCATGAGGATCTATGCCTCTTGCATGTGTACGCTACGCGATCGATGGCATTGTTCCCGTCCAGAATGGGATACATCGTCCGGATTGGTTTTTTTTTTCTTGTATCCTAACTCTTTCGTTAAAAGAACTCAGACAGTGATAGGTCATTCAGGGTTTTGGCGAATAACGGACGCATCAGCGTGAAGACAAATAATAAGCAGAAAACTAATTACTCTTGGGAATGACGTGTATTGTTGACGAAGGCATTCTGTCCTCGGTAAATGGCCAGCAAAGAGAGAGACTCTTGCTTGAGAACAACACGGACAAAACGGTTAATTAGTTATTTGATTTTTGTAATTCCCTTTTGGCTGGTGTTCCTCAGAATCTTCTTCATAAACTTCAAAGAGTTATGAACTGCTCCGCCCGACTAGTTTACAGAGTACCCTTACTTGGCTGCCTGTATCTCAAAGAATTGTGTATAAGGTGTCTGTTATTTGTTACAATGCTATTACCGGTTCAGATCCCGGTTGTTCGATCTGGTTCATATTTACACGCCTTCAATATCCCTCCGTTCAGCATCAGACACACGCATTTTCAGGGTTCGTAGGCGAAAGAAGTCTAGCCAGGGCCAGCGTGCCTGTTCTTATTTCGGTCCAGCCACCTGGAACGACCTTCCAGCCCATGTCAGACATGCTCCGACTCTGTCTGCTTTCAAATCACTGCTCAAGACCTATCTGTTTTCTTATGCATATAGTTAGATGCATTGCGTTAGCAATCTTTGGCAGTAAATGTTCTTGTAATGGTGTGTGTGAATGTGTGAGTGTGAGCTTTTGATATATGTCAATTTAGTTTTTGTAACATTTATTATAGCGTTTTCTTTTTTGTACTTTTTGCTCTGTGATTTTTTATATTGTAAAGCGCTTAGAGCACTATTCATTTGGAGGTTAAGCGCTATATAAATGTACATTATTATTATTATTATTATTATTTGGATTTAACTCCCAGCCGTCGACTAAGGGACAACACGGGTTTGTCATCAGGCCTGTTCATAACTGGACTATTTTCACTCACGAACAGAAGACTGACTGTTTATCCTATAGTCAGCACAAGTTGTCTCTTTGGTGGTCGATAGCGGTTTTAGTCGCGATGGTTCCTGCAGGAATCATCGCGACTAAAACCGCTACCGACACCCAAAAGGTGAAAATCATTGGAAGCGTCTACTATGGATATTCAGCCATTGTTGGATGAAACTGTCGTCTTTGTTTTTTACGCATTCAGAAGAACAAGAGCAGATTTATTGTCAATAGACATTTTACAAGAGGGTTTAGGTTTTTAGATATCTGAGACGAAAGACTCGCCGCAAATCGGGCGAAAATTTGCCATACTATGATGAGAAAACCCCTAGGTCGGAAACTAAATTGCCAGTGCTTCGGCGAGGTCTCAGAACTGCTAGATTCGTGACGTGAGCGTTTGTCAAATCAAAAACCTTGAAGATAACCAATACAAGTGAACACCTTTGGGCCGACGTCGTCCGCAGTGGGCCCGCGCACGACTGTGCGCGGGCCCACTGCGACCGACGTCGGCCTGAGGACCTTCGCTTACTGGGAAGGAACACGCTTCGGAATAACAAAGACATACATGTTTTTAAGTCCCTTCTATGTATAAAAGGGACTTTTTAGGACGGGTTGCGTTGGGGCGAATTTAATAGCAATTCCATGATGTCAAAGGCGGGCAGGCTAAACCTCTAATAATTGAAGTAACAAGATAAAAATCACGTCATGTCTATTTACGCTAACCTCGTTGCTGAACGTATATTTGGCGCGAATCGCCGTATGTGCGTATGTGTGTGCGCGTATGTATGTGTGTGCGTATGTACGTAAACATGAGAATCTCCGACATTTCTGTGCACACATGTTTGTAACTTGGCGAAATATTTTCTTAAGTAGGTGGCTAAGACAGCCTCCGAGCATATTGTAATTGAATGTCTCATTGAAGACATAAACAACCGTTTTTAGGAAGTTGGTTGACCCAGATTAGAGTCCGTAATTTTTGTCATACTTACTTGAACTTTTGCATATAGCTAGTTCGGGAAAGAAATTCGATGAGTTCGTTAGCCAGCTTTGTATCCTTTCAACTTCTTTAGTAAAAAGTAATTTTCTTTTTAGAAAACAATTAAAACACTGAAAACCTTGACTTCTAGAGAAAGTCAGACAGTGGCGGTGACGTAAAAGAGGCAACTCCGTCACTACGCAGACACTGTCATAATACTTAAATATGACGTCATTCTCTCTCTCTCTCTCTCTCTCTCTCTCTCTCTCTCTCTCTCTCTCTCTCTCACACACACACACACACACACACACACACACACACACACACACACACACACACACACAAATATGCGTGCATCTCTCGGAGGAATAGATCCTCATGCGCCCTCCAGGCGCATGAGGATCTATGCCTTTTGGATATGTTTGGAGCGCGCGCGCATGCACGCACACACACATCGACGCGCTTTCAGAAGAGCATGCAGGTGCCCCGTGTACTTAGCATACCATGTAGCTAGGTAAAGTCAACCTACTTTCACACAAATTATAGCAAAACTGAAATTGTACCGTAAAGTTCTAGTTTTGTCACCATTTTCTCGAGCCTATGAATCGAAAGTGAAACTCATATCACGTAACATATAAAATTACGTAAAAACTAAAACTTACGTCATGAAAAATGACGTTTGACAAATCAATGACGCGTATGTCCTGCGCCCCTTATAGAACTCACTGACGCATTGGCAGATCTGCGAGACTTTTTCAATAGGAGATAATTTAACATCAGAAACAGGTCAAAGACAAAAGGTAGAGACCATTGACAGCGAGGACAGTTCTCATATAGAAGGGACTTTGTGGGTTATGGTTCATCCCATCTTGTTGTTCTTGCTAGTAGGCAAGGACAAACAAATTTTGTCTTTTTTGTCTTGTTTAGTGGACACGGACAAAGCCGATGTTGTCTGTCTTGTTTCAAGGTCTGCTTCTTTCTCTCTTACTTACTGCTTTGCATTCTTATGTATTGTTAACCGTTTAGCTGTCGGTAGTGCTTTCAGTCACGATGATTCCTGCAGAAATCACCGCTACAGAAAGCACTGCCGACAGCCAAACGGTCACTTGCAGACATTCTTTTCTTCTTTAATTGCAACCTAGTTTGTGGCTCATTGACGACGTTCTTTTCATCTGAGCCTAAATCGGAAGAAAGTCTTTATGAACCATCAAGAGGCTTTTATTCTCATGTTCCCCTGCATCTTCTCCTGGATGAAACGGCTCTTCCTTGCCACTGGACGCATATTTTGTTTCTGTATTTTTTCTTCATTTAGCAAACAAAACCCGCATCCGTCCAAGCAACATGGACACAAATTATTCTCAACAAGAGGCATAGATCATCACCTTTCATCGGTAGTGAAGGGATTATAACTCTCCGCATCATCGTGGAACAGTCTCTGGAGTGGAGCTCCCCGCTGTACGTCAACTTTGTGGATTACGAGAAAGCATTTGACAGCGTGGACCGAGAGACTCTGTGGAAACTCCTACGACACTACGGTGTACCCACAAAGCTCGTCCGCCTGATCAAGAGCAGCTACGATGGCATGACATGTCGCGTGATCCACGAAGGGCAGTTCACCAGGGAGCTCCAGGTCAGAACCGGTGTCAAGCCGGGGTGTTTGCTGTCTCCGTTCCTCTTCCTAATGGCCATAGACTGGGTCATGAAGAGGACGACAGAGCACAGACGAAGTGGAATACAGTGGACACTGTGGACACAGCTTGACGACCTCGATTTTGCAGACGACTTGGCTTTACTGTCCCACACTCATCAACAAATGCAGGACAAGACCACGAAGCTTGCTGACATCTTGTCCCAAGTGGGCCTCACCATCCACAAACTGAAAACAAAGACAATGAGGCTGAACGCAACCAGGGAAGAACCAGTCTTGCTCGCTAGCACCCCGTTGGAGGAGGTGGAGTCCTTCACCTATCTCGGGAGCATCATAGACAAAAAAGGCGGCACTGATGCGGATGTCAGAGCACGAATCGGTAAAGCCAGAGCAGCCTTTCTCCAGTTGAAAAAAGTGTGGAGTTCCAAAGAGCTGTCACAACACACCAAAGTCCGGATTTTCAACTCCAAAGTAAACGCATTTCTCCTATATGGAGCAGAGACTTGGAGATTGACAAAAACCACAGTCAATAGAGTACAGATCTTCATAAACAGTTGCCTTAGAAGAATTTTGAAAGTCCACTGGCCAGAGAAGATCAGCAACGTCAGACTCTGGGAGAGAACAGAGCAGATAACAGCAGAGAATGAAATTGAGCGAAGAAGATGGGGATGGATTGGTCACAGTCTGAGAAAGCCAGCTTCCAGGATCACTAGGCAAGCATTGTCATAGAACCCCCAGGGAAAGAGGAAAAGAGGCAGGCCGAGAAACACCTAGTGTCGAGACCTCCAAGCAGACACCAAGAGACTGGGAGCCACCTGGTGTAAAATCGAAGGAGAAGCACAGGACAGGAGTCGCTGGAGGTCTCTCGTCGACGGCCTATACCCGGGGAGGGGTGACAGGCTTAAGTGAAAGTTAGTGAAGTGTTATACAACATCTACTGAACTTCGAATGACCTTGATCATTTGTGCGGTGGTCAAAGAACTACTACTGCTACTGATCCTTCTACTACTATCACACTCACAGGGGAGTTTGGCAGGTCCGGTGGCAGAGAATAGTAGAGCGTTCGACTTTCGTTTCCAAAGGTCGTGGTTTCGAACCCAGCTGTGGTCAACATTTGTTCAGGTCCTTTTCCGTGCCCTGTCTTTGAAATCACCATCGAGGTGGACAAACAACGTTAATCCCTAAACGTTTAACCTACTACTACTTCCTGTGACAATAAAATGCTTTGGATTCCAACAGTAAGGACTAAAAGATTTGGGCAAAGATCTTTTTCATAAAAAAGTCCATCATTCTGGAATGATCTGCCTAAATCCTTGAGACACAGTGAGTCCAGTGCCAGTTTTAAACGCAGTTTTAAAACATCTCTTTTCCAATCTTGATTGTCAGTCGTTCAATGAGCAAAGATTTCATAAGCAGAGTATGCGTCCAGTGGCAGGAAAGGAGTTCATCTTAATATCACTATTATAGATCAAAATTACAGAAAATGTCCACTGAGAGAGCAATTACTGGTAAGCACTGCTGCTACGACGACGACAAACTCAGGACGCAAAAGTTCCTGGGCATGACGTTGACCGGTGTTTACCCGCGCACAGCCGACCGAGGTCGGCCGGGATAGCTGAAGAGGTCAACTTCGCTATATTCAGGCGTCAGTCGACCCAGCGAAAATTTACACGCGATTCCACCAGGCGTGAAACAACCCAGTGCAATTTTGTACTGCCGCTATTTCACCCACAAACATACAATGAAAATCAGTTAGGCAGATTAAACTTCGTCCAGCCTATGTAATTTCGTGCTGAGTGATTCACACTAAATCTACCCTGATTGGATTTACGTCTTATTACGAGTGGAGTGTGAGAGGCAGCGCAAACCTACACTGGATTTACGCTGGGTAGATTTACGCTGAAATATAGCGACGCTGACCCCTTCAGCCGGAGAACATTTCGTGAACTGCGAATCTTCCTTGAAAAATGTTTTACGTCTCGATAAACTTCGGTTTTAAAATTCGGACAGCAACACTAGTTAATTACTCGACGGACATGATACATAACAGATCCTCGCGAGTACCATCTGGACGAGTATTAACCCCTTCACTGCAGAGAAATGTGAACATGATCCAGCTACAAGAGACATAGATCCTCATGAGCCCCCGCGACTGCGGCGGACATGAGGATCTATGCCTATAGCTGAGACCAATTTGTGTCCATGTTTCTTGGCCGGTTTTGGGCTTTTTGTTCGTAGAATGAACCAGATTTCAGAAACAAAAATGCACGTACAGTGGCAGGGAAGGGGTTAAACCCCTCATTGCAAGTGGCCACAGATTGTGTTTTTGAAATCTGTATCCATTTAACCCATTCAGACCTGACGCCCTACAGCAGGAGATGGGTCGACCATGATAATTCAAGGGTAGTGCCAGATTAGCTTGGCGCCTGTTGGCGCCAAGCTAATCTGTCACTGCCCTTGAATTATCATGGTCGATCCATCTCCTGCAACTGGTGCATAGTCGTTAGACGACGCCTCCGAAATTTGGGCTGAATGGGTTAACGCCAAAGAACCACAGCCGTCCAAAAGACACAACTGTTGGGGCTCATGAGGATCTATGTCTCTTGCAGTTGTAGTTGGAATGTGTTCACCTTTCTCGGCAGAAAAGAACATGTTCTCAGCGAGCGACGTTTTGCCCCGCAAAATGCATCTACCCTCACATGTAGAGCGTGCATTAGAAAACCTCACGATATTAATAATAATAATAATAATAATAATAATAATAATAATAATAATAATAATAATAATAATAATAATAATAATAATAATAATAATAATAATAAATAGTTCTTGTATAGCGCCGTTCTCCAGGAAAACACTGGACTCACTGCGCATGCACAACAGCACACCTTTTCTTTCAGAGTCAGACCCACGCACAATTATACACTACTTTCAACCACCCCATCCCTTCCCAACACCATACATCCACTTCCCTCTAGGACCAGAATAAAAGGCAGTCAGTCAACAGTTAGCTAAAGGTGAGTTAAATGTAAAATGCCCAACAGAAAAGACAAGTCTTTAAGTGAGCTTTGAACTATGACAATGTGGGCAGTTTCCGCATTTCAATTGGCAGCGAGTTCCTCACACTTGGGGCTAAAAAGGTAAAAGAACGCTCCCCGACAGTTTTTATGTTAAGCTTTGAGATTTTAAAAAGGTTTTCACTGGAGGAACGGAGGGTGCGTGATGGCTGATAAACAGACAGCTTGGCAGAAAGGTACGGCCGGAGAGATCCGTCAAAATGCCCATAGACGAAAATTGCAATTTTGTACTGGCAGCGGAATTTTACTGAGGGGCAAAAAGAAATGCGACATTTTTGGAATAATCGGAAACACTAAAGTGTTTCCCGATGATTAAACAAATGTCTCATTTCTTCTGATCCTCAGTACATGTAAGTCATACGGAAGCCAATTTACGAGCAAGGGACATTCACGTAGATCTTACCAGCAAGAGTCATAGACCCTCATGGGCCCCTGCAAACCTGGGTGGATTTACACCGAAATATAGCGACGCTGACCCCTTCAGCCGGAGAACATTTCGTGAACTGGGAAACATCCTTGAAAAATGTTTTACTCCTCGATAAACTTCGGTTTTAAAATTCGGACATCAGCAGATGTTTCATGCAGTATTGTTAGAGGTGGTCGTGTCAGTGTTTTGTTCTTTCTTGTGGTTTTTGGTTAGAGTTTTTAGTTTGAACCGGTTGGATCCAGCCGCGGGGTTAATGAGGATGCAAGCATCATGCAAACATGAACTTAACGCATTCAAGGCGTTCCTCGTCAATAGCTGCGAAAGTGTAGTAGAGCGTTGCCGGCGGCAACGCTATGCAACGATTCCACGATACCTTGAATGCGTTAAATGGTTAATTATGACATACATATTAGGGATTCATCTTGTCGGGCTGAACTGTGGCCGCTGGTGGGTTATTTGCGGTAAATCGGTGCTTTCTGCAGCTATGACTATGAGTGGCTTCACATCATTCTGCCCGCGAGACACTACAGTAAGATATGGCTCGACCATGACAGTTCAAAGGTGGCGGCAGAATAGCTTGGCGCCTATAGGCCTAGAGGCGCCAAGCTATTCTGCCACCACCCTTGAACTATCATGGTCGATCTGTCTCCTGAATTGCAATGCAGTCCTCAGAGGATAACCCCAAAATATGGGTATTTCGTACCTCGGGCAATAAGTTAATAGTTAATAAGTTATTATGTGCAAAGGGAAGGGCTTCCGACAGTTATTTGTTTGTCTGTGTCTGTCATTATTTCTGATTTTCGTTCATAGTTTTATTTGTTTGTTTGTTTCTTTCTTGCTTGCTTTCTTTGCTTCTTTCGTTCTTTGTTTGCTTGCTTGCTTTGTTCGTTTGTCCATTCGTCCGTCCACTCGTTTACACGATTTTAGTCACCTGTCTGAGAGTAACCCAACGAAGAAGAAGCACGCTTAGAAAAGACAGTTACAACACAATTAATATTTCGAGTAAGAAAAAAATTCAAAATAGACAAACAAACAAGTACAGTCTACTTCGCTGATAACAAGTCAGATATAACAAAAGTCAGATTAACAACACAAGTCCGATATAACAAAAGTCAGATTAACAACACTTTTTCACAGCAGTTTTTCAACGTAAATTACTTTGCTTATAACAAACATTGGATATAAGAACAAGAAGAATGGAGTCCCCTGGCGATTTGTTACATTATCCTGAGTTTACTTTGTACATACTTCGCTACTTATCTTGTCAGTGCGTGGAGAAAGTGACAACTGCAGGATGAGACGCGAAAGAAAAGTTGAACAAAAGTGCGCAGTAAAAGAAGTGACACACGAGGTATGATAAAAAAATTAATGATAGTTGTGCCAAAACCGTTGGCCCAGTTTAATCTATATTTTTCATTTTGTAATAGCACTATCCTCCACCGCTTCAGCTACTTCAGCAGCAAAAATAATTTGTGTTGTAACTGTCTTTTCTAAGCGTGCTTCTTTCTTCGTAGGGTTCTTCTTTATCTTTTACACGCTTGGCAGTCACCTTTTTGTCTACTGTATTGAAAAAAAAAACGGTAGACTTTAGGATGGGGCTGGTCGGAGCACGTTCCGTAGCATGCAAATGACGAACATAGGCGGGCACACATCAGACTCTGACAGTGAAGTAAAAAAAATTACGTCATGCCCAGCTATGCTAACCGCGCGGTTGAACGGCGGGAAACGCCGCGCGCGCGCGCGTGTGTGTGTGTGTGTGTGTGTGTGTGTGTGTGTGTGTGTGCGTGTGCGCGTGTGTGCGTGTGTTAGCCAGCTCTGTCCCTTTTCAACTTTTTCGTAAAGAGTAAAAAGTAATTCATTGCAGAAAAAAAAAGTAACAATTCTCCGCTCTCGAGGAGGATCAGACAGTGACGGTGACGTAAAGGCGCCAAACACGTCAGTGTTAAACAATGTTCGTCACTGTGTACTCGGCGTCATGGGACTAGCGATGCCATGACGTGAGGCTTATAGTGACGTCATTTTGCTATTCGTGCTCCTCTTCCTCTTCATGAATTCGTGTCGCAACTCCAGCCCACAGAGCGTACTAATAGCTGGAAGCGCCACGTGTCCGTCTTCATTCAGTTGTGTGCGCCGGTGTGTTTTGATCATAGGTTGGGTTAGAAAGGAGAGAAATGGATCAGAAGGACAAACTTAAAAATATGAACATAAACTCGTATTGCTCCTAAAAGAAAAACGCATGTGAACTCCAAACAATACGGCAGACTTTGGGATGAAATCCTAATCTTCTTTTGGTCTGAATTTAATCACCTTTCTGGCGCAGTTTTAACCCTTTGGGTGTCGGTGTCACGACACGCCTGACGGAGTCAGGGCGCCGTGGACAATGTAAGTGCTCACACTCGAGGAAACCCACCCACTCTAAATAAACCACACAACGCCAGTGATAAACAACAACAAATCTTTTATTACCTACTCTTACTCTAACCCCCACCCCAACCCACTAACGCCCCACACCCTCACACACCCCCACACATGCACTCATAACGTATTAACACTTAAAAAAGATTAACAGATAACAATGACTAACCGGTGAAAATGACTAACAGGCAAAAATGACTAACAGGTGAGAATGACTAACAGACGAGAATGACTAACAGGTGAAAATCGGCAATGGCTATACAAGGCGGGTACTCTGTCTCTGTACAGTGTCCTCTGTCCCACACTAGACAGGGTGGCTCGTAACGTAAGAGTACTACCCCTACACCGCAGAGCACCGTAGCCGCGCTTGCCCACGCACGCCTGTGACCGACGCGCAGAACGTAGAATCAGCCCGCTG